>JASSKH010000023.1:9534598-10021988 GCA_031763025.1 Macrocystis pyrifera
TCATAGTTTGTCTCCCTCGCGCGCAAAAGTTTCAGATTTGAAAAATCAAATCAAAATGTGACCGGTATGTCAGCCGAAAACACGAATCTGCGACGACTTCTGACTTTTATTATCGTTTTGATACGGATATCCCACTCTCAGATTTTCGAAGCAAATGGCGGGAAACAGTTCCTCTTAACAATATTTGGTCCTGTTTACTATGGTCCACCGTAATAGCAGTTTTCATCAGAAACGACATTTCTCGATATTTTCATGGTTTCGTCCGAAATATATTTTTACCGTATTTTTCGGTTTATTTATCCAAACCCCCTTAACTTTTACTGGATTATAGTGAAGGGAAATAAATAAGGGAAAAAAACGCCATCCGATTCCGTTGGCTCTGGCGGTCACGACTGATTTTGTTTTTCTTTTTCGCTTTGAAGTATTTCAAAAGTCATGAGACGAACAAAAAAAGGGTGCATCTTTTCTTGGCACGGCCCACATGAGTTTTGATAAAAAAAATCGATCTCCCCCCATGGCTTATTTATTTGTTTTTTTTTTTTTGTTTTGTTCTAATATTAGCATACACTTGGTATTTTTTTTATATACGAGTATGTACCTCGTGTAAAATGCATTATGCCTGCTGTCAAGGGTAGGAATGTTATAAAAATGGCAATGTGGCTTTGTGTGACGTGGCGAGTAGTCGTGTATTCTACATCATGAAAGCACCCCCGCATTATACCTTGTACTGCTCTGTGTCTCTGGGTACAATCAGTCAGTGCTCCCGTTCCCGAAGTTTGAAATTTGCTAGTTTTAGCACACCTGCTTTTCGCACCTTTCGTGTGCGCAGGCAGCTACAGCCACTAAAACGTTGCATACCATGCATACATGCACGAGTGATTGAAGTGCCACTACGTCGTACTATTACGGAGGACCATAGTTAATAGGACCTACGGTACACCCAAAAACCTATATATTTCCCTATTTTTACTAACAGTATCTGGTGCTATTTAATATTGCCCCCCGTAAAAGTAGCACACAGCTTGCAAAGATGATGAGTTTCGACCAAATCGTCGATCTCCCAGCTGTTGTTTTTTTTTAATTTTTATAAATATCATACGTACAGGTAGGTACCTGGTACGTAACAGAGTATATGTCATCTCTAGGCGCGAGTGTCGCAAAGGCCCGAACGGCTACTTTTAGTTTCTCAGTGAGGGTGGGTGTATCCTTCGCAGTATTGAAACATCCTCTATGTGTCCATCGACGTGCATGCTAATCTCCAATGCTTTCTGCGCCCCTCCAACAGCAAGAGACGAATGTCATGTGTCTAAAGGTCTACCACCAGGTATATAGTGCGGGACCACTTTGTTCCGAACCATAGTCATCGTTTGCGTGTTGATATTAGTCGAAACGATCCTAACATTTCGGAACAGAGTGGTACCTGGTACACCTACAGTAGTACATACAGGTATCCGGTACTTGATACCGGTATATCCAAAGGATTTACCCGTCGGACAGATATATCGTCTACAGATCGTCTGCATATCATCGATTCCCACGGCATGATCTACAGCAGATCTTTCAGAGCAGATTTATTCCTGGTCTGTACATGTATGATCTAGCTCATGTTTCTGGGTGGGTGCCGTAAGATGTGCACGATCTACTGTCTAGGAAATGTTTTTTTTTTCCTGGATCGGATATGTATTTATACAGATCCCGCGCAGCGTATCATAACGGCAGGTTAGGATCTGTAGATGGTCTATCTGTAGATGATCTATCTGTAGATGATCTATCTGTAGATCATCTCTCTGTAAATGATGTATCTGTACATGATGTATCTGTAGATGATCTATCTGTAGATGATACATCTATCCGACTTGTGGAAGGATTGCCATCAAGCACGTGCTGGTATGTAGTAACCCACGAGACGCATGCATGCATGCCGTATGCTTGCCTTAACTGTCCCGATACCGGCCGGTAACTGCCTGTACTTCCGAAGAAATCCTGACATTGCCACCGCCGCACCCCCTTTTGCTCGTCCCTTCGTCGCCCCCAAAAACAAACGGAGCGCAGGAGAACAAGAGGACCCGCGCAGAAACCCATCAGGGAGGGATGGAGCAAGCTGCCGAGGCTGCCGCTGCGGTACGAAGGACGGTGCCGTTTCGGGCCGTGATACCGTCAAATGTCGAACGCAGTTTCCCATGAAAACATTAATACAGCAGCAGTAGCAGTATACCTGGTATATGACAGTACGCGTACCAACTGCTGTATACCGCTTCTTGTACAAAAATATAAGGACCGTTTGCATTGAATATTAAGGTACAGAAGGCGTTTGTATTCAGAGACGTGAGTGGTACGAGGTAGCAGAAAACTAAAATGTAGACATTCGACGCCCATCACACTTCATGTAACAGGCTTGAACACGTATCAGGGTACCAGGTACCAGGTACGCACTAGTCATTCAGCTCTGCATGCCACATGAATTTGAAAATAGTGCCGTAGATGCCATTCTATGCCTCCATCATGCCGCAACGACACCATACGAACATAGAGCGCATGATACTTGAGTGACTATGCTTTGAGTGTGTGTGTGTTTTTTTTTTTCCTTCGCGTCCTATTTTACACCTGGTAGTTTTATCTTTGCGATGAAGCACCGCGTACCGTATGGACTAGATGTTTTCAACAGCAGTATACTATGGTGATGATAGTGATGATGATGTTATCACATCAGCCTACTTCAATGATGTTATCACATTAGCCCACTTCCCTCTGAAATCTTGCTTTGTGGTCACATATATATATATGATAAGAGGACTTGCACCGCTCTGTCCCTAAATATAAGGACCGTTATTACATTCATATTCAATATTAAAGCATTCTTACATTTAAGGACAGATTACTATTAATAGCGCAGCAGTATTAATAGCAACCCTGTTGGGACCTTGAGAGGAGAAAAAAAAATCGACGATAAAAGTGACGGTTTCAGCAGCCACTGTGGCCCACCGCGTCATGCATTGGGAGACGGTACCAATCGGCGCCCTATTAATATCTAGTTTCTATGCAAGGAGTCGTACGCACGAACAGCGCGGGCGCGATATGCTCCGACCCGTACTGGTGCGTGGGCGCTCACGCTGTCCGCAGACGGTGATGATAGCACCAAACTTTTTTTTTATCATTGGTCTGATTCCAAAAGGGGTTTTTGGTGGTTTCCAAGGAGCTGTCGACACGCGACGGCGCCCACCCCGAGCGTCACACCAATAGCAGTGACAGCACCAGCACCACCAGCACCACCAGCGCCAGCAGCGAGTGTGTGTGCCGCAGACGGAGGGCGGTTCGACGCCGACAGTTGTAGAGACAAGCGGCGATTTTGCGGCCGTAGCCCCCCCCCCCCCCCCCCCCCCCCGCTCCCCCTCCCGCCCCCTCTTTCGAGTTGAAACCCCACCATAGCCATAGTGCCCATAGTACGGCCAGTCTAAAATAACACGGGGCAGTTGACGCCAGATATCTTCCAATCAAATGGCTGAAATAACGCGAACAACGGGAGCCATCTTCCAATAAAATCGCTGTATTAACGAGAACCACGGGAACCACGTGAAATCATGCCGCACACAAACTAGAAGAAGAAAGACACAGCTCGCAGCTCGCACACCCGCAGTCACGCGACGATTGACCTTCGATCTCGACATACAATCCACCCACGGCCAACGAGCTTGGTACCGGGCAAGGCCGATGAGTGTAAATTATGGCCTGGGAGGTATAATTGGAATCCGTCGTCTAGGGGGCGAGAGGTTGGCCGCGGCGTCCTATGCTCTTCGTCAGAGCTTTCGAAAAGTTCTGTTTCGTACCAACGGAGAGGAATCGAGCGTTTTTGTCGTCTGTTTTCTACACACCAGCTGCCAAATATGTTTTTTGGTAGACGCCTGGCCCACCCACGCCACATATCACCGACCGAGGTGTGACAACTGTGATACTAGTGCGGGTCGGAGCCTCTAACCAGCGCGCTTCATTCAGAGTTCGCGACGTAATCGTTGGGTTTGTCGATCGATGTCAAACCTGAAAAATGGTCTATTTTTGCCATCGGAGAGGGGTAGAGATTTTTTGTCGTCTGTCTTGTACAGACCAGTGCCAAAATGCTTTTTTATCAGACGCCTGGTCAGTCCACGCCACATATCACCGACCGAGGTGTGAGCACTGTGACACTAGGCTGGGTCGGAGACCTTAACCAGCGCATTCCGTTCAGATTTCATGACGTTGTCGTTGGTTTTGTCGATCGATGTCTGCCGAGGATTCTCATAAAAGTTGGCTCTAGTCAATGGGAATGACTATACATTGCTCTATTAATAGTATCTGCCAGAACAGGGGTTTTACATACATTGCGCGGCGCGCAATTAAAGTCCGCGTAAGCTGTCCCGTGACGTATAAAATTTGCCCATAGTACGTATGTATATGTACGTACTTGCGTGCCCGCGTACGTGCGTACGTACGTAGCCCCCGCCTCGCCGTCCCCACCAACAATGCTTGTAATGCTTCCATGCGATGGGCGCATACAGCACACCACCAGTCGTCATGTAACCTTTTTTGCTTTTCAGAGTAAGTAATGGTGTTACCTGGTACGTAAAAAAGTTCAAAAGAATCTGCAATTATTTGATCAGTCGAACTCACAGCTGACGTACTTCATAATTTTATAAAATTGTGCCGAAGTACCTGGTGTTATATTTTATGATTTGCTTGTACGTACTACTGCTCTGTCTATTGGTAATAGATACCAGGTACATGATAGCAGCGGTACAAAACAGACCAGTGGCGTACGTATCACGTGAGAGGGAACATGCGACACCTTCCACGTACGAGTACTACGTACGAATTCTTGCAGTACCTGGTACGATACAACAGCAGCCTTTTCCTTTCGAGAGAACACCGCCGACCGACGATTGATGTATGTGCGAGGTAGTGGTTCCCTCTGTATTGCCGGTGTCTGTTTTTATAATGCCGGTATCTCCCTATAATGCCGGTGACATCGCTTGGCGCAGATGGGATTAACCGGTGTGGCGGGGTGCGGAATAGTGCCCGTTCCCCGCTAAAATATTGCCGGCATCCCCTATATAATGCCGGTGAAATTGCTCGGCATAGATGGGCGAACTAACCAGTGTGGCGGTGTGAGGAATAATGCCGGTATCTCCTATATAATGCCGGTGAAATCGCTCGGCACAGATGGAATTACTCAGAGCGACTGGCAGTGTGCGCAAGAATGCCGGTGTCCGCTATAAATAGTGCCGGTATTGTTGGCTGGAGCATACATACATACATACATACATACATACAGGCGCTATAGACGGGC
Organism: Macrocystis pyrifera; assembly: GCA_031763025.1. Taxonomy (NCBI): domain Eukaryota; class Phaeophyceae; order Laminariales; family Laminariaceae; genus Macrocystis; species Macrocystis pyrifera. The sequence goes on from JASSKH010000023.1 coordinate 9,539,916, forward strand.
AACCACTGTACTGTATTAGCGGTGATGCCCGAGGAGCTGTCGACACGCGACGGCGCCCACCTTCCTCTACGTCACAACAGTAGCAGCAGCAGCAGCAGCAGCAGCAGCTACAGCATCAGGGAGTGTGCCGCGACTGTGCGACGCTGACAGCTCTACGGGCGGCGGCGAGTTTTACGGTCGTATTCCCTCCCCGTTTCGGGTAGAAACCCCGACGCTATTGATAGTAGTGGGCGCAACTATGCGTAGACACGAGCCTATTGTATTGGGGGGGGAGACACAGGTCGGACACTATTATACTACAGCAGTTTTAGAGTTGTTCCCGCTTTAGCTGTGGACGTTCTGGCGGAGCCCCCGATTTGTGGGGGGTCAAGTCTCGTGGGAGCAGGGTGCCTTGCTTGGTGAGAGCCCTGCCGGCGGCTAGTTATATTTCTGTACCAGCAAGTGGGAGCAGGGTGCCACATGGGATCAGGTTCGGATGGGATCACGGTGCCAAGTGGGAGCGGGCCTGGTAACAGCGTTGATGGGCTCGTGTCCGCAAACAGTTCCTGTCGATGTTACGGCGGTGTGTTGTATAGTGTACGCACGCAGCCCGCTCCCGCGATTTTTTCATGCTTCCATATGCGGTGGGCGCGTTCCACACATACCAAGGTAATGGTACGCATTACGTACACATTCTATTAGTATTGCGTGTTTCGATGCCAGTTCACCAGTTCATGTGCTGCCCATTACGGGGGTCCATAGTTAATAGGACCTATGGCACACATAAAAAACTATATATTCGCCTATTTTTACTACCAGGTAACAATATTTGGTCCTATTTACTAAGGTCCCCCGTAATAGGCCCTTTGAAAAACGCTTTTTTCATTTTGTCCGAAAATATTATCAACACAGCAAAGATGGTCCATATGACCTCGTTAAGACGTCAGACGGTATGAAAAAAGTGATAGTAAAAAGGAAAAAAGATTAGTAGGGATCGGGAGCCGATATGATAATAAATCTGCAGTTTATTATTTGTAGAGAGAATTAGGCGTGCTGTGGTTCGCAGCGACGGGCCACTGCGTGATATGAGGGATGAGATGATATCGTGCAGACTAACAGACTAGCTGGCATCCGAGTTGCGGTCGGTGTGCAAGGAGCCGTACGACACGGGCACGGTCGCAACGTGATCCTCTCCGTACTGCGGGGCGCATCGAGCTGGTCGGTCGTGCACGGCTAACCAATAGTCGATCCACAATTTTCCTGGTCGCTATCGCGGAGCCCCCCGAGGGGTTGAATGCGCGGACATGAGTGGTACATGGTTCATGTAACCAGCAGCACCAGGCAAAGATGCCAGGAGACAGCGTTTGCGCGCCTTGACAGACAGCAACTTTCGCCTTGGCATGCCTTGACTGGCACCAAAAGATTTTTCTTTTAATTAGATTTTCGTCTGGAACGCTCAGTCGGCCCTACCACCCTTGACAGCGCACGAACTTGTTTTTTTACTTCTTGACATGGTCTCCTGAGATATTTGGCAGCAGCAGCAGCAGCAGCAGCAGCAGCAGCAGCAGCAGCAGTGGCGTACGCACGAGAGGGGCGCACGTTAGTTTCGATCTGGCCGATGCCACGAGCAGGTCGCAAGCTTGCGGACGGAACCAACCAGTGACGTCAGCTACTCATGCGGAGGAGGACCAAAGTAATCAGAACCCTATCATGAACACAAAAACCTACGTGTTCCAGTATTTTTTCCGGGCGCATTAGGTCCTGATTGCTTTGTTTCCCCCGTAGCGGACTAGAGGCAACGAACGTTCGTACTTTCAGGCTGCAGCATTTTTTTTTTTTTTTTTCGGTGGCATCGCGGGGCATATACATTGATTTCGCCCCCCAACCATTTCGGGCTGGGTTTTTGTTGTGTGTAGTCTCGCGCCTCCCTGTTCTGTTTCTGCGTTGTGCCTGTTGCCTCCCTGCCTCAAGCACGCCTGAAAAACGTCTTGGAGAGATAATTCTACCGACAGCAGTATCAAATAGGTTACCTGGTGCCTGGTAGTTTTTTGGGGGGGGGTTTTTTCCCTTCGAGCGCTCTCTTGGCCCGCCCTCACGTTACTCTATACCCCCCCCCGAACACCTCACGTCGCGCTTCACGCTTTGTGCATGCGTTGTCTCTACGGTGCTCCGTCCCGGCATTCCGACGTGCTTCTAGGGCCGTGTCTGACATGAGTACGCCCCCTTCCTTGATGATGTGCTCACATTCCTCTACCCCCCCCCCCCCCCCCCCTGCTCTGTCTCGAAAGGGATGTGTTGTCAATGGTCAAATGACTAAAGCAAGAAACAAATGAGTACCCCCCCCCCCCCCCCGCTCCTGATGATTTCAATCTCACCTTACTCTACCCCCCCCCCCCCCCCCAATATATTATATACCTGATATATATAGTTTGGGTTGACATTGGTTGGCGACGATGCTGTAAAAACACGCCTCTCACTGCATGAGCTAGACAGCCTGGGTACCGTTTTTTTTTTTTTTTTTTTTTTTTGGCGGCTACCACGGCTGGCGGTCGAGTTAGATCATTTGTGTGCGGGGACAACCTTTACTCCGCACATGAGGGGTGATCGTATCACGTAGTGTGTATATGGTGAGGCAAACACGAGGCAGTTACGTAGTAAAATCCATCGCTGTCTCTGGAAGTGGCCACACCAGAAAATAAATCAATTCATCGATGCTGTCATCCATATGCAAGAAATTCCGCCTCTGAAGAGGTTCTTAGTAGGATGCAGCTCACCCTTCATGCGACTCGCCCAACACCTCACGTTTCGCTTCGCGCTTGGTGCAAGCAATGTCTGCCTGGTCGGTGAAAACCCGACGCCCTCCGTCCCGGCATTGTAGGGATGCGAGGGTCTATGGTCATACGACTATGGCCATGCATTATAACGAGTACTCCCCCCCCCCCCCCCCCCCCCCCGCCCCCCCCGACTCCCTACACCACGCCTGCACCCCTTACCGACGGTGCGATGCCACACCAGGCGGCAGGTGGAATGTTTTCCGCAGGCGCACTGTTCCCCCTCGAGGTGATCAAGACCAACCTCCAGGCGCACACGAAGAACCGAACAACAACAGCAGCAGCAGCAGCAGCAGCAGCCGAGGAGGGGAAGGAACGGGAGGAGGGAGAGGAGGGGACGCCGCTGGCGGCCGCCGGGAGGGGTGGTGGCGGCGCGGCGTCACCGCCGCCATCGTCTAATCCGCCGCCGCTGCCGCCGTCTCCCCCGGCTGATGGTATGTGTCGCGTCGAGGAAGAGCACGAAGAGGAGATGCGGCAACAGCAGCAGCAGCAGCGGTTGTGGTGGCGGCGGCAAGGCGTGGAGGAAGAGGAGGAGATGCAGGCCTGGCGGAATCATACTAAGAATCAGCAGGCTGCTGCTCCTTCAGCGGTATCTATCGCTAGAGACATCCACTACCGCGAGGGTCTCCCCGGGTTCTACAAGGGCGTTTGGTACGCTTCGGGGCAGAGCGGACTGGAAAAGGCGGCCTATTTTTACGGCTACGGGTGGCTGAAAGCTTTGGCGCTGAGGGTGGGGGGCGGGGGCGGCGAGCTCAGCACTGTGGCGGACCTGGGGCTGGGATACCTTGCCGAGGCGTTTCATCTTCCTTTTACGATACCCATCGAGGTGTGTGGAAGCGAAAAGGCGGGCACGGGGGGGGGGGGGGGGGTATGAAAGCGACTGAAGTAGTCCCAACCGGTAGTGCCGTCAAGGTTAGGGTACCTTGCGGGCGTGTCTCTTCTCTCTGTTAGGGTTATGATAGGGCGTTCGGGGGGGGGGGGGGGGGGGGGTACTCATTTGTTGCTTGCCTTACTCATTTGACCGTTGACCACGCATCCCTTTCGAGACGGAGCACCGTTCCTACTCCTAATAGAGACACCTCCAACAATTGAGCGCTCATTACGTTTGTTTCCGGGTATGATGCCATCATTATCATGCATGCCCGTAGTCGTGTGACCATAGACCCTCGCATCCCTACAATGCCGGGACGGAGCACGTCGGGTTCTCATCGACCAGGCAGACACTGCTTATGCTTATATGCACCGAGCGCGAAGCGAAACGTGAGGTGTTGGGCGCGAGTCGCATGAAGGGTGAGGGCTGCATCCTACTAATACGAAGAACCGCTTGTGAGGCGGATTGGTTTGTTTTCTGGTGTGGCCACCTCCAGAGACAGCAAAGAATCGCGTTTCACTCGTGAGTGCGGTGCCGCTGCAGTGCTGTAGGGGGGGAGGGTACTTTGTGGCCCAAATGTTTTCTGGCTGGCGGGGCTCTTAACCTATTAGTACTCAACTGACGAAGAACCATCAAATATCTTTGCAGTCTCTTTTGTGAATTTACCCACAATCTTCGGCAGTCCCGTTTGTGAATTTACCCATAATCTTTTTTACAATCCCATCTGCGAACTACGCAAAAAAAAAAAAATGAAAATCACGATTGTGAGTTGCACGCCCGATATATTTTCCATCCCGTTGGTGAACTACTCAATATCTTATCTTTGCACTCCCATTTTCGAACTACCTGATATCTTTGAAATCCCGTTTGTGAACCACACAAGATCTTTTGAAGTATCGTTTTGTGTATTACCAGACTCGCGCAATATTTTTGCAGTCCCCGTTTTTTTTGTTTGTTTGTTTGTTTGTTTTCCATCGCAATTTTAGGCGTTCTATTGTATACACCTAAGCCAGCCCATGGGAATATTGGTCCACAGTAAATGTGCCTATTTTTTTTTTTCTCTCGCGATAGTGAGGTGTTGGGCGAAGTAGTCACAGCTGCAACTGTTGTTTCCGTACATCAAGGTGTATGCATCCTGCATGAACTCGCATAACACCCGCATTCTATCGTATTCATAATATTTTTTGTTAAAAACTAACAAAGCACGTCAGCTGTGAGTTCAACCCGTCGGCAGATCGGTCGATACTAATCTTTGCAAGCTCAGCTACGTGAACCGTCCGCGCGTTTTCCGTTGTTTCCCCCGCGATTGACTACTGGCCGGTGACTCCCCTGAATGCTACCAGGGTCGACGAGACGACAATACTCACAGCAGGCTCGACTTCCAATTGATGTCGGCCAGTACCTTTTCGTGCACTGAAACAGCAGATAGATCGACACGTGAGGGTCGGGGTACACAAGACAATCGAAAGTTGGTTTATTATAGCGGTTCAAACGTGACAGGCACAGAAGACACTGGAAAATGTTTGAAAAAAACTCCCTGTAAATGTTGCAGCGGCAGATGTCTTGACGTACCGGTACATGGGTACGCACGTGTTCGTTGGTGAGTCTCACTAATGGTAGATGTTCTTGGCCTCTTCTGCTCTTGACATATGAAAAACACGGCAGTATGCACACACCTGTAAACAATTGCAGAGGGTGATCCAATAGCGCAGGAGGTGATGTTCGTGTTTTCTGCAGGCAGGCTGACGAGTGGCGCATTTTGATCCTACAGCTCTTTGTTCCATCTCAGACGTTCTACCAGGCAATACGATCACTAGAGCTGGATCCCAAAGCTCGCCCAAGAAGATGGAAACAAAAGCTATTTTATGATAGTACGCGCAAGCGAAGTATCACGGAGGCGTTGGTTGCGAAGATGAAATTCGACGAAAAATCCTCGGATCTCGCAGCTTTTTTTTGTTTTTCAATTTTTTTACTTGTAAACACCAGGTATAGTCTTGATCGCGATATCTCCAAGATCCTACTGCTGTAGCCTGCCGTTGGAAAGCCGTTGGAAAGCCGTTGATAAAGCCTTGACCCTTTCAGGGCAGACTGCAGTCTCCTTTCGAGGACAAACAACTCAGAATCTGATCGGTTTGTCCCCGAAACGGGAGCTGGACTGCAGCCCGAAGAGCTAAAACGGTTGTTAATGCGAATCGACCCCTTCTTTAGAGACGTGAGAGATTTTTGTTGCTACTGTACCTACCGCGCTGTCCCAACCCACAAGCATCGTTCTGCGTATTGATGTATAGTACCAAGCGTCGCCTATGTTTCGGTGGAGCGTGGTAGTGGAACGGAGGTTTTGACGCACACCCTCTTCTGACTGTACTATGGTTGATCTCCGGCCATCCCGTGGAACGAACGCATGTTTAAACATGCCTGGGTGTTCCGGGGGACCATAGTTAATACGACCAAATATTGTTAGTAAAAACAGGAAAATATGTAGGTTTCTGTGTGTACCGTAGGTCCCATTTACTGTGGACCCCCGTAATATATATATATATATATGCCCTGGTATAATAAGCTCGAATCGGTCGTCCCTCTTGGAAAACTTGGAAAAAGAGGAGATTTTGGCCAACAACAAAAAAAGTGACGATTTTACAGCATAATTTTATCACAGCCGCTTTGCGTGGTTTTGGTTTGGGTTGGGTGATTCTGCTGAACAAAAATTGGTGTCCCGAGTTAGAAAGCACGGAGTCGTGTGATGCATGCAGCACGGCGGCTCGGGCGCAACATGGTCCTACCTGTGTGCTGCTGCTGCTGCTGGGCGCGGACGCTGCTCGCAGGCGATTGACAGCGCCAGAGTTATCATTGTTTTGGCCGATACGATCCGACAGAGGTTTTCGACGTACTATTAATAACTGTAGATGAAATGGCATTTCCGGATACACGGGTTGAACGACGATTGCTATTTTTTTCTCATTAAAAAAAAAAAAAAAAAAAAAAAAATGTGCTTCCGGTCCTAGGGGCAGACGTTTTTTTTTCTCTCCCTCTCTTTGTTCTTTGTTTTTGTGTTTTTGTGTTTTTGTTTTGTGCGTACGTAGATATATACGAGCCGATATCTTGTTGTTGAAAGCGTGCACGCACGCCCCCGTAATGCCTCACGTTTTTTCTGGCGCCTGGTGGACGGGCGTAGTTTCTTTTAGGCTTGCACCTCACGTGCCTGCTTGTAATAAAAGATGGAACTCGTACGCGTCCTGCCTTCCGGTTCACCCCCCCCCCCCCCCCAAAACAAAAATGTTGGAGGTGTCTCCATTGGGAGTAGGAACAGTGCTCCGTCTTGAAAGGGATGCGTGGTCAATGTTCAAATGACTAAGGCAAGCAACAAATGAGTATCCCCCCCCCCCCCCCCCCCCCCCCCCCCCCCCCCCCCCCGCTCCGGCTCCCGCCTGCTCCAAAAAGCACCAGGAACACGCGTCGAACCCTCCCCTTCCACCCCTTGCCCCCCCTTCCACCTGGTCCAAAAGACACTCGGAACGCAGTTCAAATCCCCCCCCCCCCCCCCCCCCCCCCCACCCCCCCCCCCCCCCTTCGCGCCCCTCGGGACCCCCCCCCCCCCCCCCCCCCCACACACACACACTCCCCAAGGCGCTTCCCGCGTGGAACCGCCCGTTGCCCCCCCCCCCCCCCCCCCCCCGCTTCTTGCCTCTCCGAAAGGTACTAGTAACGCACGTGGAACCGCGTCACCCTTCCCCCCCGCTCGAGATGTACAAGGAACGGGATGTGTTAAGAGGAAGAGATGAGGAAAGCTAGCAGAATGTGATACGGAGAAGTTTGGTGCACTAGACAGTGAAGAGAAAGTGAATCGCTATGCTGTAATAGGAGGTTGATGGTGGCCACAGGCGGCGAGACAGGAAGGGGACATGATTGGCAAAAAGTTTATGTACTACAGTAGGATGTAATACATGGAAACAACGTAATGAGCGCCAAACTGTTGGGAGGTGTCTCTATTGTGAGTAGGAACGGTGCTCCCATCTCGGAAGGGATGCATGGTCAATGGTCAAATGACTTAAGGCAAGCAACAAAAGAGTACGCCCCCCCGCCCCCCCCCCCAACCCTCCTAAAAGCACCAGAAACCGCAGTGTCGCGTCTAAACTTGCCCAATGCCTCCCTACACCCCCCCCCCCCCCCGATGCAGCTCACCCTTCATGCGACTCGCCGGACACCTCACGGCGCTTCGCGCTTGGTGCAAGCAATGTATGCCTGGTCGGTGAAAACCCAACATGCTCCGTCCCGGCATTGTAGGGATGCGAGGGTCTACGGTCATACGACTACGGCCATGCATGATAATGATGGCATCATACCTCCCCCCTGCCGCCGTCTCGCTGCTTGCTTCTTTTGCCACAGGTGATACTGACGAAGATAATGACGTCGAAGGAGAAGACCAATGCCTTCGCGGTCATCCAGGGCATCCTCGCGGAGAGTGGCCCCGCGGGTTTCTACAATGGCATCCAGGTCAGGGGCGCGTCTTCGCCTGATTTGTGTCTTTAGCGCGTGGATACCGAACGCCGCCGCTGCTGCTCCTGTTTGCTGCTGCTGCTGGTGCTGCTGCTGAATCGTGCAACACGCAGGGCTGGGTACTGGCTGACTCAGTCAGCAGCGATTGTAGTGTCGTCAAAATCAGTCGGTCTGCTGGGTTACAGCAGTGTACTGTCCCTCCTTTCTCCTCCCGAAACGCTTTTGGTGGGTTTCCGTACCAACATGGCGTGTTTCTTGGGCGTATGTACGATAAAAATACTGGCGAATATACTGGCCAGGCCAACCAGTAGATCGCTGCTGCCAGTAAATTACTACCGCTAGTACATACCAGGTACTGTGGCAGTGCCAAGCCCTAATAACGCGGGTGATAGGATACCACGCCCCCCCCTGGGATACTGCTGCTGTACCGTATAACACGGGTGATGATGTACCACACCCCCCGCTGGGATGCTGCTGCTGCACGGTATGAGACGGGTGATAAGTACCACACACACACCCTGGGATATTGCTGCTGTACCATATATTTCAGGGGAGATAAGTACCACACACACCCCTGGGATGCTGCTGCAGTACCTTATAACACGGGTGGTAAGATACCACCCCCCCCCCCCCCCCCGCTGGGATGCTGCTGCTGTACCGTATAGCACGGCTGATAAGTGCCACACACACCCCTGGGATGGTGCTGTTGTACCGTATAACACGGGTGGTACGATACCACCCCCCCCCCCCCCCCAGGGATGCTGCTGCTGTACCGTATGACAGGAGTGATAATATACAACCCCCCCCCTGGGATGCTGCTGCTGTACCTTGTAACACGAGTGGTAAGATACCACACCCCCCTTGGGATGCTGCTGCTGTACCGTATAACACGGGTGGTAAGATACCACCCCCCCCCCCCCCCCCCCCCCCTGGGATGCTGCTGCTGTACCGTATGACAGGAGTGATGATATACCACACACCCCCGCGCTGGGTTGAACTTTCCCCAGACGATTTTCTCTCAAACGAGGGGACACGCACGCACGCACGCACGCACACACACGACGAAAATTGTGGCTGCTGCGAAGATCTCGCGTCAAGATTATTCCCATAGGCTTATGCATCTTTCAAATCTCCCCGTTGTTGACCCTTTTACAGTAGGACTGTAGTACCGCTATGGGGACAAAATACCTAGAATTTGACTGGTTTGTGCCCCCAAACGGGACTGCAGTACTAAACGGGTTAAGCGTAAAATCAGGTGGGAAAGTTCGTCGGCTGGTGGGGGCGGGGTGTTATCTTTATCACACGTGTCGAGACCTATGAGGTACCACGCTGACCGATATTATAAGAAACGTTTATAGTATGATATTTTCATCACATGGAGCTTATGTTCGCGGTCAAAGTGGTACGTACATAGACGGCGTGTCGGGGGGGGGGGGGTACTCATTATCATGCGTGGCCGTAGTCGTATGACCATAGACCCTCGCATCCCTACAATGCCGGGACGGAGCACGTCGGGTTTTCACCGACCAGGCAGACATTGCTTATTGCACGAAACACGAAGCGAAACGTGAGGTGTTCGGCGATTCGCATGAAGGGTGAGAGCTGCATCCTACTGAGACGGACTTTCTTGCATATGGATAACAGCATCGATGAATTGATTTAATTTCGGGTGGGGGGGGGGGGCAGGCAGCCAGCCGTCGTGTGGCGGTAATTGTACTGTGTTAAGGTCTTGGTCCGTTGGGCTATTGCTAAATGGTTAACCAATCGCCTACCCAATCTAAGCCTTGCAACACTCTCCCCCCCCGGAACGGACCGGATACACGGGTCCACGTGCCACCAACACGCGGTTCCAATTCTTGGGGATCCAGAGTATTTTTTCAGGTTCTTGAACGTGAGGAAGTTCACTTTTATGTAAAAATCGATTTCGTGGTGGCCGTGAGATTCGAACTCACGACCAACGACCCATGTCCTGCCGACGACGCCATATGTTAAGGTCTTATTATAGTCCGTTGGGCCTTGGGTAAAAGGTTAACCAACCGCCTACCCAAAATCTAAAAGCCTTAGAACACTGGTTTCGGTGTTGGCCTTCCCGCAACTCAAAACCGACCGCCACCGCATGGCCGGGAGGTGAAGGAGGGGGACACCCTCGCTGAAAAAAAACGACGCGACGGCGCGACACTCGTGGTGCTGCGCGGTGAGTGGTTCGGGAGAGCGGCGTTTGACGCGCCTGCTCTGGTGCCCAGGTCGAGGGGAGCGACGTTTGAGGTGCGGGCTCCCGACGCCGGGAAAGACGCCCGGGGGCTTCCCGGTGAATAAGTGTGGCTGAGTCGCTGCGTCGGGACTAAGTACGGGGTAACGCGCGGGGCGGGAGCGGAGCAGGGCGGCGCTGAGCGCTGAGCGAGCCTGGGACGCGAGCGTCTTGTGAAATCAACGCGTTTTCTCCCGGCAATGCTGGCGGCGGACACACAGGAGGGGCCGAGCCGCCGTCGACCTGTCAGTTACCGGCGCGGAAGGTGCCTGACTGACGTCCGTTGGGGTTTCCGCCCGAGTTATGCGAAGCACCGTAGCGAATCCCCCAGGCGGGAGCTGGGGCGGAAGGGGCAGGGGCGGTCGAACCTCCACCGTGATGGCCGGAGTGAGACTCTTGTTGTCCTCGCTCTGCGGGTGTGTTGTAGCCGTCACCTTGTCTGTGCTGTTGACCTTTGCCGTGGTGCTGCCAACGCGAGTGGCCGGAACGACGCTTCGGTTTCTTCTGGTTGTGTTTGTTCGGTCGTGATTTGTACTCGCGGCGGTGTCTGATCATGCGGTCTTGCCAACGGCGGAACGCCCCGCCGTCATCGCCGAGCGTTCCGAGGTCGGGGTTCAAAATGCCGCTAAGGTTTCGAAAGGGGTGTCTACACTGTCTTTCGTGAGTGTGAGTCTTGGTGGCAGTTCAAGCAGTGACCTCGGTTTTCGCTCAGGGCGGCGGCGCGAGCGGACGATGAAAGGAGGCCGTTCCAGAGGGGGGGGTCATCGGTCTGGATGGACATGCAAACAGCGTGAACTTCAGCGTAGTGGTGTTCTTCTAGGGGCCAGCAGTTGGAAGAAGTGTCAAGCCACGGGTGGAGGCAGTCAGGGATGGATTTGTTGACATTCGTCACAAGCGGATTGTTGCGCGATCCCGTTTGCCGTGAAGGCGACTGGGGAAGCGTCCGGCCCTGGCCGCGACCATTGCTGGCGGGCCGGGGCCCCGACGGGGCGGATGACCGCACACCCGTCGAAGAAGCAGGCAAAGAAAAATATTTTTCGCCTTTGATAGCAGGTGTCTTGATATTCGCGAGAGTCTCAGAAGCCAACCACATGGCGTCCAAAGTGCCGAACGGCCTCGATACCGTAGCCGAAACTCCCGGGTACAGCGTGGGCATCAAGCTAGGGTACTGCTCGTTAACTGCCATCCGAACCACCTCCAGAACAACCTCCACCCCCGGTGCCAAAACACGCTCCCAGTCGCCGCCGACACCACCCCTCGAAATGCACGGCCAATCTCGCAAAAGGGGGTCCCGTTAGGCACGCCAAAATTATGCAACTTGGTGTAGCTGGCCCGCGTGTCGGTGCGGTCGAAGTGGTTGCTCAGTAACCTCAGGAGGAGCGTGAACGCCTCCGGTCCCGTCGATCCGGCTGCGAGGGCGCGCGACACCTGTCCAAAAAAATCATCCTTCAAGGTGGTGAGGGGGGCGGTGGTGGGCTTGTCAGGCGTGATAGCACGCGCGAAGGACTTCTGGAGGGAGTACTCCCAGCCGGGGGTCCTTTCGGTAGAGTTAAGGCCTTCATGGCTGCCATCGTTGCACATCATGAGAATATCAGACGCGGAGGCCTTGACCGAACGAGTGAGTTGTTGCGCGGCATCGGAAGGGTTGATCGAAGAGGGAAAAGGTAGGACAGAAATGCGAGAGATGTCTGTTGAGTCCTAGGTGTTTTGTACGCCCGTTGAACGTCGACGGTGTGCTTTTTCGCGACGGCTGCGGCGGCGGAGTCGATCGCCGATGTTCGGGCGTCGAGCGAGGTTAGACGACACGGGCATGGCGCGGTCATCGGACGTGGTCAAGGGACCAAGACGCGCGGCGGAAGAAGCAGCATCGGTCAGCGAGGGAACCACTTGCCTTTTATTGCTGGTCGTGACCTCGGGGACGGGGCTTTTGCCGCTGCCGCCCGTGGAAGAGCTGGCAGAATGGGCATGAAAAGCGTCTCCCCGTGGACGGAATCTTCCTGGGGCGCCCGTCGCTCGGAGATCGATGCTGCTTCTTCCGCCGCGCTTCTTGGTCGCTTGACTATGTCCGATGACCGCGCCATGCCCGTGTCGTCTAACCTCGCTCACGCCCGAACATCGGCGATCGACTCCGCCGCCGCAATCGCCACGAAATTCTGCGCCACTGGGCCGGCACCCCGAACCAGCACCGCCAAGCCAACGGCCTGTACCGCCGAATGAGAATCGGCGCGGCACAACGAGAGCTTTCTCGGAGTGACGGCGAGCGGTTTCTGGCACCCGGCTATTATGGCTGCGTATCGCACGCCGATTGGCTTCGCCGATACAGCAACACTGTTCTTCCCAACGGGACCCACTTTTGGTACAAGGGCGACGACGGTCTGTGGTGGCTCCAAATCCACTGTGGTTATCACGCGTAGGTTCGTGTCCTGCCGACGACGCCATTTGTTAAGATCAGAGGTCGGGACACTTTGTATCCCTGGACAGGTTTGCCAATTAATTCGGTGCTCGTTGGTACTCACGTGTGTTGTTTCCTTAGAGCTAGAAGAAGAGCAGCTTTAACATCTTTCGTGCGCGCGGAGACTGAGAGCCGAGCTCGTGCCTCGCTGGGCAAACCCCTGGTTTTCCATCTACGATACGCCTCCCAAGTACTACAAAAATACGATCCTAGTACTTGAACCCAGGTAATTGCCGGTCTTTCAACCTCATTCAGGGCAGTATCATAACCACTGGTATAAAATATGACCCGCCCTCGGCTGAGCCGCGCGGGCGTAGTCAAAAGGGACGGCGACATGCTGGTTTTTGGAGGAATTTTACAGGGAAAGGGCATCATCGGGGGGGGGGGGGGTGGGGGGGGGGGGGGGGGGGGGGGGGGGGGGGGGGGGGGGGGGGGGGGGGGGGGGGGGGGGGGGGGGGGGGGGGGGGGGGGGTACTCGGTTTCATGCATGGTCGTATTCGTATGACCATAGACCTTCGCATGGGGTAGGGATGTACTCGACATCATGCATGGACCGCAGTCGTATGACCGCAGACCCTCGCATCCCTACGATGCTGAGACGGAGCACGTCGAGTTTTCACCGACCACGCAGACATTGCTTGCATCAAGCGCGAAGCGCCGTGAGGTGTTGGGCGAGGCGCATGAAGTGTGACCTGCAACCTACTAAGAACCGCTTGTAAGGCGGTCTTTCTTGCATATGGATTACAGCGTCGAATTAGTTTATTCAGGTCCCGGTGTGGCCTTTTCTAGAGACGGCAATGGGGGTGCTATGTAACTCCCGGGGGGGGGGGGGGGGGGGTAGTAGTGCAAGCAGGGTAAAACTTTTGGGCCAAAATATCTCGGACCTGACTGGGGGTGATTCCCCCGGACTGAGACATTTACCCAACCATTTTTTTATTTTTTCATTTATTTATTTATTTATGTTTATGTATGTATGTATGTATTTATTTATTTTCATCATTCATTCATTCATTCATTCATTCATTCATTCATTCATTCATTCATTCATTCATTCATTCATTTATTTATTTATTCATTTATTTGAAAAAAAAAAAAAATACTACCAGGTATTAATAACAATATTTGGTCCTATTAACTATTGCCCCCCCCAATATGCTGGTCAAATGACTAAGGCAAGCAACAAATGAGTACGCCCCCCCCCCCCCCCAACAATAGGCATATTTGGTCCTGATTTCTATGTTTCCCCCGTAATGGTTCCGGGGGATCAGGACCCATCATATACGCTACGGTACACATAAAAACCTATATATTTCCCAATTTTTACCGACATTATTTGGTCCTGTTTACTATGGTCCCCCGCAATATATGCCCCCCCGTAATTTACTGGCAGTTCTGGGTGCCCATCGCAATCAGAACCCATCACATACACAAGAAACTACAGTATATATTTCGGTGTGTTTTTAATAAGCATATTTGGTCCTGATTACTGTTGGTTGGTACCTGATATGATGATCTGATGATATTGTATTGTTACGGGGGGCCATAGTAAATAGGACCTACGGTACACACAAAAACCTATATATTCCAGTATTTTTTACGAAGCATATTTGGTCCTGATTACTGTCCCCCCCCCCCCCCCGTATTAATAGCATTATAGAGCTGCTCAAAAAGTGAGGAAGGAAGGAGCCTCGGAAAATGGTTAGCACGGGGGACCATAGTAAACAAGACCTAGTATTGTTCGTAAAAATAGGGAAATGTATAGGTTTTTGTGTGTACCGTAGGTCCTATTTACTGTGGCCCTCCGTAATAGTGTGTACCTTGTAGGTTTTGGCACCAAAAACAACATGTGCACCCGTGGGTATCCCTCAGTGTATATTGATATATACCAGGTATATATATATATAGTATTTATTATGGAGGGTGTCTCCGTTGCAGGTGCCGACCTTGTCTTCGTCTTGGATGGGGTTGGCCGAGGCCTTGGCGTGCACGCTTTCTTTCGTGATATGTGGCAAGGAGGTGCCCCCACAAGCCTCCCTCGCGTCTCGCAAGGAGAGAGGTTATAGAAATCGTGAGAGTGCGGGTCCTTCTGTGAAGGACCCTTTTCTCCCTGGCGCGTTCGGACTTCACGGCCCGATCGTCAACCATTGTGAAGGTCCTTCAGTGATGGCGGATCTCATAGACCGGACGTTGGTCAACGTATCTCCATGGTTGGCATTTTGTGATCGGAGATTGACGGTATCTACGTACCCTGTCCCCCACGTTATCCTTCGAAGTATGTACCTGGTATATCCCACTGAGTGTACTCTTGTTTACACCTGCATCGATAAAATCGTCCCTGGTGCCAGGGTAGTAAATAGCACCGCTCTGTTCGGAAATGTAAGAATCGGATTACCCATCAGCATGTGTATGTAAGTGGTCCTTACATTGCCGAACGTATTTTGATTGGTACCGCAGGTAGTACGGAAATAAAATGCAAAATGGTGCGGCAGTATTTACGTTCCGCTTGCGATACTTGATATATAACAGATAATAGTAGTGCCGGTACTGCTGTACGGAAATATCAACCATCCCCCCCCCCCCCCCCCCCCCCCCCCCGGCGAAACTCGTAAAACAGTTGGAAACAGTACAAATGACAGTAGCTAAAAAAATCCTAAGATGCTCAAGTACGACTAGTAATACAGCAGTATTAAGAGCAGAACTGGGAATGCGCCCACTCAAGACAAATAGAGACATGAGAAAGTTGAACTGGCAATATAAAGTAAGGAACATGCCAAAAAAGAGGTTGCCAGCCATAATTGATAGAGCTGTATGGGAGAAAGTGAGCTGGAATAAGGTGGGATGGCGTAATTGAGAAAGTATGGAAGGATCTAGGGGGAAAACAAGTAGATATGATGTCCGCCGGGAAGTTTGGGAGGTACAAGGCAGAAGTAGAAGAAAGGATAGAAAGAAGGGAAAGGCTAGCGCTAAGAAACAAGGTGGAATCGGAAAAACGCTTAGAGATATACGGGGGATTGAGGGAAGGAATAGGAATGAAAACGTATTTGCATGGCCCAATGGACTTGGCGAAAACGCTGAAACTGCGCTTTCGTGTAGGGGACCTGGACCTGCCAGAAAGAAGAAAGAGGTACACCAGTAGCCGGGAAGAGGAGGAAGTAGACGCACAGATGTGCCCGTGTGGCAAAGCAATAGAGAGCAGAACTCACATAGTAGGAGAATGTGAAATATACAAGGAGGAACGGGATGTGTTAGAAGAGGAGATGAGGAAAATAGACGAATGTGACATGGAGGAGTTTGATACACTAGATAGCAGCGAGAAAACGATCGCTATCCTAGGAGATAGATGGTGGCCACAGGAGGCCAAACAGGAAGGGGATAAGATTAGCAAAAAGTTTCTATGTAATTTATGGAAACAACGTAATGAGCGCCCAATTGTTGGAGGTGTCTCTATTAGGAGTAGGAACGGTGCTCCGTCTCGAAAGGGATGCGTGGTCAATGGTCAAATGACTAAGGCAAGCAACAAATGAGTACGCCCCCCCCCCCTGCATCCGGACGAAGGTTGGTGCTCTGTCGCGAATCGGAGATGTATACCCAGGTATTAATAGGTGGAAATTTATTTTTTGTCAGCTTTTGGTTTGCAGCAGGCGCGGCAGTGTGCCCCTCCCCCCCCCCCCCCCCCCAGGGTCAACCGACTATTGCGGGGGACCATAGTTAATAGGACCAAATATCGTTAGTAAAAATAGGTAAATATATAGGGTTTTGTGTGTACCGCAGGTCCTATTTACTATGGTCCCCCGTAATAGTTCGTACAGAATATATAATGGTGAGAAATTTTGTTTGGCGGTCGTGTTGCTATGAAAATCGCACGCGGACGCTCTTCCCTCGGCTCTGTCGTCCTCCCCCTACTGCTGCTACTTCTCCTCTTTTCCTCCTCCTCCCCCCCTCCCCCCCCCCCCCCTCCTCCTCCTCTTCCTTGTTTCCTGCTCCTCCTCCTCCTCCCGTCTCGAAAGGGATGCGTGGTTGTTAATGGTCAAATGACTAAGGCAAGCAACAAACGAGCACCCCCCCCCCCCCCCCCCCCCCCCCCCCCCCCCCCCCCCCCCCCCCCCCGTACTTCTTCTTCCTCCTCCTCTTCCAATGTACCCAAAAATGTGTATTCAATCAACTGAATCGTTTCCTGATGTGTAAATATATTTGTGTTTGTTTGCGTTCCACCCTTCTCCCTGCTCCCTTCCTTCTGCAGGCGTACGTTGTCCTATGCCTGAAGCCAGCCATACAGTACGCGGTCTTCAACCGACTCAAGGCGCTCACGCTTGCCTACGGGAGCGGCGAGCGCGGTCCCGGCGGCGGGACTAAGCAGCTCACCGCTGTCCAGGTGTGAAAAAAGTCGGCATTTTCAACTAGGGGACCGCACGGCGTCGTCCCCCCCCCCCCCCCCCCAAGTGTTGGAAGTGTCTCTATTTGGAGTAGGAACGGTGCTCCGTCTCGAAAGGGATGCGTGGTCAATTGTTGAATGACTAAGGCAGGCAACAAATGAGCACGCCTTCCATTATCTTAGAGGGTTGGGGGGTCCCTCTTTCGCCCCCAAAACCCACCCCACCCCACCCTGCCCTGCCCAGCACCTAAAGCATGTGGTTCGTCTTTCGTGGCGGCTGTTCGCCGGCGGCCATTGAGTCGTGTGCCTATTACGGGGGCCATAGTAAATAAGACCAAATATTGCTAGTAAAAATATGGAAATATATGGGTGTTTGCGTGCACCGTAGGTCCTATTAACTATGGTCCCCCGCAATAGCTATATTAGTTCAGCGCGCAGCTTGGCGGGGTTAACGTGGAGCAAAACGTAAACAATTTTTTTTTTAAAATGCTGACGTACTTACGGTATGTCGATAAGGTCGTGCAGCGCTGCCGTGTGTTCACATCGCGTCGCGGTGCGGCGCGATTGATGGCCCGGTCTTTTGACGGAGTCGTTCACAGCTCACAGCCGTCGCTGCGTCCTTCCTCTACGGTAGTAGTGGTCCCTCTATTTTTGGCCGGTCTGCGCCAGAGGCCATGCAATACACCGGCATTATTCTAGCGGGCACCGGCATTATCCCGCACACTACCTGTGACCCTGGTTGATCCCGTCTGTGTTCCGAGCGATTTCACCGCAATTATATCGGGCACCGGCGCTATAGCGGGCACCGGCACTATTTCGAACACAAAGCCACCCTGGTTGACCCCACATGTGCCGAGCGATTTCACCGACAGTGAGTCAGGCACCGGCAATATTACGCCCGCATTATATAGAGGGACCCCCTACTGGGCCCCTGTGCACCGCCCCCCTACAACCTGACGTGCTCCCTTCCCGGGATTGTACGTAGGGATGCGAGGGTCTATGGTCCTACGACTACGGCCATGCATGAAACATGAGTACACCCCCCCCCCCCCCCCCCCCCCCCCCCCTACAGCGACCCGACACGTCTGATGTTGAGTTGTGTTCCCTTGCACTAAAAATTACGCTGACACCGCCCCACCCACCACCCGCCGCCGGGTTTTTTTTTTTTCGTGTTTTGTTTTCAGGCGTTCGTGATCGGGGCCATCTCGCGCGCCGTGGCAACTGTTTTGGTCTTCCCGTACATCCGAGCGAAGGTTATCATCATGAGCCGGTGAGGCTTCGTCAAGGTTATAGCGCGACGCCTTCCGGCGAAGCCACGGGCCATGAGGCGTGAGAGATGTTTTTCAAATGCTGTATGGGGTTGAGCAGTGCCGGCTTCTGCTCGCTAGAGTGACAGTGAAGCACCTCGGCGCAGATGGGACTCAACGATTGTGGTAGTGTGCGGAGTAATTAGTACCGGTTACCGCTATCAATAGTGCCGGTATTGTTTGGTGTGGTAGTGTGCGGAGTAATTAGTGCCGGTTGCCGCTATCAATAGTGCCGCTATTGTTTAGTGTGGTAGTGTGCGGAGTAATTAGTGCCGGTTGCCGCTATCAATAGTGCCGCTATTGTTTAGTGTGGTAGTGTACGGAGTAATTAGTGCCGGTTGCCGTTATGTAGTGCAGGTAATTGTTGGCTGGCGCATACCGGCACTATTGAGGGGACCGGCACTACTGCTGAACTTTACTTCTTTTTTTTTTCATATTTTTTATTTTTGAGTCGTCACTTCTACTTTCCAGCCTAACTTGTAGGAAGTTTTACCCTCAGCGATCTTCTGGACAAGCCGTGGTCACAGGTGTCGTCCCTTCTTCCCCACGGTACGCGCCTTTATTTTTTGTCGCGCATAGGGTTCAGCATTCCCGCTGCTCGTCGATTTTCATCGAATGTAGCTAATTCGCGCTCTCGCGATGTTCGCTAATCAATTTTTTCTATGCAAGAAAAAGTCCCTACGAGCATGCATGCACTCGGTGAGACTTGAACCCTCGAAATTGATCTTGATAATAGGCATGCGGACAACCTATACGTCCTTGGTCCGATCTTATGTGCGGAAGAGTTGTGGCCACGGAAATGTAGGATCCTGTGTTGGCTTTTCACCGCGGCGG
The DNA here is from genome assembly GCA_031763025.1 of Macrocystis pyrifera. Classification (NCBI taxonomy): domain Eukaryota; class Phaeophyceae; order Laminariales; family Laminariaceae; genus Macrocystis; species Macrocystis pyrifera. The sequence goes on from JASSKH010000023.1 coordinate 9,559,304, forward strand.
AATTAGAGACGGCGGGGAACGATCCGGGAACCGGTCTCAAACGATTTCTCGGCGGACTCGGTGTAAACGGCGCTGCGTACATACCTGGTAGTACTTGGTACGGAATCAGATATGTCCGGTGTCCTTTTGTTTTCGGCTGGTATGTATGAGTGCTCCGGGCTTGGGACCGTGATTCAGCGTCGGGGGGTTGACACCGGTCTGATCGAAAATGTAAGGTACGTTTTGATATCCACAATAGGTTCTTAGGTACCTTATATTTTCCGATCAGACTGGTAACAACATTCAGTTGTTGCTATTCTCATATTTTTAACTTTTCGCGGCAGTGCTAATCGCGTGGGTCACAGGACAGGCTTCACTTAGCTCCGGCGTGGACGAATTAAGCATACCTGAGAGTCAGGAATGCGTTTTTTTTTTTTTTTTAACATACTGTACCTGGTAGTATATATACCTCAGTAAGAAATACGCTGAAAAAAGAGTACCCCCCCCCCCCCCAGAAAAAACAAATCTTACAACATCTGACTAAAATATACAAGATAAAAATATATATATATATATATATACCTGGTACATATTTATACCCCGACGGTCCTTACAATAGTCCCGCCCAGAATGGTGGATATGCTCTTTGCACGAGGGAGGGGGCGAAGCACCGAGCAGTGTCACGGGCAGTTTTCATTGAGGTGCTCAACCGGTCCAGAGTTTTTGAAGCCTTCGTCCCGTGACCAGGGACCAGATTTTTGGCGACGAGCTACGTAATGCGACTACAACAACACTGGGCGGAGGAAAGACGTGGGTTTCTACAGAGAGTGAGGGGGTGGGGGCGAGGCAGGGGGTTGGGGTGGGGTGGAAGCCGCGGGGGGGGGGGGGGGGGGGGGGTACTCGATAGGAGAGATGTACTCGATCTCATGCATGGCCGTAGTCGTATGACCATAGACCCTCGCATCCCTACAATGCCGGGACGGAGCACGTCGGGTTTTTACCGGCAGGGGGAGGGGTAACAATACTCAAAGCACCGGGAGGGTGTGGTGGAGGGACGGGGAAGGTGTAGTCAGAGCGTCTCCCTTTTTTTTTTTTCGGCTGCGGTGTCGGCCGAAGAGCGTTTTTTTTTTCGTTCTGCTGCCGCCGCTACCGTGCCACTACCCCTACCGCTGGCAGGATGCCTGTTGCGCCTGTACCGGCGCTTTCCTAATATGAGCGAACCGCCATATCGTCTCCTTTTCCGGTGGACTCTAGATGCGTTGCTCGCAGCTCTGCTCGTCCGTTCCCCGCCCGCCTGGAGTGGCGACACTTTTCCCGGTCCACATTGGCCTAGGCGGTGCCCCGAGCGAAAGCTTCTCGGGGCTCGTACTCCGCGCGGTGACTACCCTGTTTCTTCTACATCTCAAAAGCTGTTGTTGCTTGTTGGTGGTGGTGGTGGTTTTTTTTTTTCTTGTAAGTATAAAGGATACAAGAAATAATGGAACCAGGGAGGCAGAAGTTATGACTGAAAGAAAAATCGTATACCTCAGGCAAGAAATATACGAGGGAAATTAGCGTGCGTGCGTACGTACGTACGTACGTACGTACGTACGTACGTACAGCAGCATCAGATAATGCACTACTGCTGTATACCTGGTATGTTTTGTATGTGTATATACATACGAGTCTCACCAGGAACCGCGGTACAACTTCTTGTCCTTAAAAAAAAAGAACTATTACGGGGGACCATAGTAAATAGGACCAAATGTTGTTGGTAAAAATAGCGAAATATATAGGTTTTTGTTTGTACCGTAGGTCCTATTTACTACGGTCCCCCGTAATAATGTATATATATATATACATTCTGCGTTTTTTTTTATCCGATCGCGTGAGGCAGGACGGGAAAGGAGGCGGGCGGCGAGGAAACGCCTTCCATTCTGGCGAGCCTGGTCACTATCCTTAAGGAGGACGGAGTGTCAGCCCTTTTCCAGGTAAGAGCTGACTCTACGAGGTTGGGCGGGTGGGTAGGTGAGTGGGGGTGGGTGGGTAGGTGGGTTGCGTGGGCGGGTGGGGGCGGGTGGGCGGGTGGTTGGGTGGGTGGGTGGGTGGGTGGGTTGTAGGTGGGTGGGTGGGTTGGGTTGGTTGTAGAGTGGGGGTGGGTGGGTAGGTGGACGGGTGGGTGGGTAGGTGGGTGGATGGGTGGGTGGGTGCATGGGTGGTGTGGGTGGGTGAGTGGGTAGGTGAGGGGGTGAGTGGGTGACCGTCTTATTACGAGTGGATGTGAGTGTTTCTAGTGTTTAGGGAGCCGAAAAAAGAGGGACCCCTTTAGATTTTTGCCTGGGGCGTCCGCCTCCGCCGTCACCGCTCCCGAAACGGTATACTGGTACATGTATTATTACGGGGGGCCATAGTACATAGGACCAAATAATGTTTGTAAAAATAGGGAAATATATAGGTTTTTTAGTGTCTACCGTAGGTCCTATTTACTATGGTCTCCCGTCATACCACTCTATCCCTGAATATAATAAACTGTTCTATGTTAATAATTAGTCCCACACGATCTTAACATTTCGTAGAATGAGTGGTATCATTATACCCTTTTTTGGCCTCGTCACAAAAAATAGCCACCAACTCAAAAATCGTGTTTTTTTTCAACTATTTTTCCACCAACGCACACAAGAGTTGACGACAGTTGTAGATATCCTGATCCGCGAGTTCCTATATAGCGACGGGTATAAATGTTGTGGGAGGTTCTTCGTAGTCTCTGAGAACTGTTTTTTTTTGCTAAGAATGCCCCCCCCCCCCCTTTTTACTCCCCCCGCCTATTATATATTATATATATACTATATATGGGTTGGGTTGGCGTCGATTGGCAACGACACTGTAAAACATGCCGCTCACTACGTAAGCTAGACAACCAGGGTACCGTTTTTTTTTTTTTTTTTTTTTTTTTTTTTTTTTGGCGGTCGCCCACAGCTGGTCGTCTAGTTAGATCATTTGTGCGAAGTAAAGAACCTTTACTCTGCACACAGGAATTGATATTATCACGTAGCGTTCAAGGTAAGGCACCCAAGAGGCGGTTACATAGTACTCCCATTGCTGTCTCTGGAAGTGGCCACACCGGAAATTAAACTAACTCATTGAAGCTGTCATCCATGTGCAAGAAAGTTCGCCTCACGAGCGGTTCTTAGTAGGACGCAGCTCACCCTTCATGCGACTCGCCGGACACCTCACGTTTCGCTTCGCGCTTGGTGCGAGCAATGTCTGTGCCTGGTCGGTGAAAACCCGACGTGCTCCGTCCCGACATTGTAGGGATGCGAGGGTCTATGGTCATACGACTACGGCCATGCATGAGATCGAGTACATCTCTCCTATCGAGTACACCCCCCCCCCCCTTTTACTCGGCGGGATGGTCAAAAACACCGGTAGACTCCTCAGGATGATCCCCAGAGTTTTTTCCAAGAGCTTCCCTGGAGTGCTGTTTTTCCCGTTTCTCCAGAGTCGTAGTTTCAGTGTCCAGGTTGCCCGTTCTCTGAGGGCACGATCATTTTTAACCCAAAAAATAAAATCAGAAAAAAAAAAAAACAACGTTATTTGCGGGCCCAGATCGGACAAACATTCATAAATAAGTCGCGGAGAAAAGCTTGTTGGTTGCGCCAAAAAAAAAAAAAAAAACGTGGACCACAAAGAAACGGAGAAGTGCCCGAGACAGCCCGCGGAATAAAAGATGGTGGGTCTTAAGGAGTGTATCGGTGTTTTTGAGAGTCCAGCCGAGTAGAAAACGCGTGTTTTCGGCCTAAAACTCAGCTCTAAGGCCGAAATATAGGGACCGTTAGCATATAGTTATTCATTCTATTACGGGGATCCATAGTAAATAGGACCTACGGTACACACAAACTCCTAAATATTTCTATATTTCTACTAACAATATTTGGTCCTGTTTACTATGGTCCCCCGCAATAGGCAATTTTCATTCTACCATGGTGACAATGTGCGGCGTGAGTGTGAAATCGTCAAACACAAGATAAGACAAACTGAAAAAGCTGTACACGTAGCCCAATGCAAAAAAAAGTTGGCCTCATTCGCAACCGGTTCATGGTACTCGTAGGGTGCAGCTCACCAATCGTGCGACTCGCTGATCACCTCACGTTTCGCTTCGCGCTTCGTGCAACGAGCAATGTCTGCCTGGTCGGTAAAAAAAAAAAAAACTCGACGTGCTCCACCCCGGCGAATGCAAGGGTCTATGGTCACACGACTGCGGCCATGCGTGAACATGAGTACACCCACTCTACCCATGCCCCTGCCCCCCGTCCCGCTATCAATGTCTCATCCTTTTTTGTTGCGTTTTTTTTTTTTTTTTCCATCTGCTCGGTTCCCAGGGGATAGCACCAGAAATTACCCGCGGAGTGCTTTCGGCGGCGCTGATGCTAATGGTGAAGGAGAAGATTCACGCGGGGGTGAAAGCCGCCATTGTCGGGCAAAGGGCGTGATTAAGCGGTCGGGGGGGGGGGGGGGGGGGGGGGGGGTACTAATGTCTTGCATGGACGTAGTGGTACGGCCATAGGTCCTCGCATCCCTACAATGCCGGGACGGAACACATCTCGTTTTCTGGTGTTTGTGAGGGGGGATGTTACTCGTGTCGTGCATGGCCGCAGTCGTATGACCACAGAGACCCTCCTCGAACCCCCGCAATGCCGGGACGGGGCAAGTCGGGTTTTTTCACCGACCAGGCAGACATTGCTTGCTTGCACCAAGCGCGAAGCGAAACGTGAAGCCTTCGGCGAGTCGCGCGAAGGTCGAGCTGCGTCCTCTACTAAGAACCTCTTTTGAGACGGAGTTGCATATGGATGACAGCGGCGTAAAAGGGTGGGGTCAGCGGGGGGGGGGGGGGGGGGGGGGGGGGGAGGAGCAAGGAAAGCGGCATGATATCCCCGTCGTGTACGTACGGCTGTGGCGTTTAACGTTTTCGTTGAATAAAGCGCCCAACGTTTTCGCCGAAAATGTTGCGAGCCGCTTTTTTTGTTTCTTACATCTCTCCTTTTTTGGAGTGCACTCCCGTTTTGGGGACAAAAATTACTTGGAATAAGAACGGTTTGTGCCCTAACGGGACTGCCCTCCTAATGGGGTTGAGAGGGAGGAGGAGTCGAACTGTCTTTTTTACACGTACCAGGTATATACGTAGCGTTTTACTACTAGGACGGGGGGACATGGTAACCAGGACCAAGTATGCTTTAGTGAAAATACTGCAATACATAGGTTTTTGTACATGTGATGGGTCCTAACTATGGCGCCCCCCGTATTACTGCACTGTGCAAAAGCGTGTGTTTGACTCTGTTCCCGAGCCATTTGTCCCGAAAGTCGGAGCGCAGTTCCGAAAATGGGCCCAGGGTGGATGTGGTGCGGTCTCCTTTTCGCTGCGAGTCGTATTGAAGGGCAAGCTCATGTGGTGGGTCGTGGATTTCTGTGTTTTTTTTTTTCGTAGCTGACGATCGACTCTCGCTGTAGAATGTTTTGTTTGGTTTTGACTTTTTTTTTTTTCCTGCTTTATGATACGCTGTCACTATTATGTTTGTTCTAGTTCTAGCATTCTGTAGCAGCAGTGCCTTGTCTATTTTTTTGTTCTATCAGCAGCTCTGGTGTTCTGTTGTAGTGCTTTGTGTGCTACCGCTATTGAAGACGAAGAAGAAGCCGAAGGCGAATCGTGGTTTACTCTGTAGGTCTCTGCGAGTCGTAATGCGGGGGGCGGGTGGTTGTAGGTGTGTGCATTCACTTCTCTTCTCGTATCGAAGTGTTGTAGCTTGAGAGTTAATTTACCGTTTACGACAGCAGCCGCAGCGCGTTATTAGCGTGATGGAGAGTTCTCGGTCTTGTGAAGTAGGAAAGGGTGTGTTTGGTCGTCCGGTCGCAGGGCTATTCACGGGTCGGGTCACAACTCGCGGATCGGGTCGGGTGGGGCCGCCTAACGCGACCCGACCCGACTCGACCCGACGCGTGAGATTTCGATTTCCTGCTGACCCGATCCGATCCTACTCTACCCGAACCGTGAGATTTCGATTACCTGCGGACCCTGCCCTTTCCGACTCGACCCGACCCGTGAGATTTCGAATACCTCCTGACCCGACCCGACCCGGCCCCGTCCCAACTCGACTCGACCCGACCCGACCCGTGGGTTTTTTCTTAAACCTCCTGACCCAAAGCAGACCCGTGAATAAATAGCCCTGGTTTAGTCGCCCATCTACGCTGGGGTACGTGGGTACCAAACTTGGTTGTTTTAGTGAGATGGTTGGGTAGGTACGCAGCTGCTTGCCCCAGAGGACGTGCGAAGTGCCCCACACTGTACGAATAAACCACCAACCTTAGGTTTCAACCCTTTTAGCTTACGACTGAAGTCCCGTTTCGGGGAAAAACTACTTGGAATTAGAGTGGTTCGTCCCCCAATCGGGACTGCAGTGTCTAAAAGAAAATCATCGTGTCTTTGATGCCTGCAGAGCGCTACAAACAAACGTTTTTTTTTTTTTTTCTCACTCAGCAGTTTTCGGTTTCTCGTGAAGCCGCGCTGTCTTTGTCCGTCTGTTCTCTCGAAGAATAGAGCCCACCCGCATCACACGGGGTGATGACACAACACCCCCCCCCCCCCCCGACTCGGGCTATAATTTCCAGGCTGAGTTTTCCCGACAAAGGGGGGAGAGGGCGAACGCAGAGGCGAGCGATGCTATATCGACGAAACTTCTTTCCGAATAAGCCTCCATTTTCGTGTGTGCGTGTTCCCCCCCTCCGTACTGTTTTTGGGGTTTTTCGGCTTCGTTAACCCCTTTCATAGGAGCCTCAGAGTAATTAGAGGGCGAACCTCTATTGTAGAACGCCTGTCCATGTTGATGTACAAACGATCCTTCTACCCCCGCCCGGAACGCTGTGTGTACTTACATCAAGTACATACGATCGAACCCGACATCCCACCGAAAACATGCCATATTTGAGCTTTCCTTTTGACCGCGGAGTACATAGTACTACCCCACCCCATCGGGGGCCCAGCGGCAGTATATATAGGTGTTGTGAAGTTGTAACCTGCTGAGCTATGGGGGTAAAGTATCGATCGATTACCCAGCCCAGGATAATCCTGCTTATGACGCCCCCCCCCCCCCCCCCCCCCTCTTTACGGCGGGATATTTGGGGCAGTCCGTACCGTATACGGCCGCATGCTGACCCGTCCGCTTCGTTCCAATACTTGGGGAACCAGGGAGATACATGTGTGTTTCAGGGACGCACGCGCAAGCGCTTCTATAAAAGACACGTTCAAAGTGAGATTCGAACCCGTGTCCTCGACGACGTCAAGTGTGAAGCTATTTACCTACTGGACTTTAGGGGGAAATTATCGATCGATTACCCAGCCCAGGGTAAAATCGTTATAACAAGCGCATGGACCAAAACTATGCCTGTTGCGTTTTCTTCCAGCCGTCTATTCGAATTGTTGTACGTAGTGCTCGTGCAGTGGTGGGCGCACGCGGTTGAGCAGCAAATCATAACGTTGAGAGAAAAAGAGCCTGAGGTTGGCATAACCAACAACAACAAAAAATGGGCGAAGAAACACAGCTCGACAGTGGGATCCACTCTAAATCCTACCACGTATTCAATACCGCAGTTATTAATGGATCAACGTCGGAGAAAAAATGAGAACGTTTGAGCCTGACGGACACCAAATTGACGTTTCTCAACATCGCCCAATTCTGTAGTGTGGGGGCGCGCACCCTGTCTGCCTGCCTGCCTGCCTGCCTCTTGTGGGGTCATGTGCTGCCTGTGCGCGCGTGCCGGACATCGTCTTGCCCCAGTGTGCAGTATAGATCTGGCATACATCCCCTCTCCCTCATCACAACCCGGACTGAATCGTGCGCGAGCGACATTATTATGCGGTGCGACCGTCAGAGTTTCCCTTCGACACTCTGTTTCTCCTCGAAATCCCGAAGGGAGATTGTTATCACAAATTGCAGCAGCCACTGTGTATACTACTACTGTTCATACTACTGCACAGCTTTCATAACACCTGATGTTGACGGTATCATGCAGGCGGGCGGGAATGCTGAAACCTCCTTTCTCTCTCTGTGGGGGCTGCAAGATGCTCGCAAAACGCTTCGAGCGGCTGAAGGTGACGAAGGTTAGGGTTGGGGGGAGGGGATATTTCGAGCAGAACGGCAGGGAGAGCAGGACGGCGGGGACTCTTTCCTTGACACGAACCGACATAGCAGTATCAGGCAGCAAAAGCCTTCTGCGCGTTGAAACATACGCACATCAGTTACAAACCAGCTATTCCTATGGACCGCGGGTTGTCGATCGATGCTTCTTCGGGAGTGTTTGAGGAGGGGGACTTGGCCCTTGTGGAGGAGGGAGGGGGTTAGGGCCAAGAGAACAGAGGGAGAAGGCTCATCTAAAGTTGTCGTAGTTTTTTTTTGGTCGTTGGTAACATCGCTTCGCGCCTTTTGCTTTGGGTGGTCTGGACTTTCTGTTGCTTCGTCATGTTTTCTGGTTGCGGACGCGCAAGCTACACATTGTCAGATGGCAAACGAAATAATGATGATCTATACACACGTACGTATATGCATATACATGCCATGTATTATGTAGACACTAGCTCATACTTACACATATTATACATGCATACACGGCACATAATAGAGAAAACACAGGCAAATGCAAACCCGGGGGGGGGGGGGGGGGGGGGGGGGGGGGGGGGTACTTCTTTGCTGCTCGCCTTAGTCACTTGGCCATTGACCACACATCCCTTTCGAGACGGAGCATCGTTCCTACTCCTATTAGAGACATCTCCAACGGTTGCGCGCTCACTACGTTGATTCGATGTAGTACATACCAGATGATTTTTTTTTTGCTAGCCATATCCCCTTCCTGTTTCGCCGGCTGTGGCCACCATCTATCTCTTACGATAGCGATCGTTTTCTCGCTACTACTAATATCTAGTGTATTAAAACTCCTCCATGTCACAATCGTCTGTTTCCCTCGTCTCCTCTAAAATACCACCTTCGTCCTCGTTCTTTTCACGTTCTCCCACTAAGTTAATTCTACACGGGGGGGGGCGTAGTCAGTTGTTCCTTGCTGTAGTCATTTCACCATTGGTCACGCATCTCTTTCGAGACGGAGTACCGCCCCTACCCCTAACGATAGGGACACCAACAATTGGGCGCTCAGTACGTTGTTTCCATGTATTACATGGAAAATTGTTGATAATAATCTCATCTCCCTTCCTGTTTCGCCGCCCGTGGCCACCATCTATCTCCGAGGATAGAGATCGTCCCCGCCATCTTGTGCACCAAACCCCTCCATGTCACAATCGTGTATTTTCCACATCTTCTCCTCTAACACATCACGTTCCTCCCGTTGTACACTTTGCAGTCTCCCATCGTGTGAGTTCTACTAGGGGCGGGCGGGGGAGGCGTACTCGTTTGTTGCACGTGCCTTAGTCGCTTGACCATTGACCACGCATCTCTTTCGAGACAGACGGAGCACCGTCCCTACTCCTCTATAAACCTCTATAAATAATAGAGACGCCTCCAACAGTTGGGCGCTCATTACGTTGTTTTCATGTATTACACGGTAGAGACGCCTCCAACAGTTGGGCGCTCATTACGTTGTTTTCGTGTATTACACGGAAACTTTTAGCTAACGTAATATTATCCCCTTCCGGTTTGACCGCCTGTGACCACCATCTATCAACTAAAATAAGATGGAGATCTTTTTCTCGCCACTATCCTGTGCACCAAACCCCTCCGTGTCACAATTGCCTGTTTTCCTCATCTCCTCTTCTAACACATCAGTGATCACGTTCGTCCCTGCACATTTCACATTCTCCCATTGTGTGGGTTCTAGTCGGGGTTGGGGGGAGGGGGTCCAGGGTAGGGGGGTTGGGGGGGGGGGGGGGGGGGGGTTGGGTACTCATTTGTTGCGTGTGCCTTAGTCACTTGATCATTGACCACGCATCCCTTTCGAGAGAAGCCGGAGCACCGTTTCTACCCCTCTTAGTAATAGAGACACCTCCAACCGTGGGCGCGCTCACTTCGTTTTTTCATGTAGAGGCGTTCGTTCTACGATAGAGGTTCACGCTGAAATTTCTGAGGCTCGTCACTTAAGAAGCTCCACGCCTCACCCGAAAACTGACTTCAGCGAAAATCAAATTGCATCCCGATGAATAATCCCACGGCCCCAAGCATACAATTACGTCACTTTTCGAAACAAGATTGGCCTTCCGACGACTCTGGGTTAACCCCTTTAGAACTGCAGTCCCATTTTGGGGACAAACCATTCTATTTCCAAGTGATTTGTCCCCAAAACGGGACCGCGGTACTAAAAGGGTGAAGGGGCCCTGTCATTCAGAAACAAACAAAAGCGGAAATAAATGTGCTACATACCTGTATCGTAAAACGCGTCTGTATTGCATACCAGAGGTAGAAGCTTTTTTTCTAATACTCCTATCCCCCCTTTTCCTGCCTCGCCGTCTGTGGCCACCATTAATCTCCTAGCATATATCGATCGTTTTCTCGCCACCATCTAGTGTGCCAAACTCCTCCGTGTCACAATCGTCTATTTTCCATATCAAAAGTCCTCTAATACACCCCGTTCCTCCTTGTACACATTTCACATTTTCCCTTTATGCGAGTCCTACTAGGGGGGGGGGGGGTTGGGTACGCGTTTGTTTCTTGTGCCTCAGTCATGTGGCCATTGACCACGCAGCCCTTTCCGAGACGGAGCACCGTTCCTACTCCTAAAATAGAGACTCCTCCAACAGTTGTTGGGCGCTCATTCCGTTGTTTACACAGAAACTTTTGCCTGCTAATCTCATCCCGCCTTTCTGTTTCGCCGCCTGTGGCCACCATCTATTTCCTAGGGTAGAGATCATTTTCTCGGTACTATCTATAATAATAGTGTACCGAACTCTTCGAGGGGGGCGGGGTATACTAGTGTCGTGGAGTCCACTGCGTTGGGGGGGGCGGGGGGGGGGGAGGGGGGGGGGGGGGCGTATACTCATTGTTGCTTGCATTTTTAGTCATTTGACCATTAACTACACGGAATCCCTTGGGGAGAGTGATGATGCAAGCAAGTGAGACAATGAAAATAATGTAACAACACGTGTTCATCCGCTGTGGGCAGTTCTTCCGAACCTTTGAGAGCGTTGCCACGCTCATCGCATACATCGGGGGGAGAGAGTGTTAACATACTACTGTATGTACCTGTGATGGTCTCGCCTATAATGAAAATAATACAAGACTCGTCGTGCTGGTACTTGAGACCCCTCCTGTTCTTGGTTCGTATATTACCAGAGGGTACCTGGTGCCGCATGAATTTGTTGACTACTTGTGACTGCTGCTTATACTGCTTGCGGTGATAATAAGTGATGAACATCATAATATGAGAGTACGAGCTGTGGGTGAGTGAGAGTACATACATATATATATTTATTTTTTTTCATCACTTTTACTTTCCAGCCCACTCGTAGGAGGTTTTACCCTCTCGACGATCTTCTGGACAAGCCGTGGTCACAGGTGTCGTCCCTTCTCCCCCCCGGTACGTGCCTTTAGTTTTTTACCCATCTATGATTCACAGTATTCGCACCAGGTGTATTTTATTTGTTGAAATACGTCAGCTGTGAGTTCGTTTTTATTTGAAAAAAAAAAACAGCGATGCAGAGAACGGCAACAATATATACAGGTTTTTCGTTTATTTATTTATTTTCACTCTGTTTTATAAAAAACTAGGAAAAGAAAGCAAAAAAAACAGCGATGCAGAGAACGGCAACAATATACTGGCACTATGTTTTCAGAAGTGTATTCATAATGACGAGAATAAATAATATTATTAGTATAGTCGATCCCGGTGGCTTATTACGGGGGACCGTAGTAAATAGGACCTACAGTACACACAAAAACCATTCTATTTACGTACCTTGGTATATTTTTACCGAAATTATTTGGTCCTATTTATTATTATGGTCCCTTCTAATATTAATAGTGGCGTGCCTACTATTAGTAATATTAATAATAAAAGTAAGATCAATTTCGTGGGTTCAATTTCGTGGGTTCAAGTCTTACCGAGACTATGATAGTAGTCCACACCTGGTGGTACAGGGTATGGATATACTTTTTCTTTTGCAAACAAAAATGATTGTTATTACCCGCGGAAAGCGCGAAAGCGTGAGTTGGCTACTTCGATGAAAATCGACGAGCAGTGGGAATGCTGAACCCTATGCGCGACAAAACATATGTCACGAAGACGTACCGGGGGGGGGAGGAGGGACGACACCTATACCTGTGACCACGGCTTGACAAAGTATAGACCGCCGAGGTCTGGAAAGTGAAAGTTGATTAAAAAAACAAAAATGGCAGCAAGCAGCAGTCACGTTGTTCAGTACTCGTATTAATAGTATGTCTGCAGGAGAGGGGAAAAGGTGCATCTACGTACGTACACATTTCGGTCGAGTCCTTTGGAAAAAACTTTATTAATAATAAGCAGTACCGTATGTACAAACAGTCAGTAGTAGTTTCAGGTAGCGGCGCACGCCTAACTAAAGCGTGTCTGGTATGGCCAGCAGCACACGTATACGTAGTATCTAAGTACCTGGTAGAATGTACGGACGGTAAACAGCAGTACATCAGAGCAAACAACATTATTGATTGAGTGATCAGGGAGTCTACACCAGTTCGTCGAGTTCACCCCCCATACATAAAAAACGCCCTGGCGTTTTTTTATTTTGTTTCAAATGGAACAGATGCCATGCTCTGAATAACGGCAACTTAAATATATAGAGCCGGTAATTTACAGCAGGCGCCTCTGATTGGCTACACCGTTGCACACATCGCCCCTACCGCGCGCGCTAGACGCACTCAGTAATCAGGGTAGCCTATAGCTAGGCCGTGCGCCGAAGACCATAACGCGGCCGACAGCAGTAGCTAGACACATATAGCGCAGCTGAGGCTGCTCCCGGGGCTCGACAAGGAGTGTCTCTGCTGACGAGCTTGGGAACGGTGTGCCTGACCCGGCATGGCCATGATCGAGCGCCAGGTCTTTGACGATACCGTCAAAGGGGCTGGGGGAGTAGGGGGAGGAGGAGGAGGAGGAGGAGGGTCAGGGGTGAGTTCTTCGGGCTCCAGCTCCTCCCGAAAACCACTTCACGCCGAGGCGGAGGGCTGCGCACAGTGCGGGACGACGCCAGCCGCCATATCTCAGGCGGATGCGGCCTCGGTTCCGACAGCGTCGGATACGGGCTCGCTCCCTGGCAGCAGTCGCGCGACCGTCGTCCAGAGCACGAACAACAACACCGCCGCCATTCCACAACAACAGCAGGTTACGGCAACCGCCTCGCCCCCCTCTCTGTCAGTCAGCGCACCACAGCCGACGGTGGGACGGATTGGAAACCTCCTCCCCGATCGTGGGGATGAGAGGAGGGCTGGAGGGTGCGGGCGGGGCCTCGGAGCCTATCCGGGGGCTGGCCGCGTTCGGCTCCCAAGGCTCCATCACCTCTTCGTCCAGAAATTCTAGAGGGAAGGCGAGACAGGGAGCAGCCGGAAGCTCGCGCCTTTCCCCAAGGCGTCCCGCGTCGAACGACCCCGCGTCTCGAGCTTTCACGTGTGAGGGAGGAGGAGGAGGAGGAGGAGCAAGGGGTGGAGGAGGAGGAGGAGGAGGAGGAGGAGGGCGATCGAGTGGTGCGCCTGGGAGTAGCGGTGGCGGTAGTGGTGGCGGTGGAAGCGATGCTGGAAATGGGAGTGCTACTAAACGCTCTGCGGCGCGAAGCCATAGCCCGTACCGCGGAGGGAATCGTAGTAATGGTAATAGTATTGTCTCCGGCGGCGATGGAGCTAGCTCTTCTGGGCCGAAGATTCCAGGTGAGCTTCGACGGATTGAGAGGAACACGGGTTGGGCTGGTTCAGCGTGTGGAGTTCCAAAATCAGTCAGCTGTGTTTTTTTTTTTGTAGCGGAGTGAGTGAATAAGAGAGATAGAGAGGACAGAGTGAACAAGCCCGATGTATTCCTTTCTTTTGTCTCGCGGGGACGCAACCGAGTTGGCGCCGCCGGGAGCTGCGCTTGGTTGGACCAGTGGAAGCAAAGCAGGTACCAAAATCTGTCCGTACATGTAAGGATTTTTTTTTAATATAAATGTCCATATCCAGCAGTACTTATATACTCAGACATGATGTCGTACCCTACCTGGTATTCGAGTGCCACCATGGAAGTACAGCTGTCTAACCAGAGGGGGAGTACTCGCTTGCTTCTCGCCCTTGCAGTTATTTCTCGAACTTTTCCGCTGTATGCCCAAAGGTGTTGGTTGCTGTTGTTCCCTGCCGTCTGTTGTTGGTTTGCCACTCCACCAAAAGTCGCGAGTCTGGGGCGAGATTAGACCTCTCAGCACTCAAGCACCTGGCTGGTCGGAAGCAGGAAGCACGAACACTGTCAATATTATGATTATACGAGTAGGTATCTGCTGCTGTTGTTGCAGTCTACCTGCTGACGTGAAAGGTATGATAGCTTGAAAGCTTGAAATTCAAGTGTCGCCACCTGCGTTTACGTGCGTTACGTACGCACGCACGCACGATACACACACGATACACGGATCATGTGTTGATTTGTCCACTTTCAAGACCTGGTATATACCTGGTCCCTGATAAAGGATAGAAATGAGAAAACTTCTACAGCAGTATCAATACGTGGTACCTGGTATTATACTATGAATATTACTATCAATAGGAAGTAGCAATAAGAAAGGCAGAGTAAGATTTACACGAAAATAAGAAATTCGAGAATCGTTTTACTGGAAGTATAGTCTAGAACGCCGAACGCACCCATTCTCGAATAAGAAATCCAGCCTGGACCAGATTTCCTGTTTCTTATTTTCATACGTATGTTGCACTCTTGAGAAGTCCTGTGCGAGTGCTGCCCTGTTTTCGTCGCTTTCGACGCTAACAAAGTAAATCTTACGCACTTCACCAGAACCACAAAGGACTGAACGAGTCGTCGTCTCTCTCGAAACACAACGACGATGTTTGACCATCCCGCGAGCATCGAACATTCAGATTTTAACATCGCCATCTCCCCTCCTCGCGATTGTGCCATGCCATGCCCATGCCATGCACAAAATTTGACACATGCTGGAATCTACTGCTGTACGTTAAATTGTTTATTTCAACTGACAGCTGACGTATTTCATCATTTCTAAAATCTGTATCGATGAACGTGCCATTCGTTTTTTACGTGCTGGTATTGAGTGTTTAGCGGTATTACTCCTTGTAGCGCAGTTCTCCGCTGTTTTTTCCGTGTGGGCCAATTTTACTCTGGGCCAAGAAGGTGGACGGACAGCTGGGCACAACTGCGTACGACAAAGCATCACCAGTAATGAGCGTCGTCTGCGCAATGGAATACAGCAGCAGTAGCAGTGGTCCCTCGATAGTGCCGGTTGAGTGGTGCCGGCTGCCCGCTACTCGTACGTATTTTTAGTGTAGTGCCCGTGAAAGCGCTTGGCACAGATGGCAGATTAACCGGTGTGTGGCAGGCAGTGTGGTGAGTGAGTGTAATAGTATGAATAGTGCCGATTGCCGCTATAAATAGTGCCGGTATTGTTGGCTGGCGCATGTCGGCACTATAGAGCTATAGAGGGACCACTGCTGCTGCTGCTGCTGCTGCTGCTGTACATGGTTGCCTTCGGTGGCGCACTTGGTTTGTTTCCCGTCATATAATACGTGATACTACGTTACTACGGGTGTGTTATATTTCTGTTTAGTGCCCGATACCAAGTGGAAGGCGTACCGGACGGTGCCAACTTGGTATTCGTGCTGCTGTCGTTCTTCTTTTTTGTAAATCAAGAGACGATTTGTGCAGCCCGGCGGTTCTCTGGCGACGGCTGCCCCCCCCCCACTGCCCAGAGCACAGACAACAGCTATATCGATGGCATAATATGTACCTGATGATTACGTACTGCAAACAGCACACGAAGCACACCTGGACGACGGGTAATAGTAGATGTTGTACCGTTCCAGGTATACTATAATCAATATAACACACCTCCTGGGACGAATTTCAGGCCCGGTTTCCCCCCCAAAACATGGGGGGCACACCCAACGACAATGCTGGCTTCAAGAAGATTTCGTCGAGAAGGTTCCATGGACGCATCGCTCGTCGTACTCAGTACGCCCTCCCTCCCCGTTGTCGAGAAACCCATCAGCCTTGAAAATCGTCCGGGGGGGGTGTGTGTTATTTATTATATCACCCTAGTGTGATAGTGTGATAGTGTTTAATACGGTAAGCATCACCACCATTATCACGGTGGCCCCTACATATGGTACGTAATGTGTACCGGTACTATATATAGGCCGAAAATTGGGGGAGAGAGGCTTCCGAGTGTATTTATGAAAAATGCTGCTGTATGTAACACGTTCACTTTTGGCGTCGACGGCACCAAGAGAGAGTTGTAGCGATAACCGGTGCATCGATGGAAAACCAACCCTCTCATCAACCGCGTATTTTCGATTCGCGCTGTAGTTCTCGAGACGAACACACCGAAGTGGGTGCTTTGGGCTTTTATTTTGGACCTACCAGGTATTTATTATGAAGGGCCTCCGTGATGCGAGTGTGTATACTCGTAGAGCTTCCATATGACAATTACCATGGTAGAAGTGTTGAACTATTTGATCAAATTGCATTTTCAACAACAAAGGTCGTCAGAGCAGCTGTACCAGACTTCGGGATTCGGGACTCTGAATGTCTCTCCAGTACGAGTCATTTACGTAGGAGGACCCAGTCCCCAGGTACCTGGGGGCTGAATTGACCGAGTCCGGCCAGGCCTAGGAGGGTGTGCGGGAGCTCAAAGGTCTGAGTCTCGCTAGTCGCTATTACTACGATGCTTCGGGTCTGAGATGACTGAGTCCCGCCGGTGTCAAGGGTACCTGGGCCTGAAATGAATTGTTTTCCTCGCGAGTTTTTAAACCTAAAGGACCAAACGAGAACAAGTTTTTATTTTTCGTTTTGTACCAGTATTTCGTGAGATCTCCCTCTTGAAAAAAACGCTTTTACTTGAAAAAAAATGGTAGTCCGAGTCGTCGGGACTCAATCAATTGACTCGCAATTCCCGATCATTTTGGAGGGTCCAGTTCGCGGAGTACCTGGCGGCTGAGAGGCAATTCCGCCAGTCCCAGGCGTGCCTGAAGGCTGAAATGACGGAGTCCGGCCAGTCCGTAGGGTACTTGACGGCCTAGATGAAATTTCGCAATCCGTCCAGCCCGAAGGGAACCTCGGAGCTGAAATGACTCGAGTCCTCGCCAGTTCCAAGGCAGGCTAGCTGGGGGCTGAATGACTTTACCCTTTTGGCACCTCAGTCTCGTCTTGGGGACAAATTACTTAGAATTTGACTCGTTTGTCCCCGAAACGGGACTGCAGTTCTAAAAGGGTTCCAGTCCCAACGGCGCGATAAGCCGGAATGACTGCTACCCGGAGGACTGCTGGGTAGTCTGAGGACTTCTTTTGATACGAATACGTCAGCTGTGAGTACGACCGATTGAGAGGTTGATTCTCATCTTCGAAGCTGGTTGCTACGTATAACGTACCCCACTCGAGCGTTTCCACGTTGATATGTAGAGACAAATCGAACGGAGTGGTACGTCGGGACGTCGGGCACTATTTTGCCATTTGCAGACACGAGCCCATGTCAAGAGGATAAACTATACCAGGTATATTACAGTTTAGTAGTGCAGTGCGCGACAAATGTTGAGAATTTTGGTGGAATATAATTTCAGGCTGAGCTTGTATACGACGTTGAGAATCTACATCTACACAGTAGTAGTAAGCAGTTGTGCTCAGCAAGGACCCCACTCTATATCCTACGTGCATACTGCCAGTTTTCAGAGCCTGTGCTCAACGTTGACACCACAATAAGCCGCGAGCCTTCGCCAAAATTGGAGATTCTAAACTGATGTCGCGTGCTGCTGTATCGCAAGTCGACAATTTTAACGACCGTTCTCCCACTGCGCCCCCTGATCCAAATCTAAGGCGCCCTGATCCCACCCGGATCGAGCCCTCCGAACTGACCCTGAGTGTTGAAATAGCTGCCGGCAGGGCGCAGCATGCATCCTGATCCCACGCGAATTTTTTGCTTTTTCCTCCAAATTCGGGGTTTCCGCCAGAACGGCGGTAGCACAAGCGGGAACTACACAAGCACACAACAAATAACAAATTACGCGTGCTTGATACTTCGATTAAGCATTTGACCTGTGGCAGTCTCGTAGCGTCTGTCTGTCTACAAATAGTTGCGCCGATATTCCGATGTTCCAATATTGCATGCTGCAACAGACTGAATACCGTCCGTGTATTTGTATACCTGTTACCTGGTATGTATGTATTACGGGGGACCATAGTAAATAAGACCAAATATTGTTGGTAAAAAAAGGCAAATATATAGTTTTTGATGTATACAATAGCTCCTATTAACTATGGACCCCCGTAATACCAGGTATATAGATGTACCCAATGCAAGATAACGTATGCACCCCCTCAAAACAAACTTCCGAACATGATTCTCGACGGTGGAGAGTGCAAACTCCGACAGACGCGTCTTTGGGCTGTGTAGAGATCTGGACGAGACATTTCGATAACCACCTTTCTCGCCTTTTCACTGGTTGTGCCCCCCTTGTTCGTTCGACGCTGTCATGCACACGCAAAAAAGTCCGCCTCACAAGCGGTTCTTAGTAGGATGCAGCTCACCCTTCGTGCGGCTCGCCCAACACCGCGCTTCGCGCTCGGTGCTAGCGATGTCTGCCTGGTCGGTGAAAACCCGACGTGCTTCGTCCCGGCATTGTAGTGAGGCGAGGGTCTAGGGACATACGACTACGGCCGTGCATGATACTGAGTGCACCTCACCCCCTTGTTTTGGAGTATATGCAGCCCTTGCTGGTGCGTGTGTTATATCTGTCGTGTGTGTACGTGTATTTTTCGGGGCGCAGCGGTCCGCCATAGTCTGGAGCTTACTGCTGTACTGCTATAGTTGCAAGACTAAGATTCCATACCTGGTATTTTAGTCTGAAGATTACAGCACCAGCAGTATACTGGGTATAATATACACCTGTTGGTGTCGTCTAGGAGTAGACTGCCGGTATCCGGTCACCTTGTAATTGAGTTTCGAGGTACGTGTATACCAGGTGCTTGGTATATATATAGTATCGATGTATCGATATGGCAGTGCTACAGCAAACTCCAGGTGGCACGGTCACGCCTCATAAATATGCAACGGAAACCCGTCGAACTGCACGGCGGCGTGTACACAAGAGGGGAGACCGTGAGCACGACGAACGGAGCCACTTGGGGGGTCGCTGATGGCATGGACTCTGATACTAAACCTGATGGCGTCCCATGGAGTCGTCCCTTTGACGGCATGAGCCCCGCTGCTGCTGCTGCTGCTGCTGCTGCTGCTGCTGCTGCTGCCGACTCTGGTAGTGGGAGCTGTACATACCGACCCTTCTGAATCGTGGCACATGTTTGTCTCAACCTCTCGTTACCTATATAGGCTGCGTTTGTTGTATCCTGCAGTCTGGAGTATTCCGAACCCTCCTGTCCCGGGGGTCATACATTTTTTCGTACGCTTCAGACTGTTTTTTCTTGCTTTTCCTGCGCCAAGCTATTCACTGTACCGCACGCTGGAGACCCTCTGGAGTTTCCTTTGGAATATTAATGTCACCACATACGCGTAGCATAATGTAGTACTCGTACCTGCTATGTTTTCGTAGCTTTATCAATAGTGAAGCCACGTTTGTGTCAAAAATCGGGCCTCCGATAGGGCGGGGTGTTCCCGAGCGTGCCCCTGGGGAGGCGGTGGTTTACATTGGCGACGGCACCGTATGATATGTTCCAGGTTCACGAATATGTTCGACTCTGTAGACGGATAGCACCCTCGCCTGCGTTTTGCATCGTATGTTCCAGAGGTCACGGCACACGGCAGCTGTCTATTTTACTGTTGCGCATGTTCGTGATGCCGTCGTTGTCGCAGCTGTTGTTTTTTTTTATTATTATTTTATAAATATATGTATCATGGTTGCTTTCAAACCTGTACTCGCCGTAACTTTATAACTTGTAGGCAACTCTGAAAACCTACACATTGCTTTTTTTTTTTTCCCTTCTTATCCTTATGAAAGAAGTACTACATAGTGGGTGGGTGACGAGCGTATTTTGGCCCACTCACTATTGCTCTTTTTACTTAGTTAAGTGTTCACCGGGATGCATAGTCCCCTTTTTCCTTCTTGTATCTTTCCCCTTGCACGTCCCTTTTGGCTCATGCTCGGGGTAAGTATGTATGTGTCTGAGCTTTGGCTTCCCATTTTTTTTTTTTTATTTATTTATTTGGGATTCTTCTCCTTTTCTTTTTCTTTTCTTGTTCTTTTTCGGTTTGGTTTTTTCGTTGCTTCTCTTTCTTTATGGTGTATTTTGGTTGGTGGCGTATGTATGTATGTTGTGTCGGCCGCACCTAGTGCGAAGGCATGGTATTGCGTAGGCTATTAATGCATTACGGTGTGTTATCTCTGTGTCGTAGTCTGTGACCACAGAGCTCGTATCTTTCTAGGGTGAAGAATCAGCACGGACACTGGGCTTGCTGGATGTCGACGAGTAGAAGAACGGTTTAATGTGAAGAACACACACACACACACACACACACACTCGATAGAACGCGCGATGGAGTCATCACACCGCGAAGATGAGCTTTGAGTGATTTTCGATCTCACAGCTTTGTTTTTTTTCTTTTTCTCTCCTTCTCAGATGTTTATAATGGATGTTGATATAATTCCGGTAGACTAACGACTGTGGACGATCGGTATAATAGTTGTATCAAGTGCCGCTTCTTATATCTGGTATCCCGTGGTACGATGTGTAGTGTGTTTTTTTTTTTTTTTTCCATCACTTTTACTTTCCAGCCCACTCGTAGGAGGTTTTACCCTCGACGATCTTCTGGACAAGCCGTGGTCACAGGTGTCGTCCCTTCTCCCCCCCGGTACGTGCCTTTAGTTTTTATCGCGCATAGGGTTCATTCAGCATTCCCACTGCTCGTTGATTTTCATCGAATGTACAGCTAACTCACGCTCTCGCGCTTTCCGCTAATCAATTTTATGCAAGAAAAAGTCCCTATGAGCATGCATGCACTCGGTGAGACTCGAACTCACGAAATTGATCTTGATAGGCTCGCGGACCACCTACGGTTAACTAGGTGTGAACGTCAATATTTCATTAGTACAATTACCTATTCATACGTGTGCATTTACCAGGTATAATATTTACTCTGCACACTATTTACTCTGTACGTACGTACGAGTATAGCGTTCTTGGTAATGTCGAAAGAAATACGTTTAGCATCAAAGCTACAGTAGCTGTCGATCGAGGACGAGGTGTCGAGGCTTGTTTGTGGCGTATGGTGACGCACTGCCAGCCCTCTCACAAGAAACCTGGAATCAGGCTGTGGCTAACTTTCTTACTCCGGGCGCGCGGGAAAGCACGCTTTCTTGAGTTTGGCTTTTTCTTTTTTTCACCCCGAAAAGGCTTTTCCCCCTACTGCTGTACAGTACAAGTATTAATAGTATTGATATCAATAGTACACAATGCATCGTGCCTTGGGCCCAGGTCATCGAAAGGAAGGGGTCAACTTTCTTAAAAGCTCAGACACGTTTTTTTTTCAATTTTTCAGGCTGAGTTTCTTGAGGGTTACTTTGTCATGGGCGGGCCGGTACTGCGGTATCGCTGGAGGCTGTATAATAGTTACACGAGGTACATACAGAATATATAGAAGGCGGAGATTACGTTGATTTATGGGTATATCTTACGTGTAAGGCGAACATCGGGTTTTGCTGTCACGTACCGGTATGCTGTTATTGGTTTTATAGTACCGCTGTGCTATGTCATGTACACAACACCTGGTGTACTGGGACCAGGTACTTGATACTGCTGTGTTGATACCTTCGAGTTAGTCGTGAACGTATTATATGCATCAATAGTCTACGGTAGTATAGGCTACTCGTGCTGGTGTTACTTTTTGCATGTACGGATATGTTGGAATATAACAGATGGACTTGCCTTGGTAGCTGCTTTGTGGTGATTATTTTGCTTTTTTCGTCGGTTGTGTTTTCCGGATTTTTTGTTCCCATCCGCGGAGTTACGTTCTCGCTTGTCCCATGGTTTCGCTCTGTCGGCGTTTCGTTTTCTTGCGGGCAAACGACTAGTAACTCAAAACCCTCTACGCATCATAGGTTTTGCCTGGTGTTGCAGTTCGGTACACCAGATATTACGGGGGTCCATAGTTAACGGGGCCAAATTTTGTTAGTAAAAATAGGTAAATATATAGGTTTTTATATGCAGCATAGGTCCTATTAACTATGGACCCCCGTAATAGTAATTCTCCTGTGGTATCGATGTCCCATGTGAATTGTATTGCAGCAGTTGTTGTTATCGCAATCGCCGAAAACCTAGCCGTAGTCAAAGGACAGGCTCGAAAAACCTATGGAATGGCAGAATACCTCAGGGAAAATAAAAGATGAAGAGAATACCTAATACCGAGCAGTACGATACACCTTACAACTGAAGCACATTGTATACCTCAATCAAGATATCATGAAATCAATCCAAAAGAAGGAAAAAGGAGAAAGGAGAGACAAGAGTACAGAGTACAGCAGTAGTAAAAGGTGCTTTGCAGGTTATAGAGCCTATCGGGTACCCGATATAATATTTTTGAAAATTGTACCATGTGTTTCTCTACCTGGTATATAATAGAGCTGCACCCCGCTAAGAAAATACCCGGTTATCCGACGGGTATACCCGCCACGTTCATATCTGTTTTGCCGAATCGGGTAAGGCCCTGATACCCGAGGGTACTTGGGCAAACGGGTACCCGTTCGGATACCCACGGGTAAAACTCAGCGGTTTTTGTTCAACAACGTCCAAACATTAGCCCTCCCCAACATCTCTACAACTCCTTCTAAGCGAAGACGATGAGTGACGAGTGACGGTGTGTAGTTTGAAAATGCGGCTCACGGTCATTTTGGGTGGCAAATGCCGTGACCAACGCTTTTGGTAGTCCCGTAACTACTACCAGTACAGGCCTTAAGTGTCCAACACGCCGGTGGCCGTACGCCGTGAGCGCTGCTCGTTTTGTTGGTGACCGACCCCGTCTGTGCGATAAAACATGAAATTCAAGGCATGCTGTGTGGCATGTTGCCCATGCTATGAGGTGTGCCGGGGGAGACAAGGGTAGACTCCTGTGGCCCGGGCTTGTTGAGAAGTTTTTTGGGCGTAAAAACTCCTTCCGACTTCACCTGAAGAACACGAAAAAACGAATGTAAACTAGAGCTGCACCCCGCCGGGTACCCGCTAAGAACCGGACCCATTGCCGGACCCGGGTAACGGGTAAGAGGCGGATGGTGTCACAATAATGGTTCGAAGGCTTGTGCCGAGATTCGGTGTTTGTTTTTTTGGCGGGCCCGTACCGAAATCGTCAATATTTGTTGTCACTTTTTCCGTCTCTTGGGTCCCAGAAGAGTTGAACACGGCGATAGCGACAGTAACATTAAGTAGCGACACTGCCTACCACAACAGTATTAATAGTAAGCGACAGCAACAACAAACATAGGGTCAAGATGGCGGTAGCAACAGCAATACGATAACAATGTCAACCGTTACGGGGGGGGCCATAGTAAAGAGGACCAAATATTGTTAGTAAAAAATAGGTAAATATATAGGTTTTTATGTATACCATAGGTCCTGTTAACTATGGACCCCCGTAATACAACAACTACGACAAACGTCAACACGGCAAAACAGCCTCAACGTTAACAACGTCGACACACGAAGCAACAATGATGAAGTGAAGACGGCAAAGGCATGAACTACGTACAACGATCGAGGGATGGGTGGGTGGGGTTCGGCAGCCGGCAGCCCCTGCCTTTCTGTATTCACCAGCAAAGCACTGCTGTGAGCGCATTGGCTCTGCGTAGCCGCGTTAGAGAGGGGGGACGAGGGGTGTAGCTATTCGCACGCGGCGTTTCTGCGACTACTGCTTTTTTCCCTATTTTTTTCCATTCCTTCTCCCCGAGATATACAATTGATTGTGTCGTACTGTAGTGCTTTTTTGCTACCCCTTGTACACGTAAGCATTCCTGTATTTGCGTAAGCAGTTTTAGTCTCCTGCCGGTATAGTTTTTTTTGTGTATTCCGCAACAAGGAAAGGTGCTTGCAGTTTCGTATCTGTGGGATGGACCGAGCAACCGGACCGAACTCAACAGGAAAATCCCTCCCTAGAGTGAACTCCTGTGTTATAACCAGGTACACTTCGAAGTGCAGTTTTAGCCTCCAAATAGAAGTACAGCAAGCGCATGCCGTGCTGTTGATACAGAATATACTATTTGCTGTTCTGTGCGCTGACCGCTGATACCGCTGTCTGTACGTACACCGGTATGGACTGCTTGCTGTGCTTGCGATTGAACCGGGAGATCGATGAAGGGTGAATTGAGCACTCATACGCAAGGAGCGGTAAGGCGGAAAGAGGAACGCGCTCACATTTGGGACAGATGATCTACAGATAGATCACCTAAATATAGATCATCTACAGATGGATCATCTACATACAGATGGATCATCTACATCGGGTCTATAGCTAACAGTAAGGTGCCTAGAGCAATAGACAACAGCGTGTACAATTACCCCATAATCCAGAGGATGGTGGAAGTGATGGGGGCGAACACCATACCGCTACTCTGGTACGCCGGTAACTGTCTGGTGGATCCGCATACCACCTCCCACGTGGTCGCAATACTAGGACCTAGCGGAGTTGGTAAGAGTACGCTCCTTGGAACAGTACAGGAGGCCCTGCACTCGATGATATACAGATGGATCATCTTCTGATAGATCATCTACAGAAATGTCAAGATCTAGATTCGTCTAAGTCCTCACCTGCCGTTACGCGATGTTTTCCAGGATCTATATGTACATAGCACAGGTCCCACCCAGGAAAACATGTGCTATTATTTGATGGTGCAGCATGTAGGGCTCCCACATTAAAACATGAACTATACCAGGCAGCTTTGTGGATGCCGACGGCGCCCCTGGAGTCCAGCCCTTAGCGGAGTCGAGCCCCCCTGCAGCTGCTGCCGCTGCTGATGTGGAGGCTCTGTACCCGAGACCGAAGGCGTTCCCACACCGGGCATCCTCCCTGCCCCTATAGGATCCGCCCAGAGGATGCTAACCAAAGGTTGCGCTCTGCCTATCGAATAGACACGACGCGTGACCCTGATCAAAACAGTTGTCTCGCTCCGTATTATCCTCCCCAAGTACACTGTTGACCGTTTTTGTCTGTAATTTTTCTCAATCTGCGGATGAATCCCCCCCTGAAGCATGGCCCAAAACCAACGTATTTTTTAGCTCTAGTGAAGCTAAATCGGGTAAAAACACGCCTCCGGCAAGGCGCTTCCAGGGGGGCCCTCCGGCGGGGCCCCGTCACCAGCCGGGGGGGCAGGCGAGGGTCGAGGCTTTAGCGCGGCGACCAGTGCACTGTTCGGGTCCAGTTCACTGGCATCTGACGCAACCATTACACACTGTACTGGCTGGAGCTACCAGGGCCCAGCCCTGATATTTGCAGTATTATTAGGACGTATTTATGCCGGTAAGGTCTGAGTATCAAATTTATATACCTGGAATGGACGTCACCTGCGTGTATCATTAATAATAATAGTACAAGACTGCTGTTGCGGTGCCAGTGGGTAGCGTACCACCTCGTGTTCATGTAGGTTACCAATGACTCGTGTACGACAAAACAACACATACTGGACATGAAACAGCCGTCGGTTTCAACGATTTGGAGGCGGTTGACGTTTGCTATCGGGTTGCAATAACCAGCTTTCGGTAACCGGTTGAAACCGGCTGAAAAAAAACTGTTTGTTCCGTTTTTTGTCCGTTTTTTTCTTTCGAGAAGAACGCCTCCTTGTCCGGTTTTCGATTTTTTATCCCCCCCCCCCCCTTCTAGGTGCCCACGTCTAATCCAGCACGATGACATGGCATTGCATTGTCTACTGTTCTTACTGCATGACAATGTCGTAACACTGCTGTGTCGTACTTCTGTGACAACAGAAGTTTCTACCTCTCTAGGATTGAAGAATCGGCATGGACACTGGTTGTGCTCGATGTCGACGGGTAGAAAGAACGGTTTCATGGGAAGAAACACACACACTGGTGGTGGTGGCAGTGCACCACCGAGCGCAATTATTAGTATTAATAGTGAGTTCTGAGTTCTGCGTTCTCGCCTTTTTGTCGGGGGTTCGTTGTGTGTTCTGAGATTTTGAATCGTGAGATGAGACAGACAAATCGGCCGGATTCCCACGTTCCCAAGTATTTTGTAGCGTATCACGATACCCTGAAACGACAGCTAGTGAGTAAAAAATAGCACGCTGTCCCTAAATTGTAGAGACCTGTTGGTATATCAAAATGGTTAGTCCAAACGTTGCTTATATTTTGAGACAGGGTGGTGACAACCCCCCCCCCCCCTCTTGGGGAGGACCGAAACGACGAGAAGCGCTGTCTCAGCAACCGTTTGACTACTGCTGCTGTAGGGTGTGCGACCTGCCGCTGGTGCCAATTTTGATTGTGTCATGCTGCGAGCGTGCTGTGATGCTCCCTTGCTGTGGGTCGGTACACTTTTGCGGTTCTATGATATACACCAGGTATGTTAACCTTGAAAAAAAAAAAACGAGAGTTCTGCTGGATGTCACGTGTGTGTATGTACAGCCGTAGTAATGAGGACCCATCATTTACAGAACAGCCTACATCTTCCAGTATGTTCACCACACCAAGCATATTTGGTCCTGATTAAGTCTTGATTGATACCACTCTGACCCGAAATATCGGGACCGTTATCATACAATTATTCAATACAAACGGTCCTTATATTTTGGGTCAGAGTGGTATGTTATGTATTATGACGGGGGGGCATAGCAATCAGGACCTATCGTATACACAAAAACCTCTATGTTCCAGTATTTTTACTAAGCTGTATTCAGTCCTCATTACTACTGTGTTCCCCCGTTGTGGTTCCTTCCGTCGCCTAATATCGCCGAGTACTCGATATCACGCATGGCGGTAGTCGCACGACCTCGAGATCCTCGCATCCCTGCAGTGCCGGGACGGAGCGTGTCTGGTCGTCGTATCCTGCGTGTTTACATCATACGTACGGTATACGTGCACCAGGTATAAGTGTGTACAGCGCAAGAATAATCTGACCTTTTTCCCCCGAGCATGTACACAGTAGTTTCTTCCTAAAACGTGAGAAGAGGTCGTGATTCTGCCGTTTGTTACCCTGCACGTTTTTCTTTCTTGGTTGGAACAGAAGAGAGATTTTTCGGCTCGGTTTTTTTGTTTTTGCCCTGTAAAAGCCAGGAAATCGAGCCGGCTCTTCTCGGAATTAGTTTGACCACTCTCCACTCTCGAGGTACCCCAGGATCAGTTTCCCACTCCTCGAGGGTCGGGAGTTGCTAGAGTTTCGCACGCACTCATTTTTGGGTTGTCTTGTCAGAAAGGTGGGAGTTGCACAAATATGGGGGCTCTATTTGAGCAGCTTTTTTTTCTAGCAAGATGTTTGTAAGGCCCATCTTAACGGGGACTTTCGGCTCTTTCAATTTGACTTGATTTTTTTTTTCTAATTTAATTTAAGGGCCCATCTTATCGAGGACTTTCGGTTCTTTCAATTTGACTAGATTTTTTTTTTTCTAATTTAATTTACATGTGATTGAACGAAATTTAGGGTTCCCCGTTAAGATGGGCTCTAAAATGAGCTACTTCTGTAGTCTGTAGGAAAAAAGCGGGAAACCGATCTGAATACCTCACCTCCCCGAGAGGTGTGAGACTCAGTCATTCCGACAAAAGCCGGCTTCATTTCCTCGCTTTCAAGGGAATATATATATATATATACAGGTTGTCATGTATTCGTACTCGTGGGTTCGAATCCCACGGTGGTCATCAACGTACAAAAGCCGATGCTCGCAGTGAGAGCCGATGCTGTCGCGTAGAAGTCGCCGTAGAGAGGTCGCGAAGCGAGGGTCCCTTGTAGCCGTCCTTGCGGCCGACGTAAGCCGAGCAGAGTTGTTTCTCGTATTTAGCAAGGAATTGCCAGACCCAAGAGGGTCAAAGTTATTATTAATAGAGTAAACATGGCAGGGGTTCTTACTTGATCGGATCGATTCCGGAGGTCCTCGTAGTCAGCTTTTGAGGGGAGAGGTCAACACGTTCCATGCTCCGGACCTCTGTAACAACCCGATATCTAGTCCGGTGGGATCTTTCATGGTTGACTTTGAGAGGTATCCTTGCTTGCTTCCATGCGTGTTCCGAGGTCTACGACCGATACGTCTTACTTACCCTGTCCGTGACATCTGTATGTATTTGAACGCAAAGAGATACCTGTTTGCGACCTCGGAAAGAGTATCCAGCACAAGAAACGGCCCATGGGGCGTGAAGCGGGGTAAATCGCGTATTGGCATCCATCCAGTCTTGGAACGCCTGCTTTCACGTTCCACCTCTTTTTCCATAACCTCACGTCGCCCTACTGCTAGGGCTGGGCCCTTGTCCAGCATGTACTGCCAGTGGTACTACACCGACAGTACTGGTGATACTACACTGGTCGAGAGAGCTGCCGGGGTTGTCAGTGCATTGATTATCAGTGTATGAGCTACGTCCCTCAATAGCGCCTCATTGCATAGCGGAAACCCATCAAATTGCGCGGCGCCGAGAGTGGGAGAGAGACGGAGGGAAACCGTGGGGGACGATCGTCGAGGCCGCCTGAACCGCTGATGGTTTGGGCCCTGTGGATTCCTCTTGTACGTGCGTGCCATCATACGCTTTCACACCTCGAGCAGACGATCGCTTTCCTCTGGGGACTGTTGATGATGATCTATATACAGGTGGGCCTGTCAAGGCAGATACAGTACATCTATTCATGACCTTGTATGATTTTATTACGGGGGGCCATAGTAAATAGGACCTACGATATACACAAAAACCTATAAATATAAATATATTTTTACTAACAATATTTGGTCCTATTTACTATGGTCCCCCGTAATAGCTCGTGTGACAAGGTGGGACCCGTATAGTCCGCGGAGGGGTGGCCACACCTTGGAGAGTGAATGCTAATGCTGTACGGAGGTTTTTGTGCTTGGCAGCTGAAGCCGACCCTCCGAACTTAATCCCGAACCCTATGGCAGTGCTCAGTGGTCAGTGCTTGGATGCTGTGCTCTCGGGAAGACTGTAGGTCTTGACTCGGCCGGCTTGGAAGCCGTGCTTGGAAAGACTCTGGAGGGCCGGCACGGGATGCTGTGGATGGGAAATACTCTAGGTTGGTTGAGCCGCGTTTTTTAATCCTTGGCCAATCACAGTGCCTAAATAGCTACCTTAGGAATATTCACTATTACGGAGGACCATAGTAAATAGGACCAAATATTGTTGGTAAAAATAGAGAAATATATATATTTTTGTGTGTACCGTAGGTCCTATTTACTATGGACCACCGTAATATCAACCCTTTACTACTGTGTCCGCACGAGCTAGCGCATGTTTCATGCCAGTTGGATCTGTGCTATATTATATATATGCAGATGTTGCACAACTTCTCAAAGCGGCATGTGGGGAACTACGGTGCCACGCTGACCGGTAATATAAGCACCGTATGGACTCTGCTATGAACATCAAACGGAGCTTATGTTCGCGGTCAGAGTGGCAGATGATATACTGCTCTACACGTCGTTGACTTTCCCGAAGTGTGCAACACTTTGTCGGCTATTTGTCATTTTGTATTCGAGCCAATCTGCCTCCCAGCTGCGTGCGAAACATGGCCCAGAGTCGACGTGATTTTCTTTTCAGCCCTATAAAAATGAAGAAGCAAAATCGAGTGAAAACGTGCCTCCGGCACGGCACCTCCGACGGGACCCCCCCTCCCCAGCCAGGGGCCAGGGGCCGCCTCAAATAGTTTCGGCTGCGCCCAAACAGTGTACTGTCCGGGTCCAGTGTACTGGCTGAACCTAACAAGGCCCCAGCCCTACCCACATACCTGGTACACCAGTACAAATGTAGTAGATGTATGGCGCTTTTGTGACGTGTCTCTATGAGTGAGAGTTACCTCGTACTTTTGTTCGAATTATGCTATACGTTACGGCGGCAGTACGAGCAGTCGTTTCGAGGTAAAACTGAACTTTGCAGCCTGAAAGAGAGCGATGGGTGTAGTAGTGCACGTCCCCTGTTCATGTTTTTGTAGCTTTTGCCATTCCTGTTCCCAGCGAACGATGTATACTACAGCAGTAGTAGTCTGTTAAACAGACCGGTAAGTCTCCTGGAGCGCGCGTTCAGGTTGAGCAGGACTACTTTTATCGTTTTTGATATATACGAGGAAAAGGAGGAGACATAAGACCTGTGACCCACCCGCTTAGCAGTCAAAATCATGTCACGAGTACGAGTACGTAAGTACGTACATGTGTGGGCACGGATTCTATTAATATATACTTGCAGTATTTCGAAGCTTCCTTCATGCTACAGTACAGTGGTATATACCTGGAATGTTTCAATTGCCGCTCTGGGCGTAAATGTAAAGACCGCTTGGTCTTCCTGTTGGTGTTTAAACGGTCCTTATATATCCGCCCAGAGTTACACATATGTTTCGTACGTACGTAGCGCTTTTTGCTACTGCTGTATACCTATTTCGGGGCGCTATAGTAAATAAATAGGACCAAATAATGTCAGTAGAAATAGGTAAATATATAGGTTTTTGTCCGTACCGTAGGTCCTATTTACTATGGCCCTCCGTAATAGAACCTGGTACAAAAGTTCTGCGGAAAGGATTCCAGTCTCCAGCGGAGGAGGGGTCTCGAGGGACGCACTGCTGCACTGCTTGCTGCACCGGCGTTTCGGGGGCAGGCAGCCACGACCACTGCTGTGGCGCAGTTATTACGTGAAACACCAGAACGGCCCTTAGGGCCCATCTTATCGAGGACTTTCGGTTCTTTCATTTTAACCTGATTTTTTTTTTTTCTAATTTAATTTGCATCAGATTGAACGAAATTTAGTGTTCCCCGTTTTGATGGGCTCTTACGTTTCCGGACGGAGTGGTTTCATACTTGGAAGAAAGCGTGTACCCGGACAGCAGCACCAGCTATGTGCTGGAATATACTACTCTGCTCAGAAGTTTAAGGAACCCCTGGTTATTATTATTATTGCTATTACGGGGATCCATAGTTAACAGGACCTATGGTGTACATAAAAACCTATATATTTGCCTATTTTTACTAAAAAAAAAAAAATGGTCCCGTTAACTATGGACCCCCGTAATATTACGAGTATTATTATTATGCTTGCCTTCCGACAATATAGCGTAGATGCCGTTCCTGTATAAACCGAATATCCTTCCGTAAGTCAGTAGTATCCTTCCTACACTTCTTTCTTTGCCAGTCGTTTCCCAATTTCCATTCCCCACATCATCATTTCATTTTAGCTACGAGTATTAATACTGGTTGTTCGTATTTAGGTATAAACGATCCTTATGTTTCACACCAGAGTGGAAATATTTATAACATTAGAAAAGCAAGACCTGTGAGATCGAGGATTTCGTCGAGAACTCATATTTTGCAAGCTGTGTTGTGTGATACTTCGATCGCGTGTACTGCGGGTTTTACATGGCCTCATGAAGGGTGTAACGTCCCTTTGACGAGCAGGACAAGATCTGCAGCTGCAAAATTAAGGGCGTCTGTGTGTGTATGTCTACAGCGGTAGAAACGATGAAACCATTTTTTCGGGGGTTTCGTAACATATGTTATATATACCTGCTTATACACGAGGTATGTTCATGATACTGGCTGTACTGCTGTACGAGATACCACCCCGTGTTATTAGGCGCAAGATATCGCATTTATTGCGAAGATGTTTCACACCCGATTTTCTGGAAAACATGAGGGGGGGGGGGGGGGGGGGCGGGGGCACATACGACGAAAATGGTGGCGGCTGCGTATGTAATTATCGCGCGGATCGCTCGGCGTTTACTCTGTCTCTCTCCCGGTCATCTACTGCTGTTGAAACTCGTAGCGTCTTGACACTCTGGTCGGAAATATAAGGAGCGTTCATACAGTAATATGAAGACCAAGCGGTTCTTATACCAGTAGTTTTCGGTGTGTGGGAAAAGGGTTGGACAGCAGCAAAAACGCCATTTTGTCACCGAACATTCTCAACATACCAGCACCTGGTGCGCGGGGATAATATGCCAGATATATATGAACAAAAAATAAATAAAAATTATTAAGACGAAGTTGTGAGATCGAATGTTTACTCCTTCATAACTCTCATCTCTGCAAGCTTGTTGGGTATGATTTTACGGGGGACCGTAGTTAATAGGACCAAATGTTGTTTTTAAAAAGGGGGGAAAGTAAAGGTTTTTGTGTGTACCGTGGGTCCTATTTACTACTCGTATGGCCCCCCGAAATAGTCATGTACTGGCTGTGTAGTATGTATGTATACTTGGAAGTTATATCCGCAAAGATCTGCCATAATCCTCAACGGCAATATCACATCGACGGATATGTATACCTAGTGTATAGCAAGGTAGAGACTCGTAGAGAAGTGGAGATCTGCTGCAAGGTACGTTGTGATTTACAAGGCTACATTTTGGCATGTGGTTGACTTGAAATCCCAGAGGTGTCGTAATTTGATTAGGGGGGAACATCGTCATCATCGGTTCCTGTATATGTATATGACGGGATAGGTTCGACCATGAGTACCAGGTATTAATATTACGGGGGGCCATATTAAAACGGACCTACGGTACACACAAAAACCTCTACCTTTCCCCCTTTTTACCCATAATATTTGGTCCTATTTACTATGGCCCTCCGCAATAGTTGATCGAGCAAATTTGGACGTGAAAAATACACTGCTGCTGCTGCTGTAGTCACGAATTTGCATCTTCTTTCTCCTGGCGATGAACAAACACACGCCTCACACACGAACGCGAAAGCACCGTGACTTTAACAAAAGACCAGAGCAGTACGCGCTGGTGCTGTTGTACCGCTGCTGTTGGACTGCTGCTGCTGCTGCTGCTGCTGCTGCTGCTGCTGCTGCTGCTGCCGCTGCTGTTGGGCTGCCACCAGTGCTGTCGTCGTACGAGTACCTAGTGTTAATAGTGTTTCCCGTTGCTGGTCGTTGCCTTGTAATTGCGAGGAAGTGTGGTTTATTATCGTCCTGCCCCCGCTATTACACCGCTTTTTGAGACTACCGATGCCCGTTTGTTTCGATTTTTGCGAGGAAGACAGGAATGATGGGATAGACACACTCGCAGAAGCGCAGTCCGTCGCCATCACAAAGCGAAGAGCCTGATGTGGGACTGCTGGTGTACCGTGGCTGCCGCAATGTACAAAATATCGAGAGCTGGAAGGACACACAGTAGTGTGATACAGCAGCAGAGCAAATATTAAAAAAATATTTCAAAATATCAAATTGAAGAGGGTTTGCGTTGTCTTGGCAGGCTCTGGCTCGGCGGAAACAGATCCCGTAGTTCCTCGTTAGTGTTCGCGATTTTGAACCCCCAGGGCACGCGCCACGGAAAAGTAAAAGTGTTCCGGCAAAAAAAGTCCAACTTGGTACATGTCTGCCCCCAAATATAAGCAACGTTTACGTATTAATACTTCATCTAAACGGTTCGTATATAACGGGACAGAGTGGTACATATTAATATTACGGGGACCATAGTAAATAGGACCAAATATTGTTAGTAAAAATAGGTAAATATCTATTTTTTTGTGTGTACCGTAAGTCCTATTTACTATGGTCGTCCGTAATTGTAGTAGTATAAAAATAATCCTCTGCGTAACCGCGCCTTGCCTACTGCTGTACCTCTCGCCCCCTCCCCATGTCTCGCCCCCGTACGGTACGAGTAGGGCGTTTTTTTTTTTTTTTCATGTCAGGGTCAAGTCACCCCCAAGACATGCCGCACACCCACGTACCCGGTGCGCATGTCATTGGTCTGGCTCTCGGTAGACGACAAAAGACGCAACGTATTCCCGCCCCAGCCCGCGCGTATCTTACCTGGTATTGCTTACTTTGCGCACGCGGGCGACCGTACCGAAAACATTGCTTCCTCTTACAGTCCGACCGCAGCAGTCCCGTGTCGAGGACAAACTCCTTAGAAGTTGACTGGTTTGTCCCGTCAGGGGAGCTGCAGTTTTTGCACTTTTTACGGGGGACCATAGTAAATAGGACCTACGGTACGCACAAAAACCTATATGTTTCCCTATTTTTAACAACAAAATTTGGTCCTATTTACTATGGTCCCCCCGTAATAACCGGGTTTTAATAGAATACCGGGTGTTTCCGGAGCTTTTTTACAGACCCGCGATGAACCCTGAGACCTCAAATCAAATATTCCCGTACCAGGTATGTTTTATTCACCAAAGCGTACCAACCAAGCAGGTCTCTGGGCAGAGCTATTACGAAGGACCATAGTTAATAGGACCTACGGTACACACAAACACCCATATATTTACATATATTTTTACTAACAATATTTGGTCCTATTTACTGTGGACCCCCGTGTAATAGGGTTCTGGGGTGAGGACGGTGGCCGCCGTGAGGCGTTAATTCACCGAACAAAACAAAAACGCACACACACGCATCAAAGCCGCAGGCTAAAAAAAAAAAACCCTGTCTCGTGAGAAAACCGTATGTGATACAAGGCGTTTCGCTCCGCGGGCGGCCTACGCCGCCCGCTACGCTCTCTCAGGAAGGAAAAACTACATCAAATTTCGCGACGCGGACAGAAGGTCGAAGATTGAATATATATATATATTTTTAATGATTGTTGTAGTTGCAAACTGGCTGCTTGATAATGCCAAGAGTCACATGCCGTACGTACGTACAAACCCCAGGTAGAGTACTTATTATTTTTCTTTTGATATGCCTGGTATGTACGAAAGAGAAAGCACAGCACGGCACAGCAGCAGCACCGCAAAAACAATGAAAATGAAACCGAAAATTTCGGAAAGAACGAAAAATCCCCGTCCCCTCTCATGTAGTAATTTTCTGCCTGGTTGGAACACCTTGCAGCAGTCAAGAAAGAAAGAGGATCAGCAGCAGAGCTCTCTCAGCCTCGCACGCCGCCCGCCCCTCTCGCGACCACCTCGCCACCGATTCGGTCCGGGTAAAGCTTTCTTCCCTCTCTGTCACGGTGAACCCTCGTCCGCCCCGCGCGAAGCCCGGTGGTCACCGTGACCCTCGTTAGCCAGCTCGACAATGTTGGTGCTCAGACTGCGTACGTCTCTCTCTATAGTTCAGCTTGTTTCGCAAAAATAAGCGCCGCTTGAATATTATCTTGCAGTCCCAAACGACCCTTATGGACTCGTACATACTCAAGTCTAATTTTTCAGATGGAGCCCGGACAGAGCCCGTTCATGCTTCCCTCGTGTCTCGAGGCACGCACGACGCCTAGCTACGAAAACGGCGACCGCGCTCCTTGCAACCCCCCCTCTACCCGCCAGCACCCGCTAACACCCGCGACGGCGCCGGGCTCGCCCGCGATGCCGTGCTCGGAGTACACGCACGCACACGAAACGAAAGGGAAAAAAAAGGAAAAAATAACTGAAAGTGCCAAAGAAATTTCAACGAGCCGGTGAAAAAAAGCGAAAGAGAGCCTCTGCCCAACCGCTGAAAAAAATAAAATCGACCTCTTCTTTTTCCGAGATTTTTTTTTTCTCTTTTTCCGGGCAAAAAATGTGGCACGATAAAGCAAGCACGCAAAGAAAGCAAAGAACGCGAAGAAAGCAAATATCGTAGAAGCGACGAAAAGTCTCGTGGTAGACTCGCTGAGCGCGAGGCAGGTTCTTATAATTGAAGTGATTTTTAAGAAAAGGATAAAACGTGAGGTTGTTTATGTACCTCTTACTGAAATCAGCGAAAATTCGGATGTTTCAAAGGCGGGGTACATTATCGTAGGAAACCCTGCCTGCTCGGGTGCTTGTAGTTTTGGCTGCATGCCGCCCTTCTCGCCTGTGCACCGTTCGCGTACAAATAGTGCTGTAGACCTATTTACGGGGGACCATGGTAAATAGGACCTACGGCACACACAAAACAACAACATATTCCATTTTTTTTGCTAACAATATTTGGTCCTATTTACTATGGTCAACAGCTAGGCATGTGAGGCCGATCGGAACGAGGCTTACTGTTGAAGTCATGTGGGGGGGGGGTAGAGGCGGGACAGTACGAGTACAGTAGTACCCAACAAGCAGTGTTTTGTTTTGTTTTTCAGGTAGGTTTCAATTTTTAATACGTGTGAGAGGGGTGCATCTCAGGTTCGAGTACCTCCGCGACAGATGTTTCGGTTCCGGCATTGCCGACGACCAAGCACCTGGGCACCTCTACTCGGAGCCGTCGTCGTCCTCCGAGCTCGGTGTCCTATTCTTCTTTTTTCTTCATTTTTTCCGCTGTTGCTCGATGCTCTGGTTTTTGCGCTGGTCACGGGTGCGCGTGCAGCGCTGGTCGATCGCGTGACCCTTCTGTCCGGGTGATTTGGACGCGCACCCGTGACCAGCGCGAAACCGGAGCATCGAGCAACAGCGGAAAAGCGAAGAAAAAGAAGAAGAGGACACCGAGCTCGGAGGAGGACGACGGCTCCGAGTAGAGGTGCCCAGGTGCTTGTCGATGATCAGAAGACCGATGGGTAGCTGGAATAGACACGGTACTCCACGCGTTGCCGCGATTGTTTGGTGAAGTAGAGGAAGAGAACCGTTACCGCAAGAACCGGCCCACGTTCCCTCTTCCTGATAATACTAAGCCGGTTAGTCGCCGTCCGTACCGCGCAAACCCACGCGCTGAAGCTATCATTAACAAGTGTGCTCAAGATATGCTTGCTGACGATATCATTGAAGAGCGCTAACGACCTGAGACGCACATACGTACGTTTTTAAAAAAGTTGCCTACAGCAGTAGGTTTTATTTTTCAGAAAGGTTTTTTTATTTTTGTTTCCAGTAGGTTTCATTTTTTTTGTCAGGTTCTCGAGTTATTTTCTCGAGAACGTTTTAATTTTTAACAGTATATAGGTTTTGTACGACAAAGTAGGTGCAGGTGTATCGTACATCATTCGCGCCCGCAACCCGATTTCATGATCGATTCCATGGGCTATATACAGGTCTCTGAGGGATATATCCTACATATGTACCAGGTATTATAGTTATTTACACTTTTCAAGCTTAAGATTGACACATGTGCGATTGCAATTTTTATCGGGTACCGTGTACCTGGTATTCTTTTTCGGCGGCCCCCCGTCACATTCAGGGAAAAACATTGCCCTCTCTGCCGTGGCATGGCCCTACTATTATTACGGGGGGCCACAGTAAATAGGACCAAATATTGTTAGTAAAAATAGGTAAATATATAGGTTTTTATGTATACCATTGGTCCTATTAACTATGTACCCCCGTAATAGTAGTACGCCGGTTTTCGTAGGTGAAGGTTGGCCGGTAAGCGTGCGGGATTTTGGGGTTGCCTGCTCAACCCCCCCCCCCCCCCCCCCCCCCCCCCCCCCCCCTCTGCCTTGAGTCCGAACTTTTACCCCTTCTCTGGGCTGCGCTCTGTTTTTGGGACGAATCACTTGGAATTAGAGTCAGATTATATGGTTCGGTCCAGTGCGGACCCTTAAGGGTTGCGTTGCCCCTTTTTGGGAAAAAATGGGAAAAAATGGAGTAGTCCTTCCCGTTTTGGGGACGAAACTGCTTGAAATTTGACTGGTTTTGTTCCCTAAAACGGGAGGGGCTACTGCAGTTTTTTTGTACCTAAAAGTGTTTCTATCCCTAGTTTCTGGGAATGACGGTACAGCAGCAGTGAAGAGTTGGAGTGGGCTATCAACCATAGTGTCGAACCTGGGGAGGGGTGGAGGGGGATTCTTGGGGATGGGGGGTGGGGGGGGGGGCTCAATATCATGCATGGCCGTAGTCGTATGACCATAGACGCTCGCGATTCGTAGGGGGGAGAGCTTAGGGCCGATCTTAACGAGAAGCTTTTTTTTTTTTATGATACTCCGTCAATATTTTTTTTGTTTGATTCGATTTGCATCTGACTGGTCGAAGAGTGTATCACCAAGCTGGCAGTTTGACTTTTTGATTCGAATAAAAAAAAACGGAAAAAAAAAAAAAAAAAAAAAAAAAAAACGAGGTCGAGAAGAAGTCTTTTGGGACGTCTTTTGCTCTTCGCGTTGTTCAATTTTGGGGAGTGTGTCCCAACTCGACGTGGCATGTGCCTGAAACCGAAGCAAGCCACGCAAACTTGAGCCGTGTCGTCGACTGCTTCTTCGCGGGTGAGATACACCATTCTCGAGAGACAGGGCCACCGGAGCAGCCGCAGCGCAAGGTCAGACGGTTCCTAGCACAGAGGAGACCATTCGCGGCGCCTCAAAAAACTACAAGGCCGTCGCCAACCCAGTTTTTCATCCCTCTTTGCCTCGCAAACCACACGAGCACCGACCAGGTCACGAGTTCGCTCAGAAGTTCGATCGCTGTATCCCCGTCGCTGCTGCCTGCGTGCGGCTTCGGGGCTGCGCCAGCCACCCAAGACGTCCCAAGAGCGATAGCCTCTTACGGCGGTGCCGGCAGAAACAATCGGCCGCTGACTGCGGCACCCCGGAGAGGACGCGGACCGTCGCTCGCCTCGTTGGTTGCCCTCGGGTGTTCGTTGGCCCTTGTGCGTTATTCGATTTTTTTTTTCTTAAATACGCTTGTATATCCCTCGATAGGGAGCCGAAGGCGCATTTTTCACGAAATTTTATTCAAATCGAATCAAACTCGTTTCTTGGTATTTGATTATCATGAAAAAGGTTTCTCGTTAAGACGGGCCCTTACCGTACCACTTATTCGACTTTTTCGCATGGTTGAGGATCGCCACTCTTGCTGTTTGGGTGAAACGAAGAGTGAGGAGGGATTTCGCGGGTCGACAATAAATATATGGATATTTATTCTGCGAACTGTTTTTCGTTTTTGTTTTCGTTTTCGTTTTCGTTTTCGTTTTCGTTTTCGTTCTCGCCTTCTTTTGTAATCCTTCGGCGGATGGATATCAAACGCGACAGGAGAAACGCCCCTCCGGAGGTGGTGCCTTGTTTTCTGAGCTCCGGACACGAGGAGCTCCGTGCCTTCATCCGAAACACGCCTTCGAAGACGCTTGTTCTCGCAACCCCACCAACATTTCTGTGCGCTAGTAGATGTGCCCTACTGTACGTTAACCGGTATACTGACAATTGCTCACTTGGGCAGCTCGACCGGTCAGAAAAGTTTTAACCCGAAAAAAAAAAAACCGAACCTCTACCGTGGGGTGAGTAAAAAAAAAAAAAGAAGCCTAATTCTACTACTCAATGCGAATACCCTCGGCCCGACGTGACCGCCTCCTACTTGGTATGTTTTTTGTCTGATCTTGTGACGGCGGTTGTTTTGTTTGTTTTTTGTCTTGCCCCGCAGCTGCGGCGCCGCCGAGGGATCCAGGGTACCGAGTGCTGCGCTGGTCGGAGCTTACTCAGCTGACGTACATGACGATGGGTGCGATGTGCGAGATTTATTCCGCCGACTTGGACGGCGTTAAGGTCGCCGTGAAGGTGCCTAGGACCGACTGCGAGGAGCCTGCCGTCGCGGAGCACGACCTCGAGGTGTGTGGAATCGGGGGGGGGGGGGGGGGGGGGGGGGGGGGGGGGGGGGGGGTAGGGGGGGGGGGGGGGGGGGAGGGGGGGGGTACTCAATTGTTGCTTACCTTAATACCCATTCGACCGTTGACCGCGCACCCCTTTCGAGACGAAGCAGATGGGGGGGGGGGGGGGGGGGGGGGGGGGGGGGGGGGGGGGGGGGGCACGACCCCGAGATGCGGTGGGAATGTTTATTACGGGGGGCCATAGTAAATAGGACCAAATATATTGCTAGTAAGAATAGGGAATATATAGGTTTTCATGTATACCGTAGGTCCTATTAACTAGGGACCCCCGTAATAAGTAGGCGTGAAGTGGGGCGGTGGGATGATGGGTTTGGAGCCTGCCCTCGTCGAGCACGACCTCGATGGGGCGGGATAATTGTTGTGGTGTACCAGGTAGGTAAGGATTGGTATTGTGACAACAACGATAACATTTTTTTTTTTGGGGGGGGGGGCGGGGGCGGAGAACAAGTTGTATTTTGTGAGTCTTGGTGCTCGCAAGCTTTTGCATGTATGGGTCTCATAGCACGTGGGCGGCATGTCGGTGCCTTGCGGCTATTGAACTCATGGAGTGAGGGGCGCTGTCACCCCCGCCCAACGCGCTGCAGCAAAATAGGGACCCAGCATGCTGGGCTGCCTGTGGCGCGGAGAAGGGGGGGGGGGGGGGTTACTCATTTGTTGCTTGCCTTAGTCTTTTGATCATTGGCCACGCATCCCTTTCGAGAAGGAGCAAGAAGAGGATGCACTCGATATCATGCATGGCCGTAATCGTGTGACCATAGACCCTCGTATCCCCACAATGCCGAGACGGAGCACGTCGGGTTTTCCCCCAAGCAGGCATTGCTTGCACCATAGGGGCGGGGGGTGTACTCATTATCATGCATGGCCGTAGTCGTAGGACCATAGACCCTCGCATCCCTACAATGCCGGGACGGAGCACGTCGGGTTTTCACCGACAAGGCAAACATTGCTTGCACCAAAAGCGCGAAGCGCCGTGAGGTGTTGGGCGAGTCGCATGGAGGGTGAGCTGCACCCTACTAAAAGCCGCTTTTGAGGCGGATTTTCTTGCATATGGATGACAGCTTCAATTTTATTGATTTGTTTTCTGGTGTGGCCACTTCCAGAGAACAATGGGTATACTATGTAACTGCCTCGTGGGTGCCTTGCCACATACACACTACGTGATGCGATCATCCCCCTTGTGCGGAGGGAAGACTCTCCCCGCACAACAATTACCTAACTCGACCGCCAGCCGTGGTGACCGCCAAAAAAAAAAGAAGAACGTCACCCTGGTTTGTCTAGCTCACTCAGTGAGAGGCGTATTTTTACAGCGTCGTAGCCAACCGACGCCAACCCAACCTGTTTATACCTACAGGAGGGGCGTGGTGTACTCGATATCATGCATGGTCGTAGTCATATAGTAGGGGTTGGCGGGCAAGGAAAATAACGAGAGGGTATCTCGCACAGCGGCGGCCGGGAAGGCTTGTCCTGAACGGGTGGGTGATCGCAAGGTCGCGCCACCCCTAACGAACCCCTACCCCCGAAAAAACACGCCGATTGTATCGTCCGTGCGAGAAATGAGGGGGCGAGAGACGCGGTGGTGGCAGCAGCGGTAGGGTAGCAGAGCCGTCAGCTGCAGTGGCGTAAACAGCAAGCAGTTAGCAACAGCAGCTATATACGTACGTACAGTTTATTTTTCTCTCTTCTTTTCTTTTTTTCGGTTTTTCGTTCTTTTTTTTTGCTTCTGTGTGTATGCTTTGTTTTGTTTCTTGTCTTGTATGTGTTTTTGTCTCGAATCGTCGTTTCTTGTTTTGAGTTTCTTTACCAGTGTTTGTTTCTCTCGTACACCTGGTGTATGAAAAAAAAAAAATGCCTGTTTTTTTTTTTCATGAATTTTGGCTAAACGGGATTTACTTTGTTGGGTTCCGTCGTCCGTCGGTGGTCTCCCGGGTGAAAATGCCCTGTGTGTCTCCGTGCTCAACTGCGTCATGGATATAGATGGCGTGACATAAGACAACTCATTCGTCGTTTTGCTGTTGTATTGTGATAGCAAACGTTGTACGGTTTTCTCGCGGCCAACGCACTCTGATTCGTGCAGTTACACTTCTATCTCTAGCCTTGCTCCAATCACAGTATTATCGTATGCCTGATATATGAGGGAGATTTAGATAGGTCCAAACGTGCTACAGGTTCGCCGGAGTTGTAGATTTATGGAATACTTTATCGGCCGGGGACGGGACCCTATCATCCCCGGGTGCGGCGGACCGAGGGGCAACTCTCGCCGCGCGCCTGGCGCCCCTCCCATTGGCTGAGGGCGGGCGGGCGGGCGCGGGGGGGGGGGGGGGGGGCTCGACCAATGGTGTGCCCTGAAAATTGGCGCTCGGAAAACGCTGGAGTGAAAGGCGTTTGCCTATATTTCGTAATCTATTACATTTTGGATCAGACTGATATGCCGTGCCGTGCTGTTTGATACAGCAGTCTGCGTTTCATCCCTATTTTTAGCTATATTCTCCAGTATGCTCGGCTTTGTGACACAAATTTCTGGATTCTTGTATTATATTACACTCCTTGGACAGATCATCTACAGATCATCGAGATACTTAATGTCATTATCTAAATCTTTCAGAGCAGATATATCATCTATTCGTATTCTGTATGATCTGTCTCACGTTACCGGTTGGGAGCCGTACAACCTGGTGAGATCTATATAGGGCATTTATGGTTGCTGGGTTGTATCTGTGGTACACAGATCCTGCACAGCATGTAATAGCGGCAGGTTAGGATCTACAGATGATCTATCTGTAGATGATATATCTGTAGATGATCTGTCTTTACATAATCTATCTATCCGACTTGTGGAAGGTTGGTAATTCTGCTGTTGCCGCTTTTTTCTGGGCGGAAATGTAGGGACCGTCGGGTTATAACGCGTGAAGACCAAACAAACGGTCCATACGTTTCCGTTCAGAATTGTGTACAGCTGTAGTTGGTCCATCTATAGCGCCGGTTGAGTATCATAGTGCCGGTTACCCGCTATATGTAGTGCCCGTGGAATCGCTTGGCAATACAGATGGCATTACTGCTAACCATTGTGGCAATGTGCGGAGTAATTAGTGCCGGTTGAAGCTATATTGCCGGTGCTGTCGGCTGGTGCATATATACCGGCGCTGTAGAGGGAACCACTACCGTTCTGCACCTGAGTGCCGAAAGTGTTTACGAACGGCTCCCAGAATCTAGTCTACTGTAAGGTGTAAAGTGGG
Source organism: Macrocystis pyrifera (assembly GCA_031763025.1). Lineage (NCBI taxonomy): Eukaryota > Phaeophyceae > Laminariales > Laminariaceae > Macrocystis > Macrocystis pyrifera. The sequence continues at coordinate 9,602,257 of JASSKH010000023.1, forward strand.
ATTTGTTCGGTAGCCACCGCCGTTTCGTGCGCGTGCGTGGGTACTTTCCGGTCGCACGAAAGTTTTGTGTCAGTGTCATCCGTAAGAGGGTTTATAGATTGATTTCGTCTGCCCGAATTCGGAAAAGTTGAATAATTAGCTCTGCTTTCAGCACGAAACAAATTTGTTACACGTGTATTCAGGAGGTTTTGTTTTGACCGAGCCTCCTCGCGCGATATTATTGCACTTTCTGGTGTAATATCATGATTAATACCATACCATACGTGTTTGCCGTAATTTTTTTGTGGTGACGAAAATTTCTTTGGGGTCCCGCCAGTTTTTACCTCCTTGTTTTTTTTTCGTGCTCACTTTCTCTCCCCTCCACGGACCGGACCACCTTTTTTTTTTTTTTCGCTTCGTAGCGTATTTCCCGATAATTTGCTGTGTAATTCGACGCGAGTCGACGAGGGAAGGAAGTGCTGAACCCTCCTCGCGATAAAGAAACGGAGGCAGGTACCATGGTGGGGAGGGGGGAGGAGAGCCTGGTGTGTGACTCCGGATCTGAGTGCGCTCTTGAGTTACGACGATCGATAGGAAGGAGAGAGAAAATGAGGACGTAGATGGTAAATGGGATGGGGAAGACAAAAAAACTGTTAACGAAACGCTGCTACGTACCACACACATCTATGTAAAACGTTTTTCGTGCGTGTAGTCCCACTCTGAAGTGACATGTCGTCCCCCCCCCGTGCCCCCCCCCTTTACGTCTATATACCACATACTGTAGATCACCTACTGTAGGTCCTCAGCTGCCATTGTGATATGCTGTGCAGGATCTGCGTTGTAGGGCAGATCCATCCGAGGAAACACGGGCCTCTTTTGATGTATCGCAGCAAATTTTGCGGGTCCCGCCGGGCAACACGAGCTATAGATAGATCATACAAATCATGCAGATCGTAAGAAAATCGGGAAAACAACATATACGAAAGATAGATCTGCTGCCTCGAAAAGGTCTTCTGTGGGTCATCGAGTGGGAATCGATTTCCTTTCCGCGGTGCGTAATCTTATTTGTTTTTGTTTTGTGTCTCAATTCTGCTGGCTGAAACGAAATGACGTGGCAGGTGGAGCTGGACGTCCTGAAGCGGGTGAACCACAAGCACATAATCGCCCTCGTCGGCGCCGGGAACAAGGAGGAGAAGCCGCACCGATTTCTCGTCCTCGAGGTGCGTCCCACGAGTATATAATATATATATATATATATTTGTTTTTTTTTTCGTTTGTTTTCTTCCCATTTCTATCCATTTATTGGACTAATATTACGTGGGACTATAGTAAATAGGACCAAATATTGTTCGTATAAATAGGCAAGTGTGTGTAGGTTTTTGTATGTACCGTAGGTCCTGTTTGCTATGGTCCCCGTAATAGTGTTTTTGCCCCTTCTTTTCTCTCTCCCTCCTGTTATTAGTCCCAACTCAGATCCGGGAATATAGAAATGCCTGGTATGCGGCAACAAGAAGTTGGTACAGGACGTACCTTTTGTATATTTTTGCGTCGCAGCTGTGGGAAGGAGACGAGGTGCGCGTGGATTACTTATTTATGGGCGCACGGTCCAAAAGTCTCGCTCGGTGCAGCGGTGCTGTAGCTGGTATCCGTGTACCAAGAGTGTCAACTCCTTGTGTATTTTCGGTCGTACTCGTCACGGACGAGAAGCCGCGCCTCTGTCTCTGGTCCTCGGGGAGCGTCCTGCGAGTATACCCGGTATACGGCAACAGCAGTACCACGTTGGTCGGGAAACGTTATTAATGGTGTTTGGACTCGTCTCGTGAACATCAAGCATGGACTACGTTCCCGATGAAAGAGGTACAGCAGCAGTAACAGTGTGTAAATTTTCGGTGCCTGTGACAAGCGCTGTTCGGGGTCGCCGCTCTCGACCGCGGCGCGCGACCCCGAGAGCTTGCGCGGGGGAATAGGCGGGGGGCGGAGGCCGGGGGAAGGCGACCCTCGAGAATAGAGCGGGCCTGAAACCGAAGGCGAGGCCTCCGAGACCGGAGGCGAACGCGTCCCGGTTTCGGGCCGAGACGAGGTAGTCGGAACTTTCGAGAATTCCACTTGCTCCTCCTCGGCCCTGACGAAGGAAAGTATATTGATCTATAGCGTGAGCGAATAAAATTTTCTGCGTTGGCGGAATTTGGCGATATGCCGGAGGACACAACCCGAGGAAACAAGTATTATTACGGGGGGGCATAGTAAACAGGACCAAATATTGTTGGTAAAAATAGGTAAACATGTAGGTTTTTATGTAGACCATAGGTCCTATTAACTATGGACCCCCGCAATAGTTGTGTGATGTGTGGTGCGTTGCCGTAGCGACCCAGGTTGGGCTCTACCAGGTATTAATTGTCTATTTTTTGTTCGGTCGAGATACGAAAACACGTGGATGAGCAAAGCGGAAGCCGCCACGAATGGAACCGGCGTGTGTCATCGGGGTTGCCGGAGAGATGGGGTCGAGGTCTCACTAGCGAGCGCACACGACGTACAGCGTTTTTGTTTTGCGTGTTGGCTCTTTTTTTTTTGTGTGTGTGTCGCGGTGCTGCGGCCACCTAACTTGACTCCCCACTCGAAGGTGGAAAACTGAAGAAGGTACTATGCGGCTTTCGCTTTGCTCGCTCGCTCGCTCGCTCTGTCGCTCGCTCTGTCGCTCTTTTTTTGTTTTTTGTTTTTTGTGTTGGATGTTTTTTTGTTTGTTTGCGTGTCTTTTGCTTGTTGTGTCGCGGTGCTGTTGCTGCGGCTGGCTTCCCTCCCGCCCGTTGTTGGCTGGTTGGTTCGTTGGGATGGCGCGCTTCCAGTTCCTGGAGCTGGGCACGCTCGCGGACAAGCTCGACAGCGGGTCGAGCGCGGACGGGACGAAAGAGAGCACGTTCCTCCGGCGACAGAAGAGGACCAAGCGGTATCAAGACTTTTACATGGTGAGCCTCCCCCCCTCCATCCACCCCCTGTCCCCCCCCCCCCTCACCTCCTCTCTGTCCCCACCCCACTCTCTCACCCGTCCGCGGTAACCTTGCGTCGCGTGCCCGATGGATGCCCCATGGGTACTCGTAGTGATTCATCTTTCGGTTCACTTCACCCAGCTGCTGTTTGCCAGGGTCTTGACTGGCCTTGACTGGTCTTGACTGGTCTTGACCGGTCTTGACTGGTCATTTGGCTAGTCTTGACTGTTCGTTTGGCTGGTCTTGGCTGGTCTTGACTGGTCTTGACTGGTCTTGGCTGGTGCTGATTGGGCTGGAGTGGGCTTGACAAGGCCCTAGCTGGGTTCGTCAGGCCTTGCCTGGGCTTGACTGACCTGGCAGTCTGAACTCAGGTGGGCGGGGCGGGACTTGGCTTAGCCGGGTTGGGCCGGGCTGGACTAGACTGGGTTGAGCTGGACTGCGCTGGGCTGATCTGGGCTGCCATTGTCACCGCCGTATCCGTGGTAGCTTGACCCCTCTGGCGCACCTCGGAGTGCGTCTCTGTGTATCTATCTGTCTGTCTGTCTGTCTGTCTGTCTGTCTGTCTGTCTGTCTCTCGGTGTCCATGTATCTACTTTATGATTTTTTCTCTCCCATACAGAAACCTATCCAAGTAGTCTACAGACGGCGATGCACGCGCAAATAGCCTGCTTTCCTGACAGTTACGTTTCGACTCTTGTTTAGTGGCGCACCCTTCGGTGGCCGTGTCTTGAGCCTTTTGTTCATGTCCATATGTCCGTGTTTGTGTCCTACTAATAGTCTTTGTGTGTGTCCATACGTCAGAACTGTGAAGCCGTGCTTGTATCCGTGTCCGTGCTTATTTCGGTGTCCTGTGTCCACGCTTGTGCCCTTGTGTCCCGAATATTGTACCCGTGTCCGTCCGTGTCCTCGATTTTGTCCGTGTTTTGTTCACGTATGGTTGTCCTGTGTCCTTTCTTTTTGTCAAGGTGACGATGCTGGAGCGATCGCTGGAGCTCGCGATGGCGCTGGAGCACCTGCACCACCACATGCCCGAAACGTTCGTGGTCCATCGAGACCTCAAGCCGGACAACGTTGGCTTCAAGGCCGACGGAACGCTCAAGCTCGTGAGTTATGCGTTTTTACATGCACATACCAAACCCCAATAGGATTTTTAGCAGGTGTGATTTCCGGTGATGGTACTGGTGGGTGTGGCGTTACCCTGGTAATCCTGACGGTGGTGCTAGGGGTGGTGGCGGTGGTTGTGGTGGTTGTGGTGGTTGTGGTGGTGGTGGTGGGGGGGGGATGGTTGTGGTGCTGGTGCTGGTGCTGGTGCTGGTGCTGGTGCTGGTTCTGACTCCCGTCCTTGGTTGGGAGCCACCATCAGCTTGCCGATCCAGTTTTTGATGGTGGTGGTGGTGCTGCTGCTGCTGCAAGGGAGGGGATGGCGGGTCCCACGCCGCCAAGCTTTCGCCGCGAGCGGAAAAAAGCGTCACCACCACGCCGCCCACGCCAACCCCTTTACCGCTACGAGCGATTCCCCTTGTGTGCACGCCGACCCTCACGAGGTTGCATGGCGCTTTTTTGGGGCGGTCGCGAGCAGACACTGAACACTCGTACCGCTCTTAGCATCGCTACGGCACACGAGTATGGTGTGGAATATATACTGTATGCTGTTTGGTCTAGATATTTTTAGCTCCGGCGGCATGAATGATGAGGGAGGGGGGGGGGGGGGGGGGTGAGGTCTGCCCGTGATATGGAACAACTCTCTTGTCGATGCTCCTCTTGAGCATGGGTACCAGTTTCATTTGCTGGTAAGTTTTACCAGGTATGTCTGTGTACAGGCGACGGCGTACTGCTGTTTGGACTTTTGAATCGGCGCAGTCTTGGCGGCGGTCCATCTCGCACAGGCATCGCTTCGAGCTTTGAACAGCTTCGTATAACAACTTATCTCCCTCTCTCTCTCGACGAAGACTCCGGATATGCAACCGCAGTTCAATGCCACTCACGCCTTGTAAACCATGTGCGTTTTTTTTTTTTTTTTTTTCCTGTTGTAGTCGTTCCGAGCTGAAGATCATCGCGTCTTACGTTCTTGCTTGCTTGTCTGTTGTCTCCTTTCTTTCTCTGTTTCTTCACTGATGTCTCGCTTTCGTTTATCTCCTTTTTTCATTTCGATCGTGTTCGTTTTTTGCGATCTTCTTTCTCTCTCTTGTCTGTGTCTGCCTCTACTCTTATCGATCGGGGCTTGGTGGCGGTGGCGAAATGGGATACGTTATGGCTGTCTCTCTCGGTTGTCGATCGCGGCTCGGTGGCGGCGAAATGGGATTTGTGGGATGGGATGGCATGGCGGGGGGGGGGGGGGGGGGGGGGGGGGGGGGGGGGGGGGGGGGGGGGGGGGGGGGGGGGGGGGGGGGCGCAAACAGTTCGACTTTGGTCTGGCACGAGTGGTTAAACGTCGAAACCGCGTGAACGCCCGTTACGAGATGACCGGGGAGACCGGTTCGATGCGTTACATGGCTCCTGAGGTGAGAAGAGTATGAGAAAAGATAAGTGTAGAAATTTACTCGAAAATTGTGTGAAAATTATTAAACAAGGAACACCCCCCCTCTTTTCCAAGATGCAAGCGAAGACCATCTGGGTATATATGCAATGATGAAGCATGATTAAAACGGGTCGATCGAACTGATGCCTGATTATTTGGACACCCACGGATCGTTTTGCAGCGCGACACGTGTGGTATTGGTATGGAATACCATACCATTGTGTACGTTTTTATATGCGTTAGACCACTCTTTCGGGGTTCGTACGGAGGGTTTTTTGTGTTTTGTCACTTCTTTTTACCCGAAGCGGTTTTTAGTTTTTTTTTTCCGAACAGAGTTGGTACGTTGTTCCCAGAATATCGTCCGCGTCACAGCAGTTGTGCATGTACGAGTAAGGCAACAGGCGTACGCTCGACACATGCGTATACGATTTTACAAGCACGCGGCCGCTCCACTCTCGTTGTGAGTTGTTACGTTAGCCCCTTAGGAGCCCCCCGAGACAACGACCGACAGAATGGTTGGTAACTTTTGGTTGTTTTTTTTTTAAACCAATGTCTAGGAGCAGCGCGAGCGCCCAGCGGTACGGGTAGAAGCGTGTTAAGCCTGGTGCTGTAAACACGACTCCTTGAAATTGTTACTCGGACAGCAATTTTTTTTTTCCTATCCCACCCCCCACCCCCCCCCCCCCCCCCCCCCCCCCCCCCCACCCCCCCCCCCCCCCCCCCCCCCCCCTCCCAATCTCGCGATCTCGCGATGGCCGTTGCTGTAGTCGTCACCTTTTCGTGCGTAGCGTATTTTTTGCCCCCCCCTCCCCTGAAGTCTCATAAAGAGGGGTTTGACGAGTCTTGTGCGTTTGTTATGTATGTACCTGGTAGCTCTTTTTTTGTTTTTAACCTGGGCTTACGTTTTACAGCGACGCATATGCACCCAATGGTGGGAATTTGCGGTGTTATCATTCGTCTGGTGTCAAAGCCAGCGCGGAGCAGGACGAATACCTTTAAGGATGCGAGTCATCGCACCCCCCACCCTCCCTACGTAGACCGATTTTCAAAGCTCGATTGCTCCACAAAGAGTCGACGCACCCCCCCCCCCCCCCCCCCCCCCCCCCCCCCCCCTAGACGGATTTTTCGAGCCTCGAATGCTCCGCACCCACGAGGCTGCGAAGACCGACCGACTGGTCCAAGGGGGGCTCTCCCACGAGAGACGATTTCCGAAGCGACCCTCTTCTGCCTCGGTACCCTCCCGATGTTGGAAAAATCGAGCTTTCAGAATCGGTCTATATGAGGGTGCGGCAACTTGCATCCTTGCGGTCGTTAGTGGGCCCCGGCTCCTCGCTGTGTTGTGGGTGGCATCACAGATCGGTCTGCCTTTTTTTTTACTGCCTTTTTTTTTTGGTTGGGGTTGTGTTAGGTGGGGTTGGGTTGGGTTCGGTGTCTTGGCTTGTTGCTGTTCCCTGCCCCTTCCTTCGACGGTTTCGTGCTGGACCGAGGGTGTGCGGGGCGTGCGTGCATCCACGCCCGCGAGGAGGGAAGGAAAGCACTGTTCATGGCTTGGAACTGGGCTAGATATTAAGAGTAAGCGCCGGATGAGTTTTTGCAGCGTGTTCGCGTTCGTCGCCCCCCCCGCCGCGCGAAAGGGTCTATGGTCATACGACTACGGCGACGCATGACAACGAGTACACCCCCCACCCGCAGTGACGAGCCAAAGCCAAAAAAAGCCTTGGATTGAGCTGTAGCCCTATCTCTCCCAATGATTTTGTGACGTGGTGTGATATCAACACACCAGGTATTTTATGTATGTGCTGTTTTGAGTCCTTTTTTGATCTCACGCTTCGGTTTTTTATTTTTCTTCAATATTCTGTCTCGTGGTGCGATGTCGATATGATGTTCTGTTATGCTGACGTCCTGATGGAGTTGATGTGCTGTGATGAGATGTTGACTGAATATTTCTCCATGTATTTTCCTGTCGACCCTGGATTATATCCAGGGGAGTTGCTTTCTATAAACCAGAACCAGGTGTGAGTTTTTATTTTATTTTGTTTTTATTTTTTTACGGACGAATCCGGAAATAACTTGTGAATCACTTGGGAGTCACGTTGACGACCGATGGTTGGGCTTCTTTCATATGCTTACGCCGTGTGCTGCGGTATGAGGTGGCGTGGTGTGACGAATGGTGGGGTGTGATCACATCACATCGTATACGTATTGATAGTAGAATATCGTGTGATGTCATATCGTAGCATATAGCATCACACGTATCACTATGACATACCAGGTACCAGGTAATATTGACCTGTTGTTGTGCTGCATCGTTTCGTATGAGTTTACCCGATGCCGCTTTTTTGTTGATGTTGGTGTAGGTTGAAAGATGATCCGACCTGATGCAGTGTTGATGCGATGTGTCGTGAATTTGTGGTGCTGAGCGGATGCAATGCGGTGTTTCGATGCCGCGATTCATGGAAAAGGTGGTGGAGTCTCTGCCTTACAACGAGAAGGTGGACGTGTACGCCTTTGGCCTGCTGCTGTGGGAGATGCTCGAGGACAATCGGGTGTTCGATGGCATGGGGGTGGCCGACTTTTACGAGCGCGTCGTAAACGCGGGCGCGAGGCCGAACCTCGACATGGCTTGGCCGCAGGTGAAGGAGACCGGGCGGTAGAGGGGATGGGGGGGAAAGGGGGGGGGGGGGGGGGGGGGGTCATACGAGGAGCCAGGTACCTGGTATATGTTTTTCCAGTGTTCTCAGAAAATTCGTTACGCCGCGGGGGGAGGGAGGCCTGATACAGCGTTCGTTCTCGCCTCTTGTCACTTTGTCGTATGTTTTCCTTCCCTTTCGATATGAAACTGCAGGCGACTACTCTGTGGCCTGTTGCAGTTTTCACTTGTTTTTTCCAAGGAATGTTGCCAGCATTTTCCTTGCGGAGGGAGGGGCGGGAGGGAATGGTGCGGCGGCCTGCCACAGCTTTCGGTTTCTCGCCCTTAAAAGAAAAGTTTGTTTCCATGTTTTCAATTATGAAAGAACATGGCTGCTCTGCTGCCTGTTGCGTCGTGAGCGGAGCGGAAAAATCAGTGACGGGTGTCGATGGTGCCGCCTCATATACCGAGTACATCCTCGTGCACCCATTAAAAGTAACAGCTTGGCCGAAACGCGCGGCAAAAATTCACGTATGCTTACTATCTATACCTTCGCTTGCCCTGGTGTGGCACGCTCAGGATGGGATGGGTGGGTGGGTAGGTGGGAGAGCTCTTTTCCCCGGGGGTGGGGGCGGGTGTGCCCTCATTATCATGCATGGCCGAAGTCGTGTGGCCATATACCCTGCCTCGCATCCCTACAGTGCCGGCGCCGAGCACGTCGGGTTTTGACGGATGAGGCAGATTTTCGTGGAGGCGGGAGGGGGGGGGGGGGGTGGCAAGCGAGCGGCGACCGCATTCGTTTTTGCAGAGACCACCTTCGTTTTTTCGCCCTGAACGCACTCGTTTGTCCCGTTGTATTGTGGCTTCGGTGGCCCGGTGGGTGGGTGGATGTTTTTGGGTGGATTCTTTCAATCTGCCGTTTCGGCCACGATAATGATAGGGGTAGTAGGAGGAGATTCAGAGAAACCGCAGGGTGAGTGAAGAACCCCTCCCCACCTCCCTCCCTCCCTTGGTTGCGTTTTTTTTTTTTTGTTTTGACTTCATTGTTGCTTTTGCGCTTGATTTCGTCGAATTTTTTCACAAATGCCCGACAGGACCTTCGAAAACTGATATCCCAGTGCTGGCACGCCGACGTGGACCGACGACCGAACTTCCGCGTCATTGCGGAGCGGCTGAGGCATCTTTACCACTCGGAGAAGCAGTCCAGCAAGCTGTGTATGAGCGCCCTCAACCTTAACGAGGGGGAACACCCCAAACTTAGAGGAGGTGCGTTGGGTTGTCTACGACATTCAGCGGTGTGAAGACGTCTCCCGTGTACTGTAGTATCCTCTCCCCCGCATGCATGCCTGGGTTTGTTCTCTCTGGTGTTTTTTTTTTCTTTGCAGGTAGTGGTCGATTTCAATAGTGTACCCGTTATAACCTTCCCTCCTTGATCCCGTCCTTCCCTCCCTCACTGGCTGCTGTTGTTCCTGTCCTTATTGTTGCGAAGGGAGCTCGGTGAACGTGATCGTTAGGAGCGCGACAACTACCAATGTCGTCGGCCCGCGGAGCAGAGGGGGCGGACCCAGCAGCCAGGTGTGTGTATTTTGTGTGTTCATATGTGTTCGTGTGTATGGTCTCTGCGTGTATCCGCGTGTTTTTGACTGTGTTTGCTTGTCCCTCTCTTGCCGGTGGGGTGGCGTGGTGTCGCCCACGGCAGTATCATGATTTTGTCAGCTGTCGTAAGTGGTGGCCAACCCGTTGTGATGGTGGTAACACTTTGTGCATGGTCAATCGTCGCGGTGGCTGTTGGACTTTTACTGGACAACGGTAATATGGTCGTTAATCCACCGTCTGTGATTGGTCCACCGCCGTGGTGATGGGGGTCACAGCCTTTTGGTCAACCGTCGTGATTTTATAAATTTTGAAATCCGTCAGCTGTGAGTTCGACTGATGAAATAGTTGATACTCAACTCTGCAAGCTGCGTAATACGTCTCGTCTATACTCCATTTTTACGGAATTTTGCCAAGTATTGTCATGTACCGTCGTGATTTGTATTGGTCGAACCACTGTGATTGGTCAACCATCGTGGTTGTAGTCAACCATAGTTGTGATTAGTCAACCGTTGTGGTAGGTGATCAACCACCGTGATTGGTCAACCGTCGTGATGATGAGGATTCTGGATGGTGAGGATAGCGAGGACATGATGCTGCGGATGATGATAATGGTGATGATGGCCGATGGTATAGTCATTGTCGCCGTGGTGATGATATTGACGGAGGTGGGGGGGGGTGGGTGTACCGATCGTTATCGAAGATGATGATGCGGCGTTTCCCGTTTCTCCCGCCCTATTCATTTGCGCTGAGTGTCAAACCGCGTTGAGGGCCAATAGAAAAGACACGCCCATCCATGTACGATCCCCATGCCGCCGTGCCTGATTACGCTTTTCCCCCCGCGTTTTCCTTTCTGCTGTTGGCTGTCTTCGACGTCCTATTCATCGAAACCTGGAAAACGTGTGTACTGTGTACGAGAACTGGGACCTCTTCCACTTGCGCGACGGGAAAAAAAAAAAAACGTTGTCTGTTGCTGTTTTTGTTTTTTATGTTCGCTTTTTTGCGTTTTTTTCCCGCACGGTTCCTGCCACTATTAATACCACATCTACCACTACTATTACGGGGGTCCGTAGTTAATAGGACCTGTGGTATACATAAAAACCTATATATTTACCTATTTTTACTATCAAAATTCGGTTTCATTAACTATGGACCCCCGTAATATTACGAGGGGGCATATCAAATAGGACCTGCGGTACACACATAAATCTATATGTTTCGCTTATTTTACTAACAATATTTGGTCTCATTTACTATGACCCCCCGTAATGCTCCTATATCAGACGGAGATAGGAAACAAGAAAGGGGGCATGCTTCGAAGGTCCTTCTCCAGGATGGGACGCATGTTCAATCCCAAGAAGGGGGGAGCAAAGGCGACTCTCACGCACACCGCGCCGGAGGCCTACTCGCGAAACGGCCGCCATCTCATCGAGCCAACCGGCGGCGGGGGGGGGGGGGGCGGGGTTTCCAGGGGGGCTAGTAATAATGGGACCTCGGGGTTGGGGGATGAGGTGGTCTACGAGGAGGACAACTTGGACGGTGGCGGCGATGAAGGCGGGGGGGTGGGGGCGGGGGCGGCGGAAATACTATTGGGGTCCGGAGAGCTCACTCTGACGGAATGATTCGTCAGATGTCGAGCAATCGATGAGCGGCGGCGAGCCGTGGCTGTTGTTGAGGGGATAGGGTGGCTTTTTTGAGGGGGGAGAGGGGTGGTGCAGACGGGGCGCCCAAACGGAGTGGAGGATGAGGATGAGAGGAGGTGGAGTGAAGGAAGGGGCTATAGGTGTATTTTTCCCGGTTAAAAAAAACAAAACAGAAAAAGTTGCCTCTTGGCGCTCGTTCGGCTTGGGTGCTGCTTGGTGCCTTGTAGCAATTGTCTTTTTTTTGTTTTTTTTTTGTTTTTTCGTTGTGCGTAGACCGGGGACGCCGAGGAGGGGTCGTGGGTTGATTTGGGGGGGGGGGGGGGGGGGGGGCAGTGATGCGGGGGGGATAGGTGGTGGCTGTGTTTCGCTTTTATTTTCCATTGTTTGTGCGTTTTGCATCTTCAATGTCGTGTATCGTTACGTTTCGTCCGTATGGATCAAGACGGAGAAGAGGGTGTTCTGCTTTTGCTGTACCCCGTGCCTTCATAAGAGTTTGATGAAGTCGGTTGCGGAAGGGAGGGGGGGGGAGGGGGGGGCGGCGGCGGGGGGGGGGGGGTGATAGGAAGATAGATATTCCACGGGAAAGCAACGGTAAAATAAAAGGTAGAAAGAGCCGGTGGAATCGTCGTGCGGATCGGGTCGGGCCGGGTCGCGAGTTGAGTTGAGTCGAGTTGAGGTAAAAACCAGAAGCAAAAACTTGCTGCAGAAGAAATGTTTTTTGATGGTCAAGGTAGTTTTGTTTTCCCTCGATCCCCGTCGAGCAGCGTTTTGCACTGCTTTACTGAATGCGGAGATGGCGGTACCTCTGCCGCTGCGTCGGAGTCGATCAGCGACGGTTGGGGGTGTAGAGTGGAGAAGGGACAGGGTCGCACGATGTGGCTTCGAGCGAGCGAGCGAGCGGGGTGTACCGGCGGACGGGAAGGCGGGAGGACACCCGGCACGCGCTCCTGTGGTCCCCTCCTCCTTAGAGCGCGCCGGCGTCGAGATTTTTGAGAGGCGGGGGCGGGGAGGGACGGAGGTGATATACCCGCCCCGAATGGGAGTAGGCGTGCGATTCGGAAAGGTGGAGGGGGGTTTCGCCGGATCATTGCCGTAACGGCTGACAGTCGCTGTGGTCGTCTTTGTCGGTAAGAGCCGCGGACATCGCTCGCGTCGCTTTTTTTTTTGTTCGCTTGCTGGCTCCTCCTAAGGGCTGTCGCGTTTGCTTGGTCAGCCGAGCTTTTGTGGCAGCGGTGGTCGTTGCTGTTGCTGGTGCTGCTGCTGTTGGTGGTGGTGGTGGTGGTGGTAGTGGTGGTGGTGGTGGTACCGTTCGGGTACGAGTGGGTTTGCACGATGGGAGCGGCGTTCGGCATATGCTTTGAGCTCTGAAGTCGACGCTTGCTGCGCGCTTGCAGTGCTGCCTGCGCGTGGAGTGCCGCCGCGGTCGTGTACTGCCGCGCTTTGTAGGGCTGCCTTCGTCGTGCTGCTCTTGTGTGCACTGCGCTTGCGGTGCTGCTGCGCTTTCAAGTGCCCAAGTGCCGCCTGCGCTTGCGGCGCGATCTGTTCTGGCGGTCGCCTCGTCGCTGCCTGAAGTCCAAGTCCCTGGTGTGCAATGACTTCTGTAGACATTATCTGACGGCGTATGAGGTCGGGGGGGGGGGAGAGGGGGGGGGGGGGGGGGCGTTTTGCACTCAGTACGTACACCGGCTTTGTTTCGAGGACCTTGCGCCGTGGCCCGCGGGTAACGAAGCATCATTTTCGATGTTTGCTTCTTTATTGTTGGCTGCTCTATCCTATCCATGTCGATAGCCAGACATGTACGGTGGGGCAATAGCCATGCGTGGTGAATCGCTCATTTTGTGTTGAGGCACGTCGCGGTGAGGGGCGGGGGGGAGGAGGGGGGGGGGGACTGCAAGAGTTGCATAAAATGAGTCTGGTGGTGATGGTGGTGGTGTTGATGTGGTTGCAGTGTCTCGTGCGAGATGGGTTTTTTTTTTTTTTGTTTCACCTCTCCGCGTCCAAAATGGTGGACGCACCTATGTTTTTTTTTTTTCCCCTGTTCCTTTCTGTCCCTTGCTTTCTGCCGTGTCTTGCGTGTAATTATGTTTTTCTCGCCTTTGTTGCCTTACGAAAAGGATTTGAATGTCATCCGGTAGTTTACCGCCATCTTGCGCGACGGCAAGAATCGTCTTCTCGCGTGGAGCAATGGTCAATCTACTGAGAGGGCCGAGGGGCTGGTCTGTGAGGGTCGCCGCGCGCGTTTTGAGTTGTTTCTACACGTAGGAACACAGTCTGGGGGGGCAGTGCGCGCGCCATGCGAGCTGAGCTCACGACATATTTATGACCAGGTATATAAATATATATATATCCCCCTTTTCTCAAGCGAGGTGATTTTTTTTCATGATTTTTTGTCGTAAATAGGCGTGGAGGGCAAGGGACGACAGATCTCGTCGTCCACCCTTTTTCGTTCGCTGACTAGCGGTTCACTCAGTCCAAGCCATTATTCACTCTACCGTGTTTTTTCAAAACTTTTTGTGGAAGCCTGGGCTTCATTCGCGCCCACTGATTGGTCAGCGGTTTCTTCTAAGGGACCGCTAGTATCCCTCCGTCCGGCAGATGGACGCGAAAGAAAAAACAAGGAGAGAATCGCGATCGATCGTGGTTGACTAAACGCATGGCTTCATGGTTTTTTGGTGCAATGGCAAAGGGGGGGGGAGGGTGTTGGGAGCAGGGCTCCTCCTGATGGGAGAGTAGAGTGGAGTGATGGTGGTGGTGGGTTTTGTTGGTCCAGAAGAAATTGCCGCGTGCGTTTGGTGGATGCCTGGGTTGTCTCTCTACCGTGTCTGCTTATTGTTAATTGTTTTTCTTGTGTTGGGAGGAAATGTCAACCAATGTCTGCGGGAAACGAAAAAAAAAAAGGAAGGAAAAGAAGGTGATAGTTATGGTAGCCGGGGGGCAAGCAGAAGAAGAGTGAATGAGGGGCCTGTTTTTTTTTTTTTTTTTCTTGTCAGGTCTACATATAATTCAGCAGCAGGATCGTAAAAACACAGCAGAAAAAACAGAGAAGCAGCAGCTGAGCAGCAGCAGAAGCAGAAGCAGAAAGAAGAAGGAAGCAGCAGCAGCAGCAGCAGCAGCAGCAGCAGCAGCAGCAGCAGCAGCAAAACGTGAGGACGCAAGAGTACAGTGTGGGGCACGCCTAGCACGCGTAGTCGATCGCTGACCTGACGAAGCAGACGGGCCTTGAGGCTGGTTGGCGGGGGTGTAAACGACGGCGTGTCGTCCCCTCGCCTGCGTTGGTCATGGCATGGCGGTATGCGTCCGCTTTGGGGTCAAGGAATAGTTTGTCAAGCGCTTGGACAATACAAGAGCCTGTCTATGGCTGATGGGAGTCGCGCGCTTATTGAGGGCCGGGGGGGTAGGATGTGTTTGAAAATACTATTATTATTTTATCGGGTATTTATTGTAGTTCATCAGTAGCAGACCGAGCGATGGTGGGGTGCCCCCCCGTGGCGACGTCGGCGCTCTGATATTGTTATGGTCGTTGCCGTTCAACCCTGGCCTTCGCCCGTTTCGAGACGGAGTGGGTTTGCTGGCGCTATTGATTACATCGTCGGTGGGTGGGCTTGCTTGATTACTCTGAGGGAACTCAGAAAAATGTGAGGAGACCGGCGAAAGAGGGAGGAAGCTGGGGCGAAACATGTTGGGAAACCCGGGGATTTCCCAAGATGTATCCCCTGGCAACCACAGAACTATGATAAAGAGGGGAAGGGGAGGAGAAGAAAAAGGAGGGGAAAATGAAGCAGGCCGTTCCCCGACGTACTGCGATTGGGCTGGTTTTTTTTTATCGAGGAGGTATATACGTAGTATGTCATATTGAGGTGGGTGCATCGCGGCGGACGAGCGAAGGCGAAGAGATGGTTGTCGTTTCATTGGGGGTATGGCACACAGCACGCAAGCAAAAAAGCTTGTCTGTTTTTGCACGGTGGGTTATGGTGACAATAGCGAGTGGTGATGATAGGCATTGTAATATTAGGGCTCCATGGTGTGGTTTGTTGGGTGTACCCTATTTATAGATATGCTACTCTTACAGCTTTTTTTCCCCCGCCACCACGACTCATATTCAAACTGTGAATACTACTTAATGATACTCTGCAATGTATGTACCGTAGGTATGTGCTACTATCAATGTCATACGCGCTACAGTTGCCCCCAGCACCTATAACCGTGGTGTCAACAATTACCTTTTACCCCCGTCCCCGTGATTTGGATTTTGACTTGACTCACCACCCAAGAGTGTATTCCATTGTAGGTTCTCTGCTGCCTATTCCCAAAACCGTTCTCGATACTCGACGAGTGATTCTTCAGCGTCCCCGTTATTCTTTTAACCTTGCGAAGTAGTAATCTTGGTTGTGCTGAATCGCCTGGTGTTGCTGTGGTCCTGCCGTGAAAAAAAACGTTGAACCTTCTTCCATTTATTTTTTTGGGGTCTTTTTTTGTTTGTGTTCCCCACCCCTCCCTGTAGCCTGGTTTGTTTTTTTTGGCGCCCCGGAGAGCGAGAGGAAATCCCTGTCCCCAGTTATTTCTCAAGTTTCCGTGTACCGGTTCGAACCCGGTTCGTTTCTTCCACCTTAGTCGGGCCAATCTCTGTCTGACCGTACCGTCATCAGACTGTGGTTTACTCGGAGGATGTAGGCACCTGACTCTAGATTTTATATCTCCCAACTCAGGTAGTGCAGGAGTTGAACCCACTAAAACCTCTCGATCGTCTCCCCAGATTGACTCAGTACACGAGTCACCCTAACCATCTGGGCGTTGGTCCGCAACTGTGGCCTAGGTCCTATCCAGCGATGGCTATGTCAGCTCTCGCGAGATGGCGAACGAGCGCGCCGAGTCGAACACGGGCGCATCACAAGCGGCCCCTCCTCGGCCTCCCGGCAGCCGAGAGAAGCAAACATGCCCCGATCACGCATCCGCCCAAACACCTTGAAACGCCAATTCACGCATGAGACTCGTATGATGTGTGCATCTCGGAAAATAAATATATATATATTGGTGTGTTCTAAATCTCTTCAGGGTTTACTTTCCACCAAAAACAACGTGCAATTTTTTTTACCGTGGTTTTCTGGCCTCGGTTTTTTTACAGTCGTTGAAACATCCACGCCCGAGCAATCCACGGCCACGCGCTCGCGGCGGTGGCTTCACAAACCACAAAAAAATGTACCAGGAACCCACTTTACAGCCTCGTTAAACGTGTTCGAGGCCGTGGCGCAGCAGCGGCTTATCTGCGGTTGTTACCTCGCTTGAAGTTTTGGCGTTGACGGAACAGAGTGGGCAAAAGCGAGTGTGCCGATCAAACTTCGGGCTTCGGTAGTTTCAGCGACGGTCGAAACTCGGGTGGGCCACGTGCAGAGAACGCCAGTCGCGTGCTTACCGCCCGCGCCAGCAGAAACGAACGCTATGTATGCATCAAAAGCTTGACCTCTGATACGCAACCGAACGAACCGCGAAGAGAAACCCATGAACACACAACACAAAACACGGGGGTTCGACTCCAGACAGAATCGGTCACGCCGCCATCGCTCCAGCCTCTTATTTCCTTCCGTTCCTACGGGTACCTGTTACACAAACAAACCAAGCCACAAGGCAACTTGTTTGGAGGTTCCCCAGATGTTAGGGTCTTGGTCTCTTTGATCACCATGGCCTCCACCTCCCTCCTCCTCCCGGGGCCTCTCCCCGAGAAGTGACCCGTTGCGAACCGCGCGTGCCCTCAATACATACCAAGCTGCGTCATCAGCAATACGAGCGATGCGTCTTCCCGAAGCGAAATAGAAATCGCAGTTTACCAGCCCCGCGCGACTACGAACAAAGAACGAAAACACCGCATATATCTACATACATGCTCACTCCCTCTGCGTGCTGCGTGTCACGTGCATCGCACACATGGTACGCCGCACAACGCGTCGATACAACGGAAATACTGCATAGAATACTGCAAAGCCTCGTACACGGCCACTATCCTAAAACGGTTGCGCCTGTCTCTGAAGAAGCGTTTTCGGCTTCCTCCTGCTGTGGACCCTTGTCGCCCCCTTCTCCCCTGCCCGTCTGCCCAGTGGCGCCATGCTTCCTCGCCTGGTCCACACCGACACCTTCACCCAGCTCCTGGCGTTGCCTCTCGGCCTCCATGTCTTCGTAGAACTCCTCAACGCAGGCCGCGCAGTGCCATTTCCCGTCCGGCTCCATCGTAACGGGCTGGGTCTTGTCTGTGCAGCCCGAACACGGGGTTCCGTCCTCACGCGGACCCTGCGATAATGGGCGCGCGGGGGGGAGCGAAGGGTGAGCGATGAGCTAGCCTTTCACGTCGATGGATTGGCGCAAGCTACGAATACACGGTAGGCGTGCACGTACATTTTCTGAGGAGGCTTCTTACACTTGCGAAGCTCAGCACCTTCTCGGGCTCTTTCTTACATGCCAAGCAAGCTCAACAAAGTAAAAAAAAACAAAAAAAAAAAACTCGCCCGAAAAACTGACTTTTCGAGAGAAAAATGGCTGCTATACTACGCCTAAAAAAAAAAAAAAAAACGATGAACAACCCCATGCACGACCTACTAAGAAAGCAACGGATGTACCACCTGATACTTCGTATACGTTTAGCCCCTTTGAGGACTGCTCGAGGTCCCGTTCTGGGGACAAGATACTTATAACTTTGGTGGTTGGTCCCCGTGACGGGACTGCAGTTCTCAAAGGCGTCCCTCAGACGAGAAAAGCCCCGCCAGCCAGAAATGTTTTGTTCGGGCAAAAAGAAAGCATGCTACTCGCCCCCCTATCGTGGCACGCACTCCATCCATTCAATCCGCATGCACCTTGACGTCCGATTCAGAGAGGCCTGCCACCAATATTAAAGGCGGGGGGAACTAAAAAGGCACGATCAAGAAGCCTTTGGTGAAGCGGAGGCACGGCAAATCCAGGACGCGCCGGCTGGCTACGATAGAAAGTAGTAGCTTTTTTCGGCCAAAATATTTATGATTGACCGGCGCCCCTTATAACCCAATATCATTGGAATCACATTTTGCTTTTACAATACCGAACGGCCGATCTACAAAAAATAGCAAAAAAGGAACACGCTGGGAAACGTACACGTACGTCCCATCAAACTATTAATGTTGTTGTTCTCACATCAACTCATCGCCAATAGGCAGGCTGTGGTCACCACAGGACAGGCTCAAATAACTCTGGAGCGGAATATCGCCTCCGAGGAAGGAAAAATAAAACGAAAGAACTACATACACATTTACTGCTGTAACGCACATTTTAGTACGATAGCCTCGAAGAGGGCTCGTTGGCACATGAAGACTGTACGTACGTCACCTATTAATCCTATACTAGGCCCTAATAGACGATAGAGGAGAGCGCCTATCGGTGGCTACTTTAAGGGGACGCTAGCACGCTCAGGAATGCGTCAAGTACCCGCACGTAGGCGTCTCGGCAACATATATATATACGACTTGGGATTAGAGTGAGGGATTTGCAATCAAGATCCGTATTTCGTGGTTGTAGAATGGTCGACGAAAATTTACGAGAATCCTGATCTTTTTATTAATAACCCATTTGTGGACTTTTTTGGGCCCAATAACTCACCACCCATCATGGGAACGTAGTTTTGCGCCCAAGCAGCATCTTCGACGACGACTCTTAAGAGATATATCATCCGCCTGGAGAACAGCAATCGTCTAGTGAAGGCCGTTTCCTCATCGGTCATGTAGCCATTGTGCTACGCTCCCTTGCGCGAAAGGAAACAGTTCAGCGTTTCTGCGAGTCTTTTGTGCTACTCGCTCGCAGCTTCGAATACTACACGAAACCACCTCGTGAGTCGTTTCGCGCTGCCTACGACTGCCGCCTGGCGCACCCGACGCCCTAACAGACCCCATCGTCAGCATCCCTCAGTTTCGCGGGTTGCAGTTTCCTGTGAAGAGCTGTAGCTGTCCGCAAGTGAAGTGCAAACGTTCAGTGTGGGGTTGTTTTTTGTCTCATTTTGTGCACCCCAAATTTCGACCAATGTTCGACCACTGGAGCACCTCTTAGTCGAGGTGTAGGCCTCTGTTGAGAACCTGCGGGGGGTCAATACACTAGCTAGCTGTTGTGATGAACCTCTGACAAGTCACGATCGCTCTCCGGTAAGCACGAACTAGCCGAAATTCTAAACGCAGCGTGTTAAGATAGCGATGTTTTTTTTTCTGTTCCGATAAAGATCTAGAGATTAGAGTGATTGGAAACCCGGGGCCAGGAGACGCTTGGGTGCCAGCGTGGCCTTAAAGTAAATACCACCGTAGAGATGCTACTACTCGTACTGCAAATGTCAATACCGCAAATACCAACTCAGCCAGCCCCAGCAGAAAGTATAAAACGCTACTTAGGGGGGGGGGGGGATGCCTCCACGCCGTGTCCACAGGCAGGTGTCTCACCTCTGCCAAGGCCTTGTCGAGCGCGACCGTGCAGTCCTCGCTAAACTCTCCTCCTCTCTCCCCCTCCCCGACGCAACCCCTCTCCATCTCTCGGCCACACTCGCGGTGCGACACCGCTGCTGTGCTTCCTTTCAGAACTTCACGAGAGCCACCACAGCGGTTGACTACGCCGCCTCTTCGAGCCAAGTCGCGACCTTGACGACCCCCGCCTCTTCGGTTGACTACGCCGCCTCTTCGAGCCAAGTCGCGACCTTGCCGACCCCCGCCTCTACCTGGTTGGCAGGTCTGGACGACGCCCCCTCCTCTTCTTCCTCCTCTTCTTCCTCCTCTTTCCGTATGTCCTCGTCCTTTTCCCCCGCCCGCACCTCCTCTTCCTGTGTTTGCTACTGCAGCCGATGCTTCTACTGCTGATTCTGCTGTCAATAGCGAGTCTGCTGCTGCTGCTGCTGCTGCTGCTACTGCTGCCGGTGGTGGTGCTGATGCTGCTACTGCCGTTGTTGTTGGCGCTGCTGCTAGTACGGTTGCTGCCACTGCTCTCGTTGTTGATGTTGATGATGCGGCTGCCGCTGTTGCTACTGCTCCCGCTGTTCTCATCACATGCTGGCCATCCTCCTTGCCCCCTCTGTCCTCAAGCCCCATCGATTCCAGCGCCCGCAGCACTTCGGACTCCCTACGTCTGCTGCCGGCCTCTTGCGCGTAAATGTTGGCCAGCTGCAGCCCCACCACGCGAAAGTACGAACCCACCGCATCTCGAGGTCGGAGGTGCTCTGACAGGTGCCCCCGAAGCCCCCAAGCCGACTCCAGGTGTCCCCGCACAGCACACGGAGTATCTCCGCTTAGCTGGGCAAGACGGACGTGAGACAGGAAGCAGGCAGCCAGGTCTCGATTCGACGCCGATTCCAACGCTTGTCTGTAGGCATGCCGAGCGCCACTGCGATCATTAGCATGAAGAAATCCCTGCGCTCGCGCTAGATGTTCGCGTGGATCCCCGAGTGCTGGGGCAAAGGATTGGTTTGTCGTGCCTGGCGGGGTATGCCCTCGAAGCGGCGCGCAAGGCATGGCTTGCTCGTTGTGTGGACGATTTGAGATTTGGTGGTTTGTTTCGAGTCTACATCTTGATCCGGCTTTTATGGATCCGGGGGTGTTGATCATACACACCATGAAAAGCCCACGAAAAAGCGAGACAACCGCAGGGTGGATGCTTTGGAGTCACGCACGCGATAGCTCGACAATATAATATGCTCGTTGCTGCAGCAAGCCTGCGGTGTGCGATAAGACGAGATGAGCATGATGAGCTGTCACGTCCGTCCGCGTTCTGGAGGTTGCGAGCCTCTCCGGAGAATGCATAACGCCCATACACCTCGACTGGAAACCCCCCAAAAAGCATTTTTGATTCCGCCGCGTGTTTGTTCTTCGACCCACTCCCACGCTTGCCCTGCGGCCTGCCGCTTACTGCCCCAGTGTCCAATTTTTTCACCCGGAACTCCAGGCCCGCGTACTACGCACCCTCTACACCGCGTGGGCTAAATGGGTGCATGGCGAGGTCGAAGAGCGAGACAGGCCGCAGATATTGTTTCGATGCGCGAGCGACTCCAACGATATGACCGGCGACGTCGCTGGCCATTGTCGGTGACAGTGCTGCTACTTTGTCTATCTTTGGTCGTGTCGGCCCTGGGGCTGCTCTACGCCAAACACGGCCACACTGCACCTTCAAGGTTTGCTGGTCCTACTGTGGACAGCTCCAGCGCCGCGGCCCTATTGAACGAGAACCGCAACGACCCCTACGTAGACCAGGATGCGGAGGAGATCCGCCTGGTGGTGGTGGTCATGCCGTCGCCCCCCATGGTGTCCGGCCCCATGACTAGGATTGACCGTCTGCAGACGATTCACGGCACCTGGGGACGTGAGCTCGTAAGCAAAGCCGGTGATTCTGCTGCTACTGCTGCTGAAGGAGGAGGGGTTGCTGACAACAATCGGTAGGCGCCAACTCCTAGCACTACTCGTATTACACGAGTACTGCTGTACAGCTGTAGTATATATACCAGGTAGCCTATCTATTAATAGCCTCTACCAGGTATTCATGATCTATTTGAAAAAAAAAAGTGTCAATAAAAATACCTTCGAGTATGATAGCCTTGGGCTCATCTGACACTTTAATTTTTTGCGGGTCTCTCCCGCCGCTGAAGGCATTCTCGAGCGAGTTCTTCGTCGAGGCGGACCCGGTGCCGGGGATCCCCTCGCGCACCGCCTCGAGCGCTAGGGCGAGGCCTCGACGTCAACGACGGGAATCTCGGCAATCTACGGGGCTTTCCTGCCCTCTCAACGGTTTGAGGCAACGCCTCGCGACAGGAGGAATATTTTGGTCGTACTTCCTTCGAGGGTGTTGTCTCCGACCTCCCATCTCCCGGGAGGGTCGGCCGCCCTGCCGGCAACGTCGTCGTGCGGACCTGTGCGGGGGACCGTCGGGTCAACATCCACGGCTTGTTGCGCCCGCTCGGCACACAGGTGCCTTCCCGAGTTTCGTTGCGATGGCGTATGTATGATGTCATGCTATTACCTTTGTCACTATATATGGGAGACCTCGGTGGTGGTTAATGTTTTGAGCGAGGGGTACAGAAAGCAACCAACGACAACTATTAATAGGGCGCGCGCTCGGGACAGAGGCGACTACTGCAGCAGCGAAGGCTGTTTCTTGCGCCAGTTCAATTTGTTTCGGTTCGACTCGTTTTGTTCAGCCAATTTTCGGTGTTTTTGACCCGGAACACTGGCACATCGGTCGCTCGTTTCTCGGAATGAGTGCACCCACCATCCCCACAGGTCTCCGGACCGAAAATCCGCTTATCTCCAACAATGATTTTTGAAGTTGGGGACTGCCACTTCTCCAATAGTGTCCAGCGAATGACAATCAAAAGCACAACATATTTATAAATTCCCGGAACATCTCAATGGGAAACTACCCTCCAAATTATATTCGGTGGAACTTATCGGTGTGTGAGAGGAGCACACCGCTCAAAACGCCCGTCGCAGGCAGGGAAAAATTCGATAGAATGGCTTGTTTGATGTCTGATAGTTGTGGTTTAATAAGGCGGCAGAAAAAAGCGGCGCACAACCAGGGGTCCACAAAAAAAAAAATCCTGAGACCCTACTATTACGGGGGACCATAGTAAATAGGACCAAACACTGCTAGTAAAAATATAAAAATACATAGGTTTTCGTTTGTACCGTAGGTCCTATTTACTGTGGACCCCCGTAATACCCATTTTCGACGCTCAGACAGGGGGGGGTATGCTTAAACCTAGTAAAATAAAAATATGAAGAAAAAATGCTCTCTTCTCGTAATTTCTTCCACCAATCCGAACGCACTGGTTTGTTTTTCGTTTTGACACTGGGGAGGAGTGTAAGCCGTTTTTCTCTTTTTGCCGAGCACTCTTGACACGACGGCGAAAACGTCTTCTGCGACGCGACGACGGTTCGAGAGACCTGAAGCTCCTGGCATACATAGAGACATGCCGCTAGGGGGATTCGTCAGGTGTTGTCATGATGCAACATGTCTGTGTCACATTCCGGTCACACCTGGATCATGCGGAGTTTTGTTTCGATGCCGCGTGACCTCGCTTCTGACATGGGCTGGAATATTCGTATACATGATATCGCTCTTATTTTTGTTGTTCCGCCGCATCGTGTGTGTTGACGCATCTTCTTGTGGAAACCCCTGACTCGACTACCAACTTAAAATTGGAGAAATTCCCCAAAATAAAGCACACCTCGGCTCTACAAAACCTCCCTTCTCCGAACCGCGGCCTTAGAGGCTCATGCTAGAAGTGTGGGAAGGTTTTCAACCCGTGGTCGAGACTGTTCCGCAACTGGATACATAGCAGGCGCCTCGTTTGCGTGTGCGGTGTCAAAACGTGCACCTTTTCTACCAGGTGGGGTTGAGGTATTGTATGCTTGGTGTACGAGTATAAGTCGTGAAAAGCCTCGTGTCTCGCAAAGCTATCGTTGTGTTACCAGGTTACCAGGTGTTGTGTTCGTGGCGATAGGGCTCGTACCTCTTTGCGGGCGAAGAGTCAGCACGGACACTGGGTGCGTTTTGGTGTCGATGGGTGGAAATCACCGATTGTTACGCAAAACACGCACACGTACACACCAGGTATGATACAGAGCTTGGGCCTTGGAGTTTAGTATTTCGACGATTGCTCATGTGTAGTGATGATTTTTGTGACCCCCCCCCCCCCCCCCCCCCCCCCCCCCCCCCCCCCCGCCACCCCGTCTTTTTTCTTGTTCTATATACGCGTCCACGTACGATTTTCCCTCTGCTGTAACCGGCCCAGAATCGTGTTCGTTCTGGACGAAGAAGACACAGCTACTGACGAGGCGCTCAGGACATGGCGCGCTCTGAACACTAACTCGGCAGAAGGTGGTTCGGCGCGTACATACGAGTCGTTGGTTGGGCACCACTACTACAGTGCTACAATTACGGGGGTCCATAGTTAATAGGACCTATGGTATACATGAAAAACTATATATTCACCCATTTTTACTAACAATATTTGGTCTTGTTAACTATGGTCCCCCGTAATACTACTACTACTACTAGTACTGTTATTGCTGCAGTAGGAAGAGCAATGCCCTTGTAGGAGTGGCGGCTTAATATCTGATGAAGCGTGTTCGCACGGCCCGACGAACGTTTTCCTATGGGCTACGTAGTCCTGAAACTATTACTTAGCGTACTGCTATTACGGGGGGCCATAGTAAATAGGACCAAATGTTGTTAGTAAAAATAGGTAAATATATAGGTTTTTATGTACACCATAGGTCCTATTAACTATAGACCCCCGTAATAGTTAAAGTATCACAGTAACCGGTGTGCTAATAGTTGCTCGCTTGAGGAGCTCAGCCGGCTAGAAAATATTGGCTCATGAGCCGAAAAGAGGTATGCCTACCGTGGCCATTGCCCCAGCATCCCGTGCATCCGCTTTCTTGTCCGCCGTCGCTTGGCCGGGGTACGTACGATATTAAAGCAGGTGTTCTGATAAACGCTGGCAAACGAAATAAGCTCTGCAGCAGCAGCAGTAATGCATGTCCTCGATATACCGCGGTGATGCCTCTCGACCTACCGAACCATCGAACCCCACCGTCGAGCGACACGTGCTCCCCTCGCGGCCACCGTTCAAATTAGACAAAGAGGGGGGGGGGGGGGGTACTCGATAGGAGAGATGTACTCGATCTCATGCATGGCCGTAGTCGTATGACCATAGACCCTCGCATCCCTACAATGCCGGGACGGAGCATGTCGGGTTTTCACCGACCAGGCAGACATTGCTTGCACCAAGCGCGAAGCGCCGTGAGGTGTCCGGCGTGTCGCATGAAGGGTGAGCTGCATCCTACTAAGAACCGCTTGTGAGGCGGACTTTCTTGCATATGGATGACAGCTTCAATGAGTTAGTTTAATTTCCGGTGTGGCCACTTCCAGAGACAGCAATGGGAGTACTATGTAACTGCCTCTTGGGTGCCTTACCTTGAACACTACGTGATACGATCAATTCCCTTGTGCAGAGTAAAGGTTATTTACTTCGCACAAATGATCTAACTAGACGACCAGCTGTGGGCGACCACCAAAAAAAAAAAAAAAAACGGTACCCTGGATGTCTAGCTCACGTAGTGAGCGGCATGTTTTACAGTGTCGTTGCCAACCGACGCCAACCCAACCCATATAATATATATAATAGGGGGGGGGGGAGGAAGGGAGGGAGAGATTTTTCGTCGAAGAAGCCGCCTGACAGCCTATAAAACCCGCCTGACACCGGCCTGTGAAACCCAAGCTCTCCCTCCGCCTGACGCCACAACGACAATTCAATGCCGGCAGGATACACGTTCCCCGAAGTTGACCTCGCAATGCAACGACAGCGGGAACAGGGCGCGCTGAAGCGAGCGCACGAAGACCGTCCCCAGACGGTGGACCAAGGAGAACGCACGCGGATTCTCGTTGTCCCCACGGAGGTATCGGAAGGCGGAAGCGACGGGGACGCCCGCCTCCGGCACGTGCTGGGGCGGGTTTCCGCGACGTACGATCCGGCGTTCTTGTTCTTCTGCAACGAGCATACGTTCGTCATTGGGGAGAACCTGCGCCGTTTCGTGCGGGACCTCGACCCGTCGAAGCCGGTCTACCTTGGGAACGGTTCAGCAAAGAAGCCGGTCATGTAGGTGTAGGGAGGGTCGGGGTGGAGAGAGGGGTTCGCTGCGTCTGTGCACTCGTGCGGCACGACAGCTATGGGGTTTGCTCACGGTGGCGTTCGAGAAGAAAACCCGCTAAGCTCTAAAATGGCGGTTACGGTCTGTTTTAGTTAGCACGGGGAAACGCTGCGATGGCCGTACGTAGACTTCCGTATGTGAGGTTGACTGGCGAGTCGAGTCGCCGTCCATGCCTTTTCCTGTGCAATGCCGTTGCGCTACCATACGTTCGGCCAGCGCAAGGCATGGCCCAAAGCGAAGTGAAGCACTGGGGAGGGGAGGGGGAGGGGGAGAGGGGGAGGCGTACTCATTTGTTTATTGCCTTAGTCATATGAGAACGGTAAGAGGGTTATTGATCGCTTGGCGCCGAACAGGTCGGGTGGCGAATCAGGCTGATCGATAGATGCCTCTCCCAGATGGTCCCCCGGATGCCCCCCCCCCCCCCCCCCCCCAGAACTCACTCGCCCAGTGACCAACATGAACGTCAACTTCCGTGTTATGACCTGAACTCCCACGGATTATGGGTAACCGTGCTTCCCGAACCCCCCCTTCACCCCCCCCGTGCCTCGACGACCGCAACGAACGTTTTCCACGATTTTCTTCCGCGCGCGGCTCTCCGCGCAGGGCGAGCCTCTACTCAATTCCGGAGCGGCGGGTTTCGTGCTCAGCCGAAGATCTCTTTTGCTATTACGGGGTGCTTGGGGCCAGATACCCTCCGGAAACGACTCCGAGCAGCAGCTGAGGGAGGGGGGGGGGGCGAAGGAGGGGGACATTAGCGGCGGGGGGGGAGGGGGGGCGAGGCGAGGGTGGTGCCCCGAACGAGGTGTTAGCGGGATGCGTGGCCACGTCGAAATTTGAAAAGGGTAACCCAGGTGACTCGAAGGAAGCTACGCGCGCGAAATGCGAAAAGAGGCGGTTCACGATCAGAGGCCAAAATCAAAAAGCCAACGAGTTATTCGAGCAGACACTTGAGGCGTGTTGTGGGGGTGGGCTTGGCTCGGTTAGAGAACTAGAAATAGACAACTTGTCAAGAAAATTGCCTGCCTTTGGAGCGTTATCGTGTGCCACGTTCCCCGGACCCTTTTCTTCCGCGACCATGAAAGGAAGCCCTTGCGTGCAAACCTAACAAAAAAAAAACCTTGGAATATCCCCGTAGGGCCCGTAGGGGCTGGCGGTGATGTTCCTGGATGAAATGTAACAGCTGCGCCTAGGAAATGCCGGATGGTTGGTTGGAAAGAGTATTTCGTGCGTAGCACTATTACGGGGGTCCATAGTTAATAGGACCTATGGTGTACATAAAAACCTATATATTTTACTATTTTTCCTAACAAAATTTGGTTCCATTAACCATGGATCCCCGTAATAGGCTTTTCTTTCACATCGCCCAGGGAGTTTCCATCGAAAAAAAAAATGCTGGGGGATCGGGTTGCGGTTCGGGCTATATATTACAGGGGACCATAGTAAATAGGACCAAATATTGTTGTTAAAAACAGGGAAAAATAGAAAGGTTTTTGTGTGTACCGTAGGTCCTATTTACTATGGTCCCCCGTAATAAAAAAGCTTAACTAATAAACGTATCTGAGCCGGAAACAGACTCTTGTGTACAAGTATTACGGAGGACCATAGTAAATATCACCTGCGGTGCACACAAAAAACCTACCAGGTATATATTTCCCTATTTTTACTGACAAAATTTGGTCCCATTTACTATGGTCCTCCGTAAATAGGGGTCCAACTAAGAAACAAATCCCGACACCCCACGACAGAGCTGCGAGACCCAGCTAAGGGGGGGGGTGTACTCGATAGGAGAGATGTACTCGATCTCATGCATGGCCGTAGTCGTATGACCATAGACCCTCGCATCCCTACAGTGCCGGGACGGAGCGTGTCGGGTTTTCACCGACCAGGCAGACAGGCTAAGGGAGGGGGGGGGGGTATACTAAAACCAAGTAAACTATAAGTATGAACAAAAACATTTTTTTTTCGCAATTTCGTCCATATTCCCAACGTACTGGTTTTGTTTTTTTATTTTTGGGACACTGGGGAGGAGTGCAGGTCATTTTAGCTTCTTGTCGAGCACCCTTTGGTACAACGTTGGATATATTTCAGTCCCGACTCAAAAATTCTTGGTCCTCGGCCCCGTCTTCGCCCCGTGAACGCTGGGACTGCAATACACTGTTTCGAGGGGTCATAGTAAATAGGACCTACGGTACACACAAAAACCTATACGTTTCCCTATTTTTACTGACAATATTTGGTCCTGCTTACTATGGTACCCCGTAATAGTTTTCTACTCTTGTCCTCAAGCTCCCTTCCGAGAAGTGGTAACAGTGGTACGGCCTTGAACTGACGCTGCATGTACTTACGTTGAGCGCGTGAACCTCCACCCGGGCGGTTCAAGAGCGCACACCGCTTATCTTTCAGCGTCGTCCTTCGCGTGCGTTCCCTAAATATTTGGGCCAGTTCGTTTTAGTCCCTGAAGTTCTCCGCCTTTCCACCGACTACCCAAAATGTCCGCTTCATTTTTTTTTTTTTTTCTCTGGCAGGGGTCACCCTGGCTCGATGCCTGAACCGACTGGGGATCAACGCCGAGGATACGACGGACAGCCAGGTCAGGGGATAGGGGATGCTTGCGGGTTCGACGTCTCAGGGCAGTATTATCGCCAGGCTTGCCGAACGAGAATCTGCTGCACTATGTTGTCTCTCCTTGGTGCGTTTCTGGAGACAGACAAGAGGGCGAGGCGTACTCATTTTGCTGCTTGCCTTAGTCATTCGACCATTGACCAAGCACCACTTTCGAGACGGAGGGGAGGGGAAGGCGTGCTCATTTGTTGCTTGCCTTAGTCATTTGACCATTGACCACCCATCCCTTTCGAGACGGAGCACCGTTCGTCCTCCTACTAGAGACACTTCTGAACAATTGGGCGCTCATTGCGTTGTTTCCATAGATTACATAGAAATTTTTTGCTAGTCTCATCCCCTTCCTGTCTGGCCGCCTGCGGCCACTATCTATCTCCTAGGATAGCGATCGTTTTCTCGCTGCTGTCTAGTGTATCACACTCCTCCATGTCACATTCGTTTATTTTTCCCTCATCTCCACTTCTAACACATCCCGTTCCTCCTTGTACATTTCACATTCTCCTACTATATGAGTTCTACTCCCTATTGCTTTGCCACATGGGCACATCTGTGCATCAACTTCCTCCCCCTCCCGGCTACTGGTATACCTCTTTCTGGCAGGTCCAGGTCACCTACACGAAATCACAGTTTCAGCGTTTTCGCGAAGTCCATTGGGCCGTGCAAACACGTTTGATTTCCTATCCCTTCGGTCAATCCCCCGTATATCTCTAAGTGTTTTTTTTTTTTCCGATTTGACCTTATTTCTTAGAGCTACAGTAGTCTTTCCCTTCTTTCTATCCTTATTCGACTGCTGCCTTGTACCTCCCAAACTTCCCGGCGGACATCACCTCTTCTTGGTTTCCCCCTATATCCTTCCATATTTTCTCAACTACGCCATCCCACCTTGTTCCAGCTCGCCCTTTTGTTACATTCTCCCACACAGCTCTATCAACTATGGCTAGCAACCTCTTTTTTGGCATGTTCCTTGCTTTATAGTGCCATTTCAACTTTCTCATGTCTGTAATTGTCTTGAGTGGGTGCATTCCCAGTTCTGCTCTTAATACTGTATTACTAGTCGTACTTGAGCATCTTCAGATTTTTTTAGCTGCTGTCATCTGTACTGTTTCCAATTGTTTTACGAATTTCGCCTTTTTTGGCTTGTTTTCCACGATCCATTCTCCATACTGTGTCGTAGCTTTCTGTACATCCAGAAAGAAACAGTACGTTGTTAGTCCCGCGTCTTTCCTACCTTGGGTTATCTTACCTTAGGTGTACACATGGGCTACGCAGCTGCGGCTTGGCCTAAACCCTGCTTGCCCTTCGCTTATTTTGTATTCCTTCTCCATCATCGTTCCCATTGTACTGTTCAAAATCTTACAAAATGTTTTGCCTACTGTGCTTAGTAGCGTTATCCCTCTATAGTTCCCCGGGTCAGCCTTGTCTCCTTTGTTGAATAAGTTTACTACAACACTCCTTCTCCCCACCTCTTAACAGGTGCGTACTCGTTTTTCCTTATCCAGTTTATACAACATAACCATCATGGTAAGCATTCCTTCTCCCCCGTACTACATACATTCATTCACTATTTGGTCTGCCCCTGCTGCCTTTCTACTCTTAAGATTAGCTACACACTTGTTTACTTCTTCCCTTGTGAACTCTCTCTGTAACCCTTCCGAACCACTGCCTTCCCTTTCTGATGCGTCTACGTTCGCCTCTGCCCACGCGTTGATTTCCTTCTCGAGTTCTGCGTCGAACGTTTCGTTGGCTGTGGGTGTTGCTAGCTTACGGTAATGCTCTACCTGTATTTCCCTTTTCCCCTTCGAACTACTAACCATTTGACCGTTCTGTGCTCTCAAGGTAGCTATTCCCGTGCCTGCCTCTCCTGCTTGTTTGCCCAGTATCCCTTTTATCCCTACCCACATCTGCTTCATCACGCCGTCAAAGCCTTCATTCGTTTTGTTCACTACGTCTTTCCATATCCCTTTCTTCTTCTCTACCATCTCTTTTATTTTCTTTCTCGCTTTAGCATATCCCTCCCATCCCGTCGTAGTTTTACTGGATGCGTATCTTGTGTATGCCTTTCTTCTTACTCTTGTGGCCTTTTTCACTTCCTCATCCCACCGTTACTGCTCTGCTGCATACGTTCAACTTCTTCCCTATTACTTTGCTTGCTGTGGTCTTGACCAACTGCTATCCGTCTCTATACCATCCCTTATTGTACCTATTCTTTCCAATAAAAATTGCTCTGCATTTTTAGCCATCTCTTCTAGGAACTATTCCCGTTTCTCTTTTACTTCTAGTTTATCTATTCTCCGTCTGTACAGTTTCCTACCTCGGATATGTTTTGATAACTCGTCTGCTGACTGTCTGTCCATAATGGACAGTGATCCGTAGTTCCTACGTCCGCTGCGCATACATGTAGTTCCGTTTCCTTACCACTCCCATTTTCTACTACTAAAAATTCAAGGATAGAGCTTTCTCCCATTTGTATGCACTGTCTAGTCCTTTCTGGTTCTGTCTTTTTTACTCTGTCGTTCAACGTCTTCATGTCGCTGTGCTTGAGGACCTTTAACATCTCTTCCCCATTCTTAATATTTGTTAGTTCCCCATATTGTCCAATGTTTTCATTCAGTTTGCTTGCCTTCCCAATTCTTGAATTAAAATCTCCCATTAGTACTACCTCTCCTTGCCTGTTATACTTCTGTAAATTAACTGCAACTTGTCCGAACTTCCTCTATGTAGCTTATCGTATTCTTCGACTCTGGGGGCATATAGATGCTTCCTGAGAAGTAATATTTCGATCCCCGCTGCCCTGCTATCTTAATCCATATGCTTTCGTCGAATGTAGTGGCTTTGATCACCTCTATTATGTCACGCAGGTATTCTTTGACTAGGAACTCCCCGCCCCCCGCCCCCCAATTCTTGCTATTCTGTCCCTTCCTCTTTTTCCCTATCCACGCGTAGTCTCCATCTTGCATCCTATTTCCCCCCCCCTCTTTCTCCCACGACTCTTGAATTCCCACCATGTCTAGGTCGCGCTTACTTGTTCGGCAATTTCGATCATTATGCGCTCTTTCGTGGCGAACCGGCATACGTTCCATGATCCTATTCTCAGCCTTTTTTTCGTTTCACTATCCGCTCTAGTCTTGTCTGTCGTTCCTTCTCTGTTGTCGCTACGAGTGTTTCTATTACCTCGTCTCCGAGCATTATTTCTGTTTCCGTTTCTGGTTTTGTCTGGTTGTTCTGCGCCCCCTGTGTTTCTCCCCCATTCCCTTCAAGCCACTTGTTGTTTCCTGCCTCCCGTTACCTTCGTTCACCCTAGGACTACGTCGTAGTTTCGCTATTCCATTTGCTATACATACTCTCCATCCTAGTCTTCTGACGGAGGAGGGGGGGGGGGGGGGGGGTAAATTAGCCACCCCCCCCCGAATGTG
This sequence comes from Macrocystis pyrifera, assembly GCA_031763025.1. Lineage (NCBI taxonomy): Eukaryota > Phaeophyceae > Laminariales > Laminariaceae > Macrocystis > Macrocystis pyrifera. The sequence goes on from JASSKH010000023.1 coordinate 9,634,325, forward strand.
ACATGGAGGAGTTTGATACACTAGATAGCAACGATAAAACGATCGCTATCCTAGGAGATAGATGGAGGCCACACGCGGCCAAACAGGAAGGGGATAAGATTCGCAAAAAAAATCTATGTTATATATGGAAATAACGTAATGAGCGCCCAATTGTTGGAGGTGTCTCTATTAGGAGTAGGAACGGTGCTCAGTCTCAAACGGGATGCGTGGTCAATGGTCAAATGACTAAGGCAAACACCAAATAAGTACGCCCCATGCCCCCCCCGCCTTTGTCGAGAAAAGGAAAATGGTTGTTCAAAGCGCGCAGCAGCGTGCGATTTTTCCGTCACTCGATGTTTATCAGGCGGCTATTTTTTTTCAAACAGGGCCGTGCAGGGGCAACGCGGTGCGCTTGCATAATGAGTGCATTGTCTTTCGCCGGCGCCGGGTGTTGTTTGCTCGGCAGCCCCGCCCTCCTGCCCCGCACGGTGCGCCTGGCGGGCACGCTGCCTTTCGTGCGAACGCTCACGCAGAGATAAAAAAAAAAGCACCCGCGCTACGCGCGTACTCTCTATGACGTACCTGGTAGCATATAGCTCGCGAGCGAGCGGGGGCAATGCTGGCCCACCACCACGAACATAGTCCAAGTCTGTTGTCCCAAGAGTGTTCACGGGTCGGGCCTAACCTCGTGGGCCGGGTCGAGTCGGGTAGGGGTGACCCGACCCGACCCGTGAGAGCTTGGAAAACCTCCTGATCCGGCCCGGCCCGACCCAACCCGCGAACCGACCCGACCCGACCCGACCTGACCCCGTGATATTAAAAAAGCTCCTGCCCCGTGAAGACCCCTGGTAACTACGGGAAGTTTGGCCTCCAAGCGTGGTTGCGGTTGTGTATGGGTTTCCTATTTTTTTTTCGCCGCGAAAAATGTCCAGGTCTACGGTGAGTTCAAGGACTTTGCCCCCAAAACTGGAGTCCGGTGGGAAAAGAGGGTGTTCTGTAGTCACGTGCCAGGTACGAATAAGTTGTTTTTTTTTTTTTCCCGTCTGCTGTGTCGATTAAACGCTCCGCAGGGCGGGCAGCGTTTCAATGCGTACGGCCCGGTCCGCCTCGCGCAAGGCAGTATCGACCAGTGGTACAAGGATGTGCACGCCTCCGACCCGGGGATGTGGCGCGCCGGCCCCGCGTGCTGCTCCACCGACGTGGTCTCGTTCCACTACGTCGGCCCGGCGGAGGCTAAGGCAATGCACCACATTCTTCATAACCGGGAAAAGTGAGATGCAAAGGAGGGAGGGAGGGAGTTAGCAGGGGGGGGTGTAGCCATCATCATGCATGGCCTTAGTCGTATGATCATAGAGGGGGAAGGAGGGGAGGAGGGGGGGGGTGTACTCGATAAGAGAGATGTACTCGATCTCATGCATGGCCGTAGTCGTATGACCATAGACCCTCGCATCCCTACAATGCCGGGACGTTCGCCGACCAGGCAAACATTGCTTGCACCAAGCGCGAAGCGCCGTGAGGTGTCCGGCGAGTCGCATGAAGGGTGAGCTGCATCCTACTAAGAACCGCTTGTGAGGCGGACTATCTTGCATATGGATGACAGCTTCAATGAGTTAGTTTAATTTCCGGTGTGGCCACTTCCAGAGACAGCAATGGGAGTACTATGTAACTGCCTCTTGGGTGCCTTACCTTGAACACTACGTGATGCGATCAATTCCCTTGTGCAGAGTAGAAGTTCTTTGCTTCGCACAAATGATCTAACTCGACGACCAGCTGTGGGCGACCGCCAAAAGGGGGGGGGGGGGGGGGGGGGGGGGGGGGGGGGGGGGGGGGGTACACGGCGCCAAGCCTGATTTCAGATGGCGGGGGTTTCTGTATGCGAATCCCTTTTGTTTTATTGCGCCGCCGTATCCACCCGTCAGAGCACAACATTGCTCAGAGTTATTCTCGCGGGACTTCTGGCTCGAGCCGCAATTACCCCCTCGCCTCCCTGCGCCCATGTGTTGCGTTTACGGGCAATGTGGACTCTGCTATATTTTCTAGTGGTCAACCCGTTCGTTGAGGTCTTAGTCCGTTGGTTTGCCTGGGAAATGGTTGACCAATCGCCTACCAAAAGTAAACCGTATAGCACTGCTCCCCCCTTGGAACCGACCGGATGTACGGATCGACGTGTGTCACCAACACGCGGCTCCAATTTCTGGGGATCCAGAAGTGCTTTTCAGATTTGGTCGACATGCGTAAAATCACTTTTTTCTTGAAAAGCGTCTTTCGTGGCGGACATGAGTTTTCGAACTCACGCCCAACGACCCCATGTCGCAAGTCCTTCCGACGACGCCAGTGTTTATGTTGAAGGGCGAAATGGACCTAGGGACCGACTGCTGGTATGTAGGTAGTGCTCCTGGCTTTGCTCTGGTCACTCCCACAAGGTGCTTGGAAGTAGTGATTGTATTGTAGTGGTTGGTTGCTTGCTCGCCGGATGCTATCTGAACGAAGGAGCGAGATATTCACCGGCCAGCCTGGCGATAACGCCTGCCAAGCATGATGGAGTATGATGAGGGGACACTTGCTAGAGATCGTAACGCCGCAACAGGGGAGAGGGGATACCACAACACATCCATGGCATGGGTACACCCCCTCCCCTCCCCCCCCCCCCCCCCCCCTCCCGGTCGGTGTTCCCCGCCGATTGTCGGCAACCCCAGTCTTTTGAATCGAACACCCTATCAAGGCTATATTTTCGCTTGAACACATTCAGCTCGCTCTAAACGCGCTCCCTTTCGCCCTCACGCATTCCTTTCTGTCTTTTTCTTTTATATCGCATTCCTTCCGCCCTAAAACGCATTCCTTCCTTCCTTCCTCCCTTCCTTCCTTCCTTCCTTCCTTCCTTCCTCCCTTCCTTCCTTCCTTCCTTCCTTCCTTCCTTCCTTCCTTCCTTCCCTTCCTTTCTTCCTTCCTTCCTTCCTTCCTCCCTTCCTTCCTTTTTCTTCCTTCCTTCCTTCCTTCCTGTTTTTGGTTGCGTTGTCTTCTACTTTCTTCCGGCGCACGCTTTCACGCCGTGCTGCAACACACACCTGGCACGTACCTGATACTGTACACGTGAATGGAGACAGGTATCTGGAAGACGGTTACGAAAAGGCTTTTCGCGCGTGGCCGTCTTCCGCACAAGACCTGGGGGGCTACTCCGCAGCTCCGAGAAGGGGAGACCAAACGTTCGACCTCCTCCTCGGAAAAATCCGCCTGTCTCCTGCCTGACGAGCTCTCAAGACTTGTACTGCTGCTGCTTTAGGAATGGCCGCACGCGCGCCCCAGGCCTTAAGACCACCCGCTGACGCGTTCTACGATTGATGTAACACAATTCCGCTAAAAAAAAAAAATCTGAATGACGGGGTTCCTTATCCTAAAATCGTCGGAATGCTATTCTTGTTTCGAAAAATGACTTTTTTTGTATGCTTGGGCCATGGGATTCTTCATCGTGATGCAGTTTGATTTTTGCTGGAGTCAGTTTTCGGGAGAGGTATGGAGCTCCTTAAGGTCAAGTGAGGAGCCTCAGAAAATTCAGGGTGAACCTCTATCGTAGAACGCCTCCGCTGTAGATTGTTTTTGGAGTGTAGCGCCTGCGAAAAGGCAAAGAGGCTCGCATGGTTTGCTTTTTGTGATAAAAAATGTCCGTGTGTCCGTGTGTCGCGTGGTGGGTCATGTCTCAAGGCGTGCGTTTCTTGTTTGATGTTTCGCGTGAGGATTCGGTTGAGTCAAACCCAGGCGGAGGGGGGAAAGGGAGCAAAGGTGGCCTCAAGGGGACTATGACGGGGGTACATAGTTAATAGGACCTATGGTATACATAAAAACCTATATATTTACCTATTTTTACTAACAAAATTTGGTCCCGTTAACTATGGACCCCCGTAATAGTTTATGTATGATAGCCCCCCCCCCCCCCCCCCCCCTCCCTGAGGCATATAAAAAAGTAGACAGTTATGACATGGAGGAGTTTGATACACTAAATAATAGCGATAGAAACGAATCGCTATCCTAGGAGATAGATGGTGGCCACAGGCGGCGAAAACGGGAAGGGGATGAGACTAATGTAGCAAAACGTTTCTATGAAATATATATTGGAAACAACGTGATGATTGCCCAGCTGTTGGAGGTGTCTCTGTTAGGAGTGGGGACGGTGCTCCGTCTCGAAAGCTATGCGTGGTCAATGGTTAAGGTGACTAAGGCAAGCAAAACATCAGTACCCCTCCCCCCCCCCCACCCATTGCTGTCTCTGGAAGTGGCCACACCAGAAATGAAATCAATTTATTGATGCTGTCATCCATATGCAAGAAAATCCGCTTCTAAAGCGGTTCTTAGTAGGAAGCAGCTCTCACCCTTCATGCGACTCGCCGGACACCTCACGGCGCTTCGCGCTTGGTGCAAGCAATGTCTGCCTGTTCGGTGAAAACCCGACGTGCTCCGTCCCAGCATTGTAGGGATGCGAGGGTCTATGGTCATACGACTACGGCCATGCATGATAATGAGTACACCTCTCCCCCCCCCACACACACCCTCCCCCCAGGCGGCATCATTCCTTAGCGGAGTGTTTGTCCCGGCGCCATGCACCCCTGATGCGAGTGCTTGCGCAAAGGCAGCAGTGTTTACGTCGTTCGTCGTAGTGGTAGCAAGGGGGCGTCGTCATAGAAAACTTGGGCTTCTTGGAGCGTTGGAAATGCTCACGTCAGCAGCTGCGGCTTAAATCAGCCGCGGTTTTGAAGCATACCCAGCAAGGGCCCGCCTGTATGTTGTGTGGTCCGCTCACGGAAATACGTGTGTACGATGCTGCTGCTGGCTGTACGGCCGTGCGCGTGGTGTGGCGCAGCATGTCGCGTGATGGTGCTGGTGGTGGTGGTGGTAGTGGTGGTGTTCAGCATAACACGTCTGGCGTGCTGGGCGCCAAAAGGAAACACAACTTATTTTATACCTGGTAGAAAAAAGGCAGTTATTTTGGTGAGTTATTGAGACAGACGCCTGCTGCACTTGGGTATATACATCAGCTCCTATTTTTTGTGAGGCTCGTTTCTCACATAAGGAGATGTCCATGTCACCTTGGAGCTGGCCAAAAACCTTAAATCACGATGATAACAATCCCGTAGATAGACTAGATATGCAACGCAAAGAAAAAAAGATGTTCCCAGATTTATCTGGGATCTCTGTTACTAAAATTGCGACCCAAGCCAAGGAACCAATATTTGGTAAAACGATGTGAATCCAGGATTGTGTTGGACTTGATCAGAGGTAAAACGCACGAGATCGATCAGTCCGTCGAGCCTAGCCTACCCTGCGAGGACAGGGCGACAGGAGCAGGAAATATACAGACTTTCCCACCCACCCTACAGGCTTTGTAGCATTTTTCTGAACGATCGTTTAATCCCAGGGACGGGCGCCGCACTGAGAGTGCACTCAGCGCGGGGTTTATCCACGGCGAGGCCCTCCTGCTCCATGGCGGGAGGCCTCATCCAATCCAATACTTCGTTTGAATGATCGTTGACAGCATGGAGTAGTACTGTAGGAAACCCGTCTGTCTGACCCCCCCTACCTCTGCTCACTCTCTACCGAACCTACGCCGAAGATGTCCTGGAATTGAACAAGAAAGCGTCCCACAAGAAACTCATTCATCCATGAAAACAAATCCGAACACGATATGAAACCCAGAAATAACAGATTGTAAAACATGAATGGCATTCCTACGACCTATTTTGGGGCAAGCACGTTCCTCGGTGCCCTCAAGGAGCCCCCTCGGTTTGAAAAGCTTGCCTTCCAAGCAAAAATTCTTCCTCTATTGTAGCACGGAACCCCAGAAAAAAAAACAAGTGCCCAAGTGCATCCCTCGTCAGAATGCCTCCTTACGAGCGCTACTGTTCTACTCGCAGGTGGCCGGGACTCCCCTCCCCGCCTCCCCCCCTCCTGCACAACTTTTTTTTTTTTTCAATCATCACATTTACTTTCCAGCCTCACTCGTAGGAGGATTTACGCTCAGCGATCTTCTGGACAAGCCGTGGTCACAGGTGTCGTCCCTTCTCCCCCCCGGTACGTGCCTTTAGTTTCTATCGTGCATAGGGTTCAGCATTCCCACTGCTCGTCGACTTTCATCGAATGTACAGCTAACTCACGCTCTCGCGCTTTCCGCTAGTCAATTTCATGCAAGAAAAAGTCCCTACGAGCATGCGCTCGGTGAGACTCGAACCCACGAAATTGATCTTGATAGGCACGCGGACCACCTACCAAGCCACCGGGGACGCCGGCTACAATGTGGGCGTAAAAGCATCCTTCTGGGGACATCGTAAAAACATCCTTCTGGGGACATTGAGTAATGTAGAACACCATTCGGCGTACCGAATAGAGAGGCTGTCGACACCGCGTTGTCCAATTGTCTCCATAATCATTTGTTCACGCTCACATTGTGCAAGGGGGGAGGGGAAGGCGGGCCACCTGTGTAGGGCCCATTCGCTCTACCTCGTTTTGGCCTTCTTGCTATACGCCGGTAGAGGGCACAACATACATCACCAGGTGCAACATTCAGCCGACGACGCAATGCCTACACCACAGCTTCATGTGGCGCATATATATATATTATTATATATATATATATTATTATACACACACTCAAGCATTGTGCGGGCGGAGCTCTCACGAAGACGCGCTCGCAGGCTTCGGTGGCATCGCGGTGTTGTACGAGACGCACTGGACAGGACTATCACGTCCATCCTGGGAACGGGAAATGGACCTCCAGCTTTCTCGCCGCGAAATTTTGCGCCACTGAGACGGTACTCCGAACCGGCACCGCCTAACCAACCGCCTGTACCGCCGGATGAGAACCGGTTCGGCACAACGAGAGCTTTCTCGGAGCAACGGCGAGCGGTTTCTGGCACCCGGCTATAGCTGCGTGTCGCACGCCGATTGGCTTCGCCGATACTGCAACACCGTGCTCCTCAGCGGGGTCCACTTTTGGTGCTAGCGCGACGACCGCCGCCTGTGGTGGCTCGGGAAAGTCAGCGCGACTACGTCAACGGATGGGGTATATGTTTTTATCGATTTTTGGACGACCCGAGACCGATCAAGCTTCCTCTTTCTCCGGCGCGCTACACGACTTCGACGAAAGCTCTACGAGGTTCTTGGTGCCTGCATATAAACAAGGCTGGTGGGATCGCACGGGGAGTCCAGCGTAACGTAGACGAATCTCGAGGTGCCGCCGTGGGTAGCTGATTTTCGCTTCTCGGCGGCACTCGATTTTTTTTTTTTCTTGTCGTTTTCCTGGACTTTGAGGAGTGATTTTTCTACTTCTTGACGTTTTCCGAGTTTTCGGGTCGGGGTTTTTTTCTGCTCAGTGTGTGTTCCCGTTTTTTTTTTTGTTTTTTTTCTTGGGCTGGGTTGGGGATGTTTTCTTGCGTATTTTGTCCGGCCTACCCCCTCCGCTCTGTGTCGGGGCTGGTCTGGGTAATCGGGGCACTCATTTGTGGCACAGGACACGTTTCCAGAGTTGTGGGCTGGGTTTGGGTGGTTCTTGGCGTATTCCGCGTTATTTTTCTTCTCGTTTTTGGTGTTCACTTATCGCTTTCCCATGAAACTCCCTTGCCCCCGCCCCCCATTGCGTTGCGGGTGGCATGGCGATGGCTTTCGCTGACGATCTATTCCTGCCCCTTAAGGCTAGGTCTTCCTTTTCTTTTTTTTTTTTTGGCGTAACTTGTCGACTTCGTTGCCTCGCCGTTCAGAGGTGTGGGAACAGGTTTTGAGGAGCTGCATCTTCGACTCATGTTCTAACCCGTGGAATCGGGGTTTCCAATGAATTTCCCATAATTCTGCATATACGGGTCATCAGAGTGGGCTAGCGTTATGATACTGCCTTGAATCAGACTGAAAGCCCGGTAATTACCTGGGTTCAAGTGTTGGGGTCCTGTTTGTAGTACTTGGGAGGTGTATCTTAGATGGAAAACCAGATGGAATTTCCCAGCGAGGCACGAGCTTGACTCCCAGTCTCCGCGTGCACGAAAGAAATAAAGCTACTCTTCTTCTATCTCCAAGCAAACGACACACGTGAATACCAACGAGTACCGCCTTAATAGGCAAACCTGTCCAGGGATACAAAGTGTCCCGACCTCTGATCTTACCACTTGTTTCTTCGGGTATGTTTTTTTGAAATTGCGATTATTAATACTACTTACTGCAAAACAAAGTCAGTCGGGCACCTACAGCTTCCTGTTGTTCAATCCACTTGTTAACCTACCAGGTGTATACAGTAGCGGTACTATCTATTACGGGGGTCCATAGTTAACGGGATCAAATTTTGTTAGTAAAAATAGGTAAATATATAGGTTTTTATGTATACCATAGGTCCTGTTAACTATGGACCCCCGTAATAGCACCAGCACCTGCGGCACTATACGGTGCAATATCATCATCGGCATTCCGCAGCACTACCGCAAAACGTCATCAGCACTCTAATCGGCATTTTTTTTTTTCCCCTCCTTTTCTGAACCAGATGTGTACTGACCAGCGCAAAAGCGACGAGTGAGTGCTGTCCAACCAACCGCCTGCAACAGCGGAAGAACGTGCGCATGAGCCGCAGTACGAACATCGCCATGCTGTGCTTCAAGCGCGTCTTACTCGTGCAGCTCCTTTACGCTGCAGTTCAAGCACACCCCCCCTGTCCCCAGCAGCCCAGATTGTGTGGCCGATGCCGTAATAGTCAATGTTTTTTTTTTCTGTTTTTCTCCTGAGAAAAGTCCCAGAAGAGTTAAAAATAACTCGACCATGAAAAAACCAGGGGCTTTTCGCGGGTCATGACCCGACCCGCTCAGGGAGTACTCAAAATCTCGCGAGTCCGGTCGGGTCGGGTCAAGAGGTTTTCTAATCTAGTGGGTCGGGTCAGGTCGGGTCAAGAGTTTTTCAAATCTCACGGCTAGGGTCAGGTCGGGTCAAGAGGTGATGAAAAGCTCACGGGTCGGGTCAGGTCATGACACGCGAGAAACGGGTCACTCGCGGGTCGGGCCAGCATGACCCGCGAGTTGTTTTCTGCTGACCAGCGGGTCGGACCCGCGCATCCGGCTCGCGGATCCGACACTCAAAACACTTCCCGCTCTCTCACCCAAATGCTCCTCTCGTACCAATACGTACTCAATAATGCTCCTTTGGTATCATTTTCAAACATTAAAACACTACGAGTACCAAATTCATATACGAATGCCCGCATCCATCCATACCCATTACAGCCAGGCCATGTATCCCTCTATGTCTCTCTACCGTGGATCATTTAATGTAAGTATTGGATTGGATGAGGCCTGGATGAGGCCTCCTGCACCGGGCAGGAGGTCTCGTCTGGTATTTCCCCCCGCGCTGAGTAAAGTGGCAAATCACATACTCTGCGCGGGGTTAATACCTGCAAATGATCTGGGTATACGAGCCCAAGAATGCTGTAGGATTCTGTCTCTCTACCGTGGATCATTTAATGTAAGTATTGGATTGGATGAGGCCTCCTGCGCCGGCCTATGGTCCCGCCCATACTTTGTTATTTCAGATTGCCTTTATAGTTAACCGCTGGTCCGGGGCAGCGTTGTTTCACCCAAACTTCTATAACCTGAACTCAGCCCTTTCCCGCACACGCCGCAAAGTCCTTTCTGAACTCTGGCGACAATGGTAGTTCGCTAGCTTCCGCGTAGCTCTGGCCCCGTTTCTTCTTGCTACCCCGCACTTGTCCACTCGAGGTAGCCCCGATGTAGTACTTCGCAACTGACTCTGTCTTCCAGCCCTAATTTTCATGATCTCGTCCACAGCCGTCCCGGCCAGGGATTTGCTGAGCGAGCCTCCCACTCGTGGAGTGGGTCGGCAGGTCTGCCATCCGCAGATAGCTTTGCAAGTTTGCCGTCGTACGGGCCGCGGAGAGAGAGAGACGGCCCCGGCCACCTTCTGCCGTAGCAACGGGGAAGAGGTGCCCGGTGGTTAAGTCCCACCCAATCCGCTGTGCTGCCGAGATATACGCCGTAACCTCCCTAAAGGCGCAAATCGCCCGGCAGTCCCGGTCCGCTAAGACTACCACTGCCTCACTAGAGGCCCGAAGCGTCTTGCCAAACTGAAAGTTGAAAATCAAACCCTTAGACGCTGGGAGCTTCAAAACGTGCGACCCTATGGTAAAGCGAAGATTATAACCCCTACGCATCGAATAGAAGGCCAAAGAATACAAGGCGATATCTCGGGTCAAAGAAATACGCTCTGCCAGAGAGCTGGCCACCTGAGCGCGCGACCGCATGTCGCTTAGCAGATCTATGAGTGTGTGTTCCAACATCGGCGCGGCCTGATTGACCTGAACCCCGACCTGTTTATGTTCCATTTTCAAACATTAAAACACTACAAGTACCAAATTAATATACGCATGCCCGCATCCATCCATACCCACTACAGCCAGGCCATATATCCCTGCGGGGCAGAAAAATGAATATTGAATTGTTTTTGAAGAGTCGACCCACGGGCCAGATCTGCGGGTCGAACCTGCGGGTGAGAATAAATGGTCTCGCGGGTCAAGGTGACTCGACCCGCATGACACCCGTGTCTCACGGATCATTCGGACGGTGGTTGGTCGGGTCGGGTCGGGTCAGGAGGTTCTGAAATCTCGCGGGTCGGGTTGGGTCGGGTCAGGAGATTATCAAATCTCACGGGTCGGGTCGGGTCGGGTCAACAGTTTTTTCAGTCTCGCGGGTCGGGTCGGGTCAAGTCAACATACCTAAAAAATTTCGCGTCGGGTCGGTCGGGTCAGCTGACCGGACCCGACCCGTGAGGTTTGGCCTAACCCGCGAAAAAAAAAACCCTGGGAAAAACGACTGTGGGTGTTGGAGAGAAAAACAAAACATTGTACCAGGTAAATACGTACAGAACAAGCCACGCGTTGGTTACATGTATTATTGCCGACGTGGCTGCCAAGTGGCACTACTGCGAAGCGCACATCCAAGTCAGTGTGGCACGTCTTCTCCTTCCCTTTCGAGCTGCCAGGCACAAAATATTTCGAGGCGCGCCTAGTCGCAAAATGGTGTCGACATACCCCTGTAGTACCTTAATTAATCCAGAAAAAGATCAAAAGACCTTTTCCCCGCTCGGGTATCTACCATCCTATCCACGTTGGTCCACGAACAAGACAAACCACACACCACACCGGTCATCCACCATCTGCAACCCACGTTGACCTACAACAAAAACAACGGGGTGGATCAGGAATTTTAACCTCTCTTACTGGCCGAAACGAAAAACGCCGTCCAAACCGAGCGCCCAATTCTTCGCCCACCACGTACGTGCCCCTCCGTTCAAGCGTGGAACACGAACAATAATACCATAACGCGCGTCAAACTTTCGCAAAGAAAGTGCGCAGTGCGAAGCTGGGACGAGGGGGCGCTGTGCAGCGGGGCTGCGAGTCGTTTCTCGTCCGTATATACGTACGTACGCAATACGTACAGCGCAAAAACAAACACGGCGCTCCGGTGGGAGATACAAAGAACCGAAAACCAAAAAATGTTGATGAAATGTCCAGAATGCCTTGGGTGCGTTTCGCGTCGTACTTCGTAGTACTACTGTACCTATATCAGTAGCCTCAGGAGACAGGCACGAAAATCGATTCGATGTGCTCGATCGAGAGATTTGTTCCCCCGTTCCCGCTAGGAAAGGCCGCGTTCTTGTGGAAAAGCAAGACCGCCTCGTTCGTTCTAGAATGTCACAGGCGCGATTTTTGCATTTAGTACCTATCATGTACACCAGAGGTAGCCCGACATTCCCCGCTCAACCGAGAACAAAACCGATGCTGTCCCCGGCCATTCTGCCATCCAGCACGGCTCACTCTACACTCAACGGAGACATTCGTCGTGGGTAGCGTAAATGTCGACCATGTACGACTTTCCGATCAATCATTTTGTTTTTCCCGTTCAAAGCGAATGGTCAGCGGTCCAACAGCACCCGCGAAATGCCTCTCTCGACACGCCCCATGTACTCGTGTACACGCGAGCTTCTTGCGTGCCCGCTCTTTCCCTTCCCCCCCTCCCTCCTCCCTCCGTTTCCTCTGCCCCCTCCCTTCCGCCTTATCCGGGTGCACCCTTAGCCCGGGACATTCCCTCTGTCCGTCCGTTTAGTTTGTTGTGTACCTGTACATACATCCTCGATCTGACAGCTGATGATTGTACTTCTATTTTTTTCATATCTGGTACATAGACACGACGGACGCGCCGTCTAGTACGCGTTGCTGTTACATCTTACTTTTTACGGGAGGGAGTTATCGGAGGTAGCAATGAACATACCCGCACCCATTCTTTCTCCGGCCCTAACGCTTGCTGCGCCCCACACCTATTGTGACATTCTCTTTCCAGCCAGAGACTTTCGTGCAAGTCTTTTAGATATGATATTCTACGTTGATTTTAAGAAACAAGGCAATTGTCCGGAGTCGGGCCACCCTTCCCAGCTCTCTTAGAGTGCAGCATCGACGACGTCTGCTCGATGAGCTCCAGCTGCAGGGCTAACTCGTAGTCGGGCTGGGTCTCTATCAGCGCATACTTCTCCTTGATCTGTGAAACCGTTCGGCCGAGAACGAGAGGCAGACGACGCGGGCGTTAGGCCTTACGATAGTCCCCGCGCGCGACACACACAATTACCGGAAAAAATATTGGCACTTCGGTGGAGCGGGTGGGGGGTGGGTGGGTGGGTGGGTGGTAGGGTGGATGGTCGGGTGCAAAGGCCCGGCATCTACAAGCTGGTCTCATCGGCCCCAAGAGCACCGTCGCACCGCCTACGACAATGGTCGCTGCTGAGACGCTCCCGGCCAGGCTATTACGGGCGACCATAGTAAATAGGACCTACGGCACACACAAAAACCTATATACTTCACTATTCTTACTAACAATATTTGGTCCTATTTACTATGGCTCCCCGTAATAGCTATAATTTATGTCTGTATATAGACATTGTGTACTATGGTGGCCGGCTGATGTTAAAAAGCACACAAGACCTTCACTCGACCACCGCCCGCTGCCGGTGCCATCTAGCAGCTACAGCGCGGCCTCAAATCGAAAAAAAAAGCGGCCTCGGGATTGGCATTATATAATTTGGCGTTAATAAGGTGGGAGGCGGGGGGGGGGGGGGGGGGGGGAGGGCGTCACTGGAGCACTCGGCCACGGCGTTACAACCGCCCCTGACGAGTTCATACCATCGACCTAAGAAATAAATCACACCGTCTCGCCGCCTCAATCGAAACCGAAAGCGGTGCCGCTCGCTTGGCCACTCGAGTCCTTCCTCCGGAACTCGTTGTAGTTTTTGATACGGGGGAACGCAGTCATCAGAACCAACAACCAGCTACCAGGTACCACTTTGATTGAATAATAGTACACAAACGCTCCTTTGTATTCAAGAACAGAGCGGTATGGTTCATGAAGATAAGGAGACACAACACTCCGGTCGGAAACACAAGGACCGCTTCGTCTTCAAGTTTAGTGTATAAACACTCCCTGCATTCACGCCTGCAGCAGACTGGTACGGTTCTGGGGTCCATCGTGGGGCTCCGACTGCCAAGGCCCCTCGTAACACCAGCATTGTGATCGCGTGTCCCGTCCAGCAATGCGTGAATGGAAACCTCGGCACCGTCCGTTCACTCACTCACAATGATACAGCCACAGAAAAGCATCGCAACCAAGCCGCCAGCGCCTAACCAACTAACTCCCTCCAGAAAAGGGCCACTGCTTTTCGGGTTTTACACACACGATACCAGGTATTTACATGCATGTGCAGTGGATACGAAAAAATACTACCTGGTACTATCTACGTACGTGCCGTAAATAAACAAAACACAAAAAATGTGAGTATCGCGAAACACGGCACTGAGTGAAAGCATTTCCCCCCCCCCCGAAAAGCACGCACCTGCGCTTTTGTCGGCGTCGTCGAGGTTGAGAGGCACCAACTGTTTTCGACGACGGGCATATAGCGGCAAGCGGCAAGCAGGCGGTGGGGAGGTGGAAACCGACGAAGGGATGCAGGATGAGAGATCATGTAAGCCGGAGGGGGGGGGGGGGGTAAAAGCCGCGGGGGGGGGGGGGGGGGAGCGGACGTACACACACGCTCTAACCGAGAAGAGAACTCCTCCGCGCCAACCGTGGGAGGTGCAACTCGTGTTCAAGAGAATTGATCTGGGCCGTGTATAGCGAACGCGAGCCGACCCTCGACCGCCTTGACTGCGCTCGGCCTCACACGATAGTGAACGTGGACATGAAGTGCTTGAAGTGCAATCGTTACCAAAAAAACAGGTCTGTTCACGGGTCGGGCGGGTCAAACCTCGCGGGTCAGGTCGGGGGGCGGGGCGGGGCGGGGCGGGTGACCCGATCCGATCCGTGAGACTTTAAAAACCTCCTGACCCAATCCGACCCGACCCGACCCGGCCCGTGAGATTTCGAAATAAATCGTGACCCGTGAAGAACCCTGCAAAGACGACTACATCGGGCACTCTCGAAGTAGCCTATGATAGGCTACTGGGGGGGGGGGTATGTGTGTGTTGTCGAAGTGGATATTACGGAGCTCTGTACGACACGCACGAAGCATGGCGATACGCTCGTACTGCTGTGGGCTCGGTCTTCCTACATATAGTAACCAGAACCAAATAAGGCGTGTTGGCATAGGGTAGGGTAGGGGGGATACATTGTTTTTGGGTCCATCGTGGGTTCTGATTCTTATTACATATGCCCACCCGTAACATACGCTTTTGATGAGAGTGAACATCTCGTTTTTGTTGTTTTTGTTTTGTTGTTGTTAAGTTTGCCTTACATGCAAACTACGACGCGAGTCAACGAGGGACGAAAAATGCGGAACTCTTCCCCGCGATAAAAATCAAGGCACGAACCGTAGTGGGCAGGGGGGGGGAGGAGGAGCACCCGCTATGTGACCCGAGTTTGAGATATCTGGAAGGGGGCGGGAGAGCACGAGTAGGGCGAAGATAGTGAAAGGGATGGAGCATCGAAAAAAAAAAATGGGCCCCCCCCAAAGGGGCTATATTAGGCCCTTCACGGCTACACCCATGCTTTTGGGGACGAAATTCGGACAGCTAGATCGTCTACAGATAGACCATCTACAGATAGATCACTTACATATAGATAATGTACAGATAGACCATCTACAGATAAATCACCTAGATCCTCTCTAACCCGCTCTAGCGTTAAGAGATACTGTGCAGGATCTGTACGCTACAGATCAGGATCTGTGCACTATAGATCCAACCCGAGGAACATGTCCTACTGTAGATCGATCGCGAAATTGTACGGCTCCCACCCTAAAACAACATGAGCTATACCAGGTAGATCATACAGATCACACAG
Organism: Macrocystis pyrifera; assembly: GCA_031763025.1. Classification (NCBI taxonomy): domain Eukaryota; class Phaeophyceae; order Laminariales; family Laminariaceae; genus Macrocystis; species Macrocystis pyrifera. The sequence continues at coordinate 9,649,657 of JASSKH010000023.1, forward strand.
ATCACACAGATCATACAGGTCATACAGAGCAGGAACACAGTGTCCGCCCTGAAATATCTACCACACGCGGCTGGGGTTCTATGGCAGCGCAGACTGCTGCGTACCCCTGCGTAAACTAGTACGTCGGCAAGGCTACCGCCGCATTTTTTTATGCCCATGCCATCAACGCGGTCGGGTTCAACTGGTGTGACAGTTACATTGATGGCTTATTTCTTCGGTCAGCCGTGTTGCTGTGTCCTCTGTGCAAAACCTGCCCGGACTACTCCTCCTGCCAGCCGCGCTTTGCTTAGCTGCTGTACACCCTGCCCTGACTACTGTACCAGCTTCACCTCCACAAATACGAATGGGGCCCTCTGTTGTGGTTGGTAAAATTAAAAGGCAACTACTATTAATAAATCGACAACTAAAGCAAAGACTACAACCAAAACAAACAACGCAACAACAACAACGACAAAAACAGCACAAACGACACGCAATCGTGGGCGACATCAATCGGCAGCGTTCTCACCTCATAGAACAGCATGTAGCTATGCAATCCGAGATCCTCGCTGTTTGTCGCAGTTGTGGCGCAACAAAAGCAACAGCAACAAGAAGAAAAAACACCGGGGTTTCAAGCAGCACCGGAAGCAGTCACGGGCGCACGAAAATGAACCGGAGAGTTGGTGGAGGGGGGGGGGGGAGGGAGGGCGGGAAGGAGGGAGCTGACTCCACCATTGATCGCGACATTCAACAACTGCACACATCGGAGACAGATAATAGAGTCCCCCTGCATCTCCTCGATCGTTCGGGGGCACAGATAGGTTCTTGATCTGCATCATCTAGTATGATATTATAGCTCATGTTGCTTTAGGGTGGGAGCCGTATAACCTGCTTGATCTAGGGCATGTCTCCTGTGCTGGATCTGTACCATACAGATCTTGCACAACCATCTCATAACGGCAAGTTAGGATCTAGATGGTCCATCTGTAAATGACCTGTCTGAGTTTTGAGCAGTTGTGTTGACAACGATGCAGGGAAAAAATCCCCCCCCCTTACAAACGCGGGGACCCTACACTGCTCCGTAAGCACGTCGACTATGGCCGGAATTTAGAGAAACCCTGATTCAAAAAATGGAGGCAAACAAGCAGGCCTCGCGACCGCATTTTTTAAGCGTACAGTAGAGGCATGAAGTATACGTATACATAAATCCGGCGAGCGAAGACAGTTCCGCTTTGGTGGCTTGACTCGATTCGAAGCACGGGCGATGGTGCGACACCAGGCGCGAACAAGCAAGAGTTTCAAGTCGGTTATTGAGGCGTGTCGAACTAACGCGCTCGACTCCTGGTGCTTGAAGGCACGTACTATTATATGCAATAGACCCCCCTCTATACCCCACACCAGCTTTCAAAGACCACCCGTTCCAACTCTTGGGATATCTTTCGATCCAACTCTCGATATGCCGGTGTACCTTAGGCTCCAACTCTTGCGATGCCCTGCCAAGATTGTCTACCCGGCCGCCACTCTTTCGCCAACGACATTGCTGTCAAGCGACAAGAAACGTGCGCTCTATGCAATCAAAACACCTACCTCACTACACCAGCATACATACACCTACCCACCCACCCACCCACCCACCCGCCGCTCCTGCTGTCCTGCTGTGCATGCACTAAACCCACCAAGCAACTCACTACTCCAGAGCACCCCACTGCCCCAGCATACACCATCGTTCCAGCTATCCTACAGTACGCGCACAGAAAACAAAAAAAACACGGAAACCACACCGTACCTGAACAAGCGGTCCGCGTCGTGAACGCTGTCCAACCTCTCCACGAAACCCTGTCCCGCTTGCCCCTTCTTCAGATCGTCAAGCCTGAGCCAGGCCACGCTGTCGTGGCCTTCCGCGTGCTCGTCTGTAGAAACAGCTGCCCTGGCCGAGGTGGCGGAACCGTCAGTCGCGATCTTTCCGACGGGTGTTTTCGCCGTCGATCCCGGCCTGGTTTTCAGCCGAAGGGGGTTGCGAGATGAGCAATAGCGGTCGCGGTGGTGGTGGCGGGGGGGGGGGGAGGGAGTACGGGGAGTGGGGAGGGTTGGGAGGTTCGGGGACTCTGGGGACTCTGGGGGTTGGGCGGGGGGTAGAGGGGGGAGGAGGGGGAAGCAAGGAGGGGGTGGGACGGGGGGGGGGAGGGGGGGGGGGGTGTACTCCTGTCAGATGCTTGGCCGTACTCCTATGACCATAGACCCTCGCATCCCTAAACCGCCGGGACGGAGCATGTCGGGTTTTCAAAGACCAGGCAGACGTTACTGCACCAAGCGCGAAGCGCCGTGAGGTGTCCGGCGAGTCGCATGAAGGGTGAGCTGCATCCTACTAAGAACCGCTGTTGAGGCGGATTTTCGTGCATATGGATGACAGCTTCGATGAGTTAATGCAATTTCCGATGTAGCCACTTCCAGGGACAGCAAGGGGAGCACTACGTAACTGCCTCTTGGGTGCCTTACCACAAACACTACGTGATACTATCATTCCCCTTGTGCGGAGTGAAGGTCCTTCATTTCGCATATGTTTTACAGTGTCACCAACCCAACTTATATGTAATAGGGGAGGAGCTCACGTTTGCCGCACTACCTGGTATACGAAAGAGAGACAGCTGCCTGTCGTACGGTAGCTGCTGACGCTGTGCGTTCGGTCTCCCGGTGTTAGGGCCGCTCCCACAAGCGCGGACACGAGCGATCTGCTTACATGTGAGTTTTTTTTTTCGTCGTTTATATTCCACGAAGCCATTGCCGAGTCTATGCCTGCAAAATTCACCGCGTCTTCCCCCCCGCCCGATTGTGTTGTTCCTCTATAAACCGTACGGTGTGCGCATGGGCGCGGTCTTTAAATATGCAGTCATAGCACGGTGTAGCGCAGCACAGTAATACAGCACATGTCAGCACAGCACATATCAGGTTAGTACCAGTTTACAGATCAGTGTGGTACAGCATACCTGGTGCGAGTATCAACAGTAGAGTGCAGTACCAGACGATCACATATCACAGTAGTGTTGTCTACCTGGCACGCTAGCTCCAGTGCAGTACAGCACAGTGCCGTACGGTGCAGTGCAGTGCAGAGCAGTGCACCACTCAGAAGCACAGCAGATGACCGCGCAGCGCAGGGCGTCACAGGCTGAAGAAATGCTTCGACCGCGGTAGCAACGGCTACAAGGCGCCCGCCCCTCCTTCCGCGCGCGCGCCTGCGCCCGCCGCTCACCAGACCCCCCCCCCCCTGCAGACTACGCACGACCCGCCTTACAGTGCGCTCACCAACGGTCTGTCTGCTTGTCTGCCTGCCTGCCTGCCTGCCTGTTTGACTACCTGCCTGCCTGCCTGCCTGCCTGCCCGTTTGACTACCTGTCTGTCCACCTAAAAGGCAACCAACCCAATGTTTACCGTATCACACGGGGTGACAAAGTACCACACACCCTTTGGAATGGATTTCCTACCCCCATTGCCTCCAAAAACAATGGGGAGGGGGAGGGACACCACATCCAAAAAAGTGGCACCTCCGGAAAACAAATCGTCGAGACCTTTCTATTTTAGACGCATGCCTCGCTCGGCGAAAAAAAATTTCACTCTTCCCGTTGTCGGAGAAAAAACACAGCTCGATCATTCGTCCGAGCGGGTGTGATATATTATCACACAGGGTGTTATATCGTGTGTTATCTTATCACACCGGGTGTTATATCGTGTGTTTTCTTATCACATCGGGTGTTATATGTGTTATCTTATCACATCGGGTGTTCTAAGTGTTATCTTATCACATCGGGTGTTATATCTGTTATCTTATCACACCGGGTGATCTGCGATATCTTATCGCACCGGGTGTTATGTGTGTTATCTTATCACACGTGTGATATCTATTATCTTATCACACCGGGGGCTATATCTGTTATCTTATCACACCGGGTGTTAAAATCTGTTATCTTCGTGTGACATGCTGTTATCTTATCAACACCGGGTGTTATATCTGTATATATTATATCACACGTGTTACAAATGGCGGTATCGCGATCAACCCGATCCATTCGCGTCTCACCTGCCCAAACCTGACGCAGCAGCGGCGTCGCCGGCACCTCCCTCGCTAGACACCCTGTCTGCCGTGTACGCGACGTAGTGGCCCTTGCTCACGCTCTCCCCCCCGATGTGACAGACCGCCGACCTCAAGACAAGCACGAAGCGCCCTGGCTCCGCCGCGCCCTCCTGCAACGCCCCGAGATTTTTAGTTGCTACTGGGTTTGTCTCATTGAGTTTTTGTTTTCAGGCGGGTATATGGGGGCTCGGCGTGGAGCGGAGGGGCGCGTCTGAAAAGCATGGCTCGGGGATACTCGAGACCTAGGAGGAAGCTACCGTAAAATAAAAGGTGGCGGTTGCATGTGCACAAGGGTGGGTACAAGGGTACATAGTATACAGGGCGGAGTTTTGTTCTGTCACAAAACGAACAACTTCTGCAACGCCGTCGCCACGCGACGTCTCATAATAATCCTCTTCTCCCGCCCCCCGACCGGAACAAAAAAAAAAGACTGCTGACCTTTCCACCGGCAGACGGCGCCATGAAGTTGGAGACATCCAGTCGGTGCGGCACGATGACTTTTCGATCCAATTTCTTCGCCGGTCCTGGCGACCACCCGCTGCCGCCGCCACCGCCGCCGCTAGAAGGTGACGCAGTCGGCGTCACTTCCTCCGTTTCGTACCGTTTCAGTACCATCGGTAGCATGATCCTGCCAAAAGGGTACAAGGCAGGCGAAGGCGGCAAGGAGCGGGGGCCGGAAACGCCACCTTGGTGAAGAGCCCCCCCCCCCCCCACAAAAGCAACAAACCACGCGAGGCAGGCAACAACTAAACTTTGTGCCGCAGACGACCTGCTACTGCTGCAGAAGTTAGCGTACATCACGAGGCCGCCAACGAACAAAGAAAAAAAGGCGAGTCGGTCGCACGATCATGCGGCACACACACACACGAACGAATAATTAAAAAAGGCTCGGGGAACCGACCTTGTTTCGGAAACCGTCCACAGGTGAGGCACCGTGCAATAAACACACCACGTGAAACAACCTGTTTTTGCCTTTCATAGTCAGGGTTGGTGCGGGCATGGCCAAAATTACAGGCTACGCCCTCCCCCCCCCCCCCCTTTTATCCCTCCTCAAGCTTCTCTGCGCTCTACTCTCTACACCCACCCCCAAGTATAGCTACACCGGAGCAAGCTCACCGATACGCCATCCGCACGCGCGACCAATCAGCGACCGCTTCGCGATCGGTATGCGGCCAAACCTCGCACACGAAACAACGGACCATCCGCGTCAACTTATTGAGTCTTGAAAAAAAAAAAACGCCTCCCCATGGTATGGTTTGCGTGTGTCACACGAAAGGGCTCCGCGCCGGCCGCCGGCCCACCCGGCCGCCTAAATTTATCAAATTTCTCGTGTGGCCAAACGGGAACCGGATATTAGCTAGAACTCAAACTACCAAAGCAGTCCTCAACTGATGCCATCAACCTCTCCGCCAAAAACGAAGGAGGCAAACCTTTCCCCAGATAATCTCATCACGTATTAAAAGGGCCCCCTTCAGGCTTGAAAGCAAAACAAGTTTTGCAATGCGTTCGCGTCCGTTTTAGGGCAAAAAAAAAACTGCGAAGCCCCATCCTGGGGGACTAAACCACTCAAGTTCCAAGTAGCTTGCCCCCCCCCAAAAAAACGGGAAACTGTCAAACCAAAACGGTTAAGACATCAGATCTCTCTCTCTCTCTCTCCCTCTCGATAGCTTCCACCCAAAAAACGCGACCAAAACTCACGTGTCGAAGTGCCTGTCGTTAGTTGGGTCCGCGTCTCCGTCTAGCTCCCCGGAGAGGGAGTAGAACGGCAGCATGCTCACCATGCGCCAAGCGTCAACGGGCTACACACGGCAACGGTAACGACGCGCCAAGCGGAACAGCGGGAGGCACGAAGGGGTGGCGAGGGCGGGGGGGGGGGGGGGGGCGTACTCGTTTGTTGCTGTTAGCCATTTGACCATTGACCACGCGTCCCTTTCGAGACGGAGCATCGTTCCTACTCCTAATAGAGACATCTCCAACGTTCGGGCGCTCATTACGTTGTTTCCATATGATACACAGAAACTTTTTGCCAACCTTATCCGTTTCCTGCTTCACCGCCTGTGGCCACGATCTATCTCCTAGGATAGCGATCGTTTTCTCGATGATATCTAGTGTACCAAACTCCTCCTCGTGTCACATTCGTCTATTTCCCTCATCTCCTCTTCTAACACATCCCGTTCCTCCTTGTACATTTCCTATTCTCCTACTATGTGAATTCTGGGGGGGGGGTTGTTGCGGGGGGGGAAGGGAGGGGGTAGAAGGGGTAAGGGGTGGAAGGGGCTGGAGTTGCGTGCAGGCAGATCCAGCTTGACGCGGGCACCATATAGCACGGACGAGCAACCCTGCCATCCTCGGATAGGCTGACATGAGTGGGCGGAGGGGTTGCGGGGTTGCGGGGGGGGGGGGGGGGGTGTACGGGGTGAATGGGATGTGCTCCCCGTGACAGGTTGCTGCTGACGAGGGCGGTAGCGAAACCCAGAATATCTCTGACCCTCTTCTAGGACTGCAGTCCCGTTTTGGGGACAAACCACTCAAAATTCATGCTAGTTTGTCCCCGAAAACGGGACTGCAGTCCTAAAAGGGTCAACAGTGCTTCCTTCACACATCGGACAGATAATCTACAGATAGATCATCTACAGATAGATCATCTACAGATAGATCATCTACAGATAGATCATCTACAGATAGATCATCTACAGATCCTAACCTGCCGTTGCGAGAATTTGCGCGGGGTATGTACAGTACAGATACAACCCAGATACAACCCAGGAAACATATCCTAGATCATGCAGACTACACCCCCTGCCCCTCCTCCTCCCGACACACACCGCGCGTACCTACCCCCCCCCCCCCCCCCCCCCCCGCGGAACAAAAGACCCGGGCTGCCCTCACTTGGATCCCCTTTTCTCCGGATACAGAACGCCGCAGACCCTCGACGCGGTTGTCGTGGAAGTTGTGCATCAATATCTGCTCCAGCGTTACCGCCCCAGATGCATACGCGGCCCCACCCCCTTCTCCTGTGGTAGCGGCGGCGGCGGCGGCTCTTGCCCGATCGTTCGACTGACGTGGGATAGTAGAGGACGAGGTAGAGGTGGCGCTCGAAGGGCGAGAGGCTGCTGATGCTGCTGCTGCCGCGCCGTCGGCGAACATCGCGGAGGGGCCTCGGACCGGCGAGAGAGACTTACCCGCAAGCGGCCGATCTGAAGTAAGATGTATCCGAGGTACGCATCATCCATTATCATCCATTATCATCACCATCACCACCATCACCATCATCACCATCATCACCATCATGCCGGGCAGGCATTGTTTCGGGGGCGGGAGGCGACGAGGGAAGACGAAGACGCGCGCAAGGAGGAGCATGAGAAAACACGACGATAAACAATTCGGCAGGAAAAGGTGGCGGAGGGTATGGAGGTGGGCATGTGGTACAGGCGAGCGGGTGCGAGCGCGAGCGGATTGCTTCAGCCGGCGAGGGGCGCGAGCCCGGACGCGGCTGGCTGCGTCGGAAGGGCCCCGACAACCTCCTTCGCGTTTGGCACTGCTGTTTCTCGCGAGGGTTTCCTGTGTCTAGATGCCCCCCCCCCCCCCCGCGCTGTCGCGCAAAAAACATGAGAATAACACCCTCTTGCCGCGCAAAGGACGTCGCGGTGCGGTCGTTGAAAAAAAAATTCCAACTTCAAAACGGTGATCCTGCAAAGACCCATGGGCAAAACAAACCTGAAGCTTCCACTCATCAGACGGGTCAGATCCCCCATTTTCATGATCTACCACTCTGCCCCTAAATATAGGGAAATATTTGATTGAATATTAGTATACAAACAGTACTTATAATCAGGGACATAGTGATAGCTCTTTCTGGACAGATAGATCCCTGATCTATCTGATCTGTAGGATCTAGCACATGTTTTCAGGGCCGAAGCGACCGGTGCTACGGTAACCAGGGGGGTTGTCAGGCCATTATTTTCACCACTACCACGTTTCATTTACTTCACTCGGACGAGTGACTCTGTATCTTAACTCAAAATTGGACGCCAAAAAAACAGTTTGTTGTCGCAAGAGTAACAAAACCTATCCCACGCCGGTGAGCGAATATTCGCGAAAGACAAACAAACAAAAAGCTTGTGCAAGACTCAAAAAGAATGCCCGAGAAGTAAGATGGTCGCTCGGCCGAGTGGCGCTCATCGGCTGAAAATATAGGACATGAAAAAAAAAGCGGCCTCCCTGCCATAGCACCAGTCAAGCCGTATGCATGACCTGCAGCATCTATTTCACGGGTGGGCGGGCGGGCGGGTGGGCGGGCGGGACCTCGGGGATCTTTGCGACCGTTAATACCTCTTGTGCACGACATCATCTCCACAGGGCTAGATGTAGGAGCTACTGCTGAGGGTATTTCGACCGCGCTCGGCCCGATGATCAACCAACCCCTCTCTGGACTTGCAGAGGGGGAAACTGGACGAACACAATGGGACGATTACAGCCAAAGCGGTCTCTGCGTGGTTGGGGGTTGGGGGGGGGGGGGGGGGGGGGGGGGGGGGGGGGGGGGGGAGGGTGATACAAAATTGGTGTCCCCAGTTACAACGCAGGGGAGTCGTGCGGCACGGGCGGTAACATCGTCCTGCCCGTGGTGACTGCTCATAGATGGTTGATAATAACACCAAAAGTTATCAACCATAGTGCTGGTCGCTATATATCTAAGGGTTGCCAAAGGTTTAAAAAAAAGATGATCGGACAGACCGTGATCTGTCCGATGGGTGGAACCGCCGACACGCCTCCAAACACTTCGTGGCAAACCCCTACCACCCCGACAGACAGCGAGCGGTGCCGCTGTCAGCACGGCCACACCCCGCTTTCCAAGTCCCCCCCCCCCCTCCCCGCCAGCCAGATCTCTCCTTCTCGGGACAGGTTCAAGAGTTTTCTCAGGGCACACCTTAATCTTGCCCTGGTGAGCGCCCCTCCACCGTAAGAAGCTCCCAGAACAAGGGGAAGTTCAGTCGGTCAATATCGAAGCAAGAAGTGCTTTCGATAAGATCTGGCCGAGAGCCTTCCTTCCGAGAATATAGAAATATTGACTTTTGTAAGCACCCTTTTTACAGCTGTCGAAAGAAAAAAAACGAAAAAGCAAATGAGCGCTATTAATAGAAGGAAACGATCACACACACACACCCCTTCCTGTGTGAGAACTCAAAACGCTCTGTACTACGGTGGTAAGGTGATCGGCGACCACGCCAGGACGCGTGGTACGATAGAGGGTGGCAACGTTTCGGCCAAAACAAGAAATATTTCTGAGCTGACGACGGAGCTCCTCAGCTGAATGAGGCTGAGCTATTGATAGCTACCCGGTGCACCACCTAATGTGCTGCACAAAAACAAATCGGCACAAAAACAAGCGAATACGGGGGGGAGCCTAGTGATCAGGACCGAATACGTGGTTCGATGCGAGTGGACGAGGGAAGGAAGGGCTGGAGTCTTCTCGCGATAAAAAATGCCTTCCAAGGCAAGAGCCGCGGTGGGGGAGGGGAGGAGGGAGGACAAGAGCCTGCTTGCTTTGAGGCCCCGGAGAGAAAACAAAACACGTTCAGGAAAAATACTGGAATTGAAAAAAAAAAAATAGGTTTTCGGGTACGTGAGACGCGTTCTACGATAGAGACTCACCCCAGAATTTTTCTGAGGCTCCTATGTCCCCCCGAGGTAAAATGCCGAATTCAACGGGGACAAACACGCAAATAGGACTGATGCTCCACGCATCTCGCACGTGCACGTACGCATGATGCCCAACAATGTAGAGCACACAAGTTACAAACTCATCCATCCTTCAGCTGACCCCCGGTAATGACGCCGTGGTAGCTAAGAAAGTTTCTCCCCCAAATGTGATACCTCCATCACAGAACGCCTCATGATGGGTCCTGATCGCTATGGTGTCCCGTAATCGGCCTGAGAATGTGCATCGGGTTGACTCGCGAATAGTATGGAGTTCCTCATGTGAAAAAAAAAAAACTCAGAAAAAATATGCGTTGCGTACGTACCCCTATCGAGGCACGCCACCACAGTGTAGAAACAAACCCCCACCTGCTTTTTGCCGCTCCTTGGGCAGCGCAAGGTACAGCGCCCGCTCGGTCGATATCCTCGAGTCGCTCGCGTCGCTGGTGCCTCCGTGGAAGAGGGCTTCGCTCAGTGGCAGGGCGGGGCACCTCAGAAGGCAGACGAGGAAGGTAAAGAGCTCGGTGACGTCTTCTTGCGTCGACGTCCCTCCTTGCCACCCGCTGTTGAGAGTTGAGAGTGTGCGCGCAAAAAAATAAAGGTGATTTTGTTTTAGAACGATTTTTGTAGAAATAGTGAGATGCACCAAAAACTAAAGAAAGAAGCAGAAAAACAAATCACACGCACCTTGAACGCATACGAATGACGGTAAGCGACAGGCGTGGGGGGGGGGGGGGGGGGGGGGGGGGGGGGGTACGTACTCATTTGTTGCTTGCCTTAGTCATTTGACCACTAACCACGCATCCCTTTCGAGACGGAGCACCGTTCCTACTCCTAATAGAGACACTTCCAATAATTGGGCGCTTATTACGTTGTTTCCATAAATTACATAGATATTTTTTGTTAATCTTATCCCCTTGCTCTTTGGCCGCCTGTGGCCATCATCTATCTCCTAGGATAGCGATCGTTTTCTCGTTGCTGTCTAGTGTATCAAACTCCTCCATATCACATTCGTCTATTTCCCTCATCTCCACTTCTAACGCATCTTATTCCTCCTTGTATATTTCACATTCTCCTACTATATGAGTTCTACTCTCTATTGCTTTGCCACACAGGCACATCTGCGCATCTACTTCCTCCCCCTCCCGGCTACTGATATACCTCTTTCTTCTGTCTGGCAGGTCCAGGTCACCTACACGAAAGCGCAGTTTCAACTTTTTCGCAAAGTCCATTGGGCCATGCAAGCGGGGGGGGTGTACTCGATAGGAGAGATGTACTCGATCTCATGCATGGCCGTAGTCGTATGACCATAGACCCTCGCATCCCTACAATGCCGGGACGGAGCATGTCGGGTTTTCACCGACCAGGCAGACATTGCTTGCACCAAGCGCGAAGCGCCGTGAGGTGTGCGGCGAGTCGCATGAAGGGTGAGCTGCATCCTACTGAGAACCGCTTGTGAGGCGGACTTGCATATGGATGACAGCTTCAATGCGTTAGTTTAATTACCGGTGTGGCCACTTCCAGAGACAGCAATGGGAGTAGTATGTAACTGCCTCTTGGGTGCCGTACCTTGAACACTACGTGATACGATCAATTTCCTTGTGCAGAGTAAAGGTTATTTACCTCGCACAGATGATCTAACTCGACGACCAGCTGTGGGCGACCGCCAAAAAAAAAAAAAAAAACGTTACCCTGTATGTCTAGCTCACGTATATAGTGAGCGGGATGTTGTACAGTATCGTTGCCAACCGACGCCAACCCAACCCATATATAATATATATAATAGGGGGGGGGGGGGGGGGGTGTACTCATTGTCATATAATTGGCCATAGTCGTATGACCATAGATTCTCGCATCCCTACAATGCCGGGACGGAGCACGTTGGGTTTTTATCGACCAGGCAGACATTGCTTTGCTTGGTTAAGCACGAAGCGCCTGCACAAAAATGATCTTACTCGACCGCCAGCCGTGGTGACCGCCAAAAAAAAACAAACAGACAAACAAACGATATCCTGGCAGTCTAACTCACGCAGTTAGAGGCGTGTCTTACAGCGTCGTCGCCAAACGACGCCAACCCAACCCATATTTATATACATATACCAGGTATGCAATAAGCGGTGGGGGGTGGAGAACCTTTCCCTCCGCGCAAGGGGGATGATCGTATCACATAGTGTGTATATGAGAAGGCACCCACGAGGTGTTTCATAGTAAACCCATTGCTGTATCTGGAACTGGCCACACCAGAAATTAAATCAGATCATTGACACTGTACGAAAATCCGCCTCAACAGCTGTTCTTAGTAGGATGCAGCTCACCCTTCATGCGACTCGCCCAATACCTCGATCTCATGCGTGGCCGTAGTCGTATGACCATAGACCCTCGCATCCCTACAATACCGGGACGGAGCATGTCGGATTTTCACCGACCAGGCAGACATTGCTTGCACCAAGCACGAAGCGCCGTGAGGTGTGCGGCGAGTCGCATGAAGGGTGAGCTGCATCCTACTAAGAACCGCTTGTGAGGCGGACTTGCATATGGATGACAGCTTCAATGAGTTAGTTTAATTTCCGGTGTGGTCACTTCCAGAGACAGCAATGGGAAAACTATGTAACTGCCTCATGGGTGCCTTACCTTGAACACTACGCGATACGATCAATTTCCTTGTGTAGAGTAAAGGTTATTTACCTCGCACAAATGATCTAACTAGACGACCAGCTGTGAGCAACCGCCAAAATAAATAAATAAATAAATAAACGGTACCCTGGTTGTCTAGTTCACGTAGTGAGCGGCATGTTTTACAGTGTCGTTGCCAACCAACGCCAACCCAAGCGGTGGGGGGGGGGGGGGGGGGGGGTGAGGAGGGGAGGTGGAGAGGTGGGCCCACGTTAGGGTAGGCGGTGGCGAAGGGGTAGGTCCCTCCTCGTGGCGTGCGCGCGTCTCTCGGCCTTTCTTATCCGTCACCCGTTCTCGCTTGTCTTGTGTTGTTCATTTCAACACTCTCCGTTCTTCCTGCTTGTTGTATTTATACTCTTTACGTATTTAGTATTGATAGTAGAGCGGTTTGTAGTCTATGCTTCGAAGTATTTAGCTTATTTAGTTCGTTCGATTAGTTTAGTGGTTCTACTGCAATTGCTTTCTACACACCTTGGTAGTTGTTTTAATTCTTCGTTTGATACATTGTGTTTTCGCCTGAGTAAAATGGCATGGACGACCCACATGTTTCTTTGTTCCCGTTTTTTCGGTGTCACGCGAAGGGCTGTCTCGGAAAGGCTCTCGTCTGATCCCCCGGCTTGTTGGTATGGTCAGGATTGACAACACGTCGGGAGACCGAACAGTAGAAGCCCAACTGATTACCTTTCTCCGCCATCAGACGTCGCGGCCACGGCTCTACGCCCGCGAACCAACAAGACCAAGATTCCACGAACGACTATTAACACCTCTTCTTGTCCAAACGCGCGGACTTCCGCGTCGTTTTCTGGCATCACACAAATCTACAACCTAGCATAATCACTGCTGCAGCGTTCGGGGGAGGGGGGCAGGGAGAGGACAAAATCCTCGCGCTTGACACCGTTAACTAAACAAACGCCGACTAATAATGAACAAGGGGGAAGAAGGGCCAAATATTATAAAGCGACGTGATGCCTGCCCGGTCCGTACCACGTTCGGAGGTGGCTCCTGATGAGGTTGGTGTGCTCCCTGGGAATGATGGCGCCCCGACGAAGCTGGTTGACGAAGAAACGTAGGTGCTTCTGCAGCAGCTTCACCTGGACAGCGTGTTTTTTTTCGGGGGGGATGGGTGTTTTTCGTAAATTGTCGAGCGCACGCACGCCGGTGTGCGGTGCGGTGCATCCACCCAGCCCCCGAGCAAAGAGCAAACAAGGAAAGCACGAACACAACAACAACACACAAGTGCAAGTGAGTGTCAGTTCTAACGAAGGGAAAACCAGATATGTTAACACGAATTGTGACACGAAAAAAAAAACGTGACCAATTTGGCGAAGCGTGAGATTTCGTCGCGAATCGTGATTTTGATTTTATCTTCACACGTCAGACAGATCATCTACAGATCATCTACAGATCATACAGATCATCTACAGATCATACAAATCATTCTCACTTCACGGTCTAGACGTTTCAGGGCAAATAGATCCCTGATCTGAGTGATCTACAGAAGTTTATTTTGCGGGGTTGGACCCGTACAATGTGCATGATCCACGGAGCATATGTTTCCTTGGTTGGACATGTGCTATGAACAGATGGATCCTTCGCAACCCCTTACAATGGCAGGTGAGGAACTAGATGATCTATCTGTACATAGATAAATCATGGTCTGTCCGAAGTATGAAGGTTTTTGGGGGGGGGAAACATGAATACGATGTCACCATTCGTGGCAACAAAAAAAGACGAGCTCTTGTACTTTGAAAACGTTACACAACGCCAATTCGCAAATAACTTGCCACGAATCATGACTTTCTGTTTTGTCACGAACTGTAATTTGGTTCTTCGCGTTCGTAAGGGATGAAATGATCCCAATGAGAGGTTTGTCACGAACTGTAATTTGGTTCTTCGCGTTCGTAAGGGATGCAATGATCCCAATGAGAGGTGCGAGAGGAAATACGCAAAGGTAAAGGCTAATACGCCCCCGAGCGGATGGATGACACGCGAGCGCTGGGATTACTCAACCCAACGCGCAAAACAAAAAAGGAAAAAGAAGCAAGGCGCACGAAAGAGCCGGGGCATAGTGTAGGATAGGTTTCGTAGTTGTTTTAAAAGGGTTTTTGGCCAGGGGGGAACAGGGGGCGTGCCCTGTGACCCAAGGCTAGAGCCAAGAGAGCACTGGACTGACTCCATCCACTAAAACGGGGGGGGGGGGGGGGGGGGGGTACTAATCAGAACCGACGTAGGACCGACCCAAGAACCATGTATCTCCCCGTACGTTGACACATACTACTCTGTCCCTAGAGATAAAGTACCGTTATGATTGAATATTAGTGTGAAAACGCTCCTTATTTTCAGGTACTACCGTAAAAAAAACAAAAGAAAAAAAAAAACAATCACACTACAGTACGTAGGATAGCAGCGTCCGCTGCGAGCGGGGTGATTTGATGGCAACGCACGGAGAGCGCCTGCTGTACGACGCCCTGCTTGCTGCCCGCTCGGTGCACGGTGGCAAGAAAAGTGGCATCGTTTTCTTCGCGGCATTCACCCACCCACCCACCCACACCCACCCACACCCACCCACCCATGAGGGTGCGCTCCCACTTAAGGCCGTGTTTTTTTTTTCTTGTTTTTCATCTCTCACCTGGGTTGGGTCCGTCGCTGGTAGGGGCTTGAACAGCAGCCAGTCGAACGCGTCGAGAGTCGCGAACATGGAAAATAACAGGCTGTTGGCCGGTTGCGTCAGGTTGGGTTGGGTTGGGTTGGGTTGGGTTGGGTTGGGTTGGGTTGGGTTGGGTTGGGTTGGGTTGGGTTTGGTTGGGTTGAGTTGGGCTGGGTTGGGTAGGGTTGGGTTGAGTTTGGTCGTATTGAGTCGCGTCGGATTGAGTTGTTGGGTTGAGCGGGACTCAGTTGGGGTGCAATCTTGTTTCAGTCCTGTCGGGTCTCGTACAACGGTTAGGACGCCCGTCGAAGCACTTTGGTTTGAATCGGCCATTTCTGACGGATCGGCTCCAGTCGGTTCATAGGTGGGGTTATTCGGTTCGGTGTTCAGTCAATCGGTCCAGTTTTTCCGTCGGGTAGGTCGGTCCCGCCAACCGGCGGGGTCATTCCTGTACACAAAACCGCCCGTACCACGATACACAACAACAGTTCCAGAAGCCAGATGCTGAAAGTCAAAAAGAAGGTTTCGACATGGGACAAGAGGGAACACGCGACGGGGAACGGGTAATGGTCGGGTAGGGGCGAACGCGACCCACTTTACGAAACGCGAGGGCTTGCTCGTCGGGAAATAGAGGTCCGAACGCGCCCGAAACGAGAGCGGCCATGGCGCCAGGCATCCAGTCAGTCTAGCGACCACCGCGACGAGAAAACGACAAGTGTCCACGGTGGTCGGTCTGTTGCGGCGGCGACTGGCGCCAGTTGTGACATGGGCGAGAGGGGGGTGTCTCCAGCATTCGCGGGGCACCGCCCTCGGTGGACATAGCTCCGCGGTCTACGGTGCCCAGCACCATGATTTCGATACTGAGTTCAATTTCCGGGTTGCGCTGCTTCTTTTTTTTTTTTGCATCCGACGATTTTTGACCGTTCGACGATTTCTGGGAAGACAAAAGCACACGCTCAAACCACCCCGACATGTTTGGCCGATAGGCCATCACGTATAGTCGACGCTGCTTTTGCCTTCTTTATTTTTTCTTGTCTGAGACGTACAATTTTCTTTGGTCATAACTAATTTGTTAAATACGTCTTTTCCTGAGGTGTGCTTCCACTTCAGGGGCATTGGGGCCTGTCTAGTGTCCACGGACTATATTACGGCGAAGACTTGCAAAAGCAGCAACAACAGCGACGGCAACAGCAACAGCAACACCAACAGCAACAACAACAACAACAACAACAACAACAACAACAACACCACCACCACCACCACCACCACCACCACCACCACCACCACCACCACCACCACCACCACCACCACCACCACCACCACCACCACCACCAACAACAACAACAACAACAACAACAACAACAACAACAACAACAACAACAACAACAACAACAACAGCACCAGCGTCAGCAGCAGCATCAACAACAACAACAACAACAGCAACAACTGACAAGACAAAAACATGAACGCACGGCGCAGATAGACCCACTTTTCATCAAGCTCCAAAAGTGGACGGAGGAAAAAAAAAAACACACACACACACACACACACACACCAAACTCATTTTTCGGGCCAGGCTCATATTGTTAAGGTTCTGAACTACAGTGCAATACGTAAATATATATACAGTGTATAACATATACCTGCTATTACGGGGGACCATAGTAAATAGGACCAAATATTATTGGTGAAAATATGGAAACATATAGGTTTTCGTGTGTACCGTAGGTCCTATTTACTATGGCCCCCCGTATTAAACGGTTATATATCCTGTGTTGTGCAAACGATGAATTCTCAACCACGTCAGAAACGCGCTCATGTTTACCGCTCTGTCACCGAATATAAGCACCTTTTTATATAACTACTCAACACAAAGGGTCCTGCTATTTTGGGAAAAGATTGGTAAATACATACCAGGTATATATATGGTACAAGGGCTCCGCATGGGTGCCTGCCGGCACCCATGCTCCGGATAGGGAAATATACCTCAGTGCCAATGTGTGAATACACGTAAGCAAGAAAACATAAATACACCATTCGATCTCATCACGAACAGGATCAGGTCAACGCCAAGTGGTGCAGGAAAAAGGCAATGCCGACTTTCAGTTCTCAGTTTTTGTATCTGTCTCGCTCGCATTGTAGACCAACTTTTATGGCGATTTTTGGCGATGTTATTTCTGTCTTCTTCAGCGATCTCTGAAGCCCAAAAATCAGAACCGCCTATTAGTACGGGCCAAGAAATCATCGATACTCTTGATCTCAGTTCCTGGAGGTGACAGAAAACAGCTCAGTTCTGAGAGGTTTCTCACATTTCTCAGAACAGATTACTCGGGTTTCGTGTACTATAGTATTGCTGCTCTTTACCTGCGCAGCTGCCAAGTGCCCAATACCCACGCCGAAGTATCACAATTATCTACGGCGAGCTGTATCTATTGCCAACGGTGTTTGTGCAGGAGAGATGGCCTCTCCCTCACATGAAAGCGATAGCAGCAGCAACACAACAGCAAAAACAGCTGCAGCACCAGCAGCACCAGCAGCAGCACCAGCAGCACCAGCAGCAGGAGGAGTAGTAGCAGGCATCGCTGCTGCTGCGGTCGGTTGCTGCTGCTGTGCGGCCGCAGCCGCAACACCAGCAGCAGCGCAACAGCAGCAGCAGTAGCAGCATCGCAGCAGACAACAACTTGCAGTATCCGCCAAAATTACTGCGAGTACAGGACGCGTACTGTACGCACGCTATCGCGCCGTGAGATGCTCTATCATGACTACAGGCAGTAATCGCAGTAAATAAACCGAGATGCTGCGAGTATGAGCAGTATCGAACACCTGATACCTGATACCTGATGCCGATCGGCAATACAGAACAACCGCAAAGTACTGCTGACATGGGCAGTGAACTCCGAAATACTCAGTTTGCATATACGTGAAGCACACGCAGCAGTATCGACAGCAGCACAGAACCCCGACATACTGCGAGTACTCGCAGCGGGAACAAGCAGTCTCGAACCCTCGATTACCTCCAGTTTTGCTCGCCGAAACAACTTGACGCGTTTTTCACCAGAAAATGGTAAGGCGAACATCTGATCTTCTACCTGGTACGAAGGATCTTACCGTATCTCCCGTTTCTTTAGTAAATACCTGGCATCTATCTGAATATGATTTTTTGTTTCAAAGCGAAAAACGTCTGCTGTGAGTAAGAGCGATTGAGTGATATGAAACTCAACTCTGGAAGCTGCGTGATAGGTCAGACACGCTCATCGGGCGCGCTAGTTATGGATATTTGGTTTGGCTTTGTACATATTCGAAGTAGAACGCCTCCGAACAACCGTACTGCTGCTGCTGCTGCTGTAGTGTAGTACTCGTATCTCAATCCGCCTCCAGAGATCAGACCTTGCAGCAGTAGACTGTCCGAGCATGTACGACCACGGGCATGAGATCCTCTGATACATTCAGTCTGTTTTTCTTACCGAATTCACAATACTCGGCCGGATTGTTACCCTCCAACGACCTTCATTCCATTCGACAGGCGAAAACAAATGACGTGCCGAACTATACCGAGAAACACTACAGTATATCACCGGGGTATCCAACCACCTGGTACCAAGAACGGCGCGATACCCCGAGAAGGTGCGTGTACGTAGTCGGCCCGCGAAGAAAGAGGGGCAAGGGAAGGCGGCCACCGAGTAAGGCAAGACCGAGGGGGTCGAACAGGCCGATGGCGGCCCGCAAAGCAAGGGAGTCGGGAAAATAAAGCGGTAGCATCAGCAAGGCCGAGAAGTCGAACCTCGGCGAGGAAAAGCTTAGATCGAGTCTGTCACAACAAGCTCTTCGCGGAGCAACAACAGCGAAACAAATCTCCAGGACCGAAGAAAATAGAACCTCCGTGTCTCCTCGAGTTCGGGGTCGCTGCGCTCGTCGGCAGCGCGATACTCCGAGATGCGCGCACGGGAGAACACCCATCGGAGCCCGGCGAACGCGACCCTCGAGGAAAGCGGTCAAAAATGCAAGCGCGAAGTCAGGAAAGCGAAGACGTCTGGAATCCAGACTAAATTCAACACGAAATGTTCGGAATCGGAAGCGAATGCTTCGCTCTCACTCGTGCGAAAGAACATATATATATGACCAATTCTTTGGAACTACTACTGTACGTACGTATAACCTGTGGGATCATTTCTGTTTTGGGCAAGAGCAAAAGGGTGATGTGCTGTCGCGGACTCGTACGTAGCCTTTTGCCGACGCTCTCCCCCCGTAACCTGATGTCTCACCAGTCGATGTAGCACGTGTTGCCTCCGTTCTCCATGCCCCGAATCGCCGCCCCCGGCGTGACCTTCTCTAGCAGGCCTTTCCCGGCTGCCACTAAGTCCTGGTACAGCGCGGTCGCGGCCTCTGGCCCCCAATCTTTGTACCTGCCGGGGGGGCCAAAGCAAAGCACGGCACATATCAGAGATGGTCACAGGCCGGTTAGTGCCTAGTTAATGCATTACTTTCAGGCCTGCTATAATTAATCGTATGTAGGTACCGCTGTACTTTTACCGGTACGAGCGTCGCTTTCTTCTGTTTTTTCCATATCTTTCTATATTTTCTCAGACTGCGATTCTTCTCTTCTCTCCTCTTCTTTTTTTTTTTTTGCTCCGAGGTTGGCTATTTTTTCGGCGGCTTCCACTACATACTTGTTGGAGCCTCTCTTGTGACCTCGGCCCACATGATGGCAACTGTTTTTTTTTGTAAAATAAAACAAAAAACATCAGCTGTGGGATCGAGGATTTTCGTCGAAGCTTATCTTTGCAAGCTGTGTGTGATACTTCGATCGCGCCTAGTACGGGTCTTACACGGCATCACGCAGGGTAAAACATTCCGTACACGAGGAGGACAAGATCTGAAGCTGCAGATTTCAGGGAGTGTGCGTGTCTCTCTGTATACATGCGAGAACCATCACAGCGTCAGCAATAGCATTGCGGCGGAAATCCTCGCGCTGCTCTTGTGCTGGCGGAGCGAGGCGGGTTATTTCGCGAGTGAGGTTTTCGGAGGGGGGGGGGTCGGTTTCGGAGGCCAAATCTCCCGTGAAAGATGCTAGCTCGCCCCACGGAGGTCGTGTTCAACGGTGGCTGTATTGTGTGCCCTGTGTCTATATATGCGCCGATCGCGGCGTACACTACAGCCGCAGCAACAACAGCAACATGAAGAAACTTAACAAGTGGTTCCGGCCGTACCATGTCTGTTGTTGTTCCTGCGGCTGTAGTTGCGGTCGGAGTTCACGCACAGAAATTGAGTTTTCTAGTCGCGGGCAGTAGGACTGGAGTGTCGCAAAAGTCTCTTTTTGCGTGTTGTTGGACCGAATGTTCTACACAAGCAAGCCGATCACGAGTGATATTTCGCGTCAGCCCATTGAACGCCGCGGGCTCATTGGGTACCGTAGCCTTGGAAACATTTTTGTTGCTTGTTTTTCAATTTTAGTTGACATGTGTGCTATACGTTGTAGTTGCCCTGGACTTCCAGAGGGAAAATATACCGATGTCAGCTCTTGAGACAGGAGGGTAACGTAATCGCGGGCACGCAACCACGCCGGAAAAACAACCGCTGCGAAAAAAATTTTTGACCCCGTCACCTCAGCAGGATGACCAGGGTATCGTTGGGCAGGTCTACTCCAAGGCTCTGTAGCTCCGCCATTCGCACGTCCCTCTCCTCTCGAGAGAGAAGGAAGCTCGGGTGCAACAAGTCCTTTGCTTCGTCACACACATCGTCCTCCACATCGTCCCCGCCGGCACCGTACGTGCTCCCCCTCGGGCCGCCATCGCTGCCACTACCAAAGCCGGCGCTCCCGCTCATTCCGGTCACCAAGTCTTGACGTCCGACAACTTTAGCGACCACCTAGAAAAAACACGCCAACAGGACGCGAGGCAAAACACAAAAGCAAAAAATATATATAGCGCGTAGGCATTCGTCGATCGTCGTAACGGCCGCGTGGGAAGGATCAACCACCCGCACGAATGACGGTCCCTCCCTCAGCATGTACTGTGCGCGTGCAGCGCCCTCCGATCATGGAGCAGGCGAGGCCACCACGCACGGTACGTTATAAGCGCAACGCTCTCGGATCACAGAGCGAGCGAGGTCGATCTGTCGACCATCGCTTCCTGAAAAACAATCGCAGCCAACCCGCTCGGGGAACCGCCCTTTGGTCCATGTTCCCCACAATCACCAGTCGCAGCGTTCAATTGCATTCACAACGCGCTGCGTACCGTTGCGATCTCTTCAATAGTACCGTTGCGATATATTACACGAGCCAACGCGCGTCCGAACGCGAAACGGTTACCTGGTAGCTCTTCACGCCCCTGAATGCCACTACTGCCCCCCCGTGCTCCCGCTTGACCCCGCAACGCCAAATTCATGCTCTCTACAAGCGCCCTCACCTCATCCAGGTAACCGTTGACAAACTCCCACTGGATCATCCGCGCCCGCGCCTCCTCGTCGGTGCCTCGCTCCTCCCCGTGCCCCCCCCACCCTGACGCCTTCTCATCATCAGACCCCACCATGCTCCATCCGTCCCCGAACGCGTCACCCTCTCCGTCCCTTTTCACTTCCCCCGCATCATTCGAGGGGCTTCCCCCCCCGCCGCCTTTCAGCAGCACCACGGACGGAGAAGGCGACGAGGTGACGAGATCTCTCGGAACAGCGCCCGAGCCAAGGCCCGAACGGGGAGACGAACGGCCGTCGCCTCTGACGCCCGCTTCTTCGTCGGTATTGTTTTCCGTCCGTGAAGGCTCGAGGACGCCGTCACCCTTCTCGTTACCGTTGCCATCAGCGTCGCCGCTATGGTTGTCTGCGACGGCGGCGGCGGCGGCGTAGGTGGCGGTAGGAGCATCGCTCGCACCGGAACCGGTTTGGCCGGGGCGGTATCGGCGAGATTCGGTTCCGCCGGAATTCGGTCGGCCGGATTCAGTTTGCCCGTCATTCGAATCCGAGTCGGAGCCGGACTCCGGGTCCGTCAGAATGTCCGTGTCGGACTGCCCTTCCTCGCCGTCCCGAATCCCCTCCCCCAAACGATCCCCACCACCCACGGCGTGAGCTCCCGTCCGCGAGCCTAATACCGGTTGAACGGGCGGCCGGTGCTGCTGCACTCTCGCGCCGCTGACGACCTCCCTCCGCACTCCCGCCGCGCCTCCCGTAGCCGGTGGTGGCAGCGGAGGGGGCGGCGACGAAGCGCTCCCGCCCTGCTCCTATCCCTGCCCCTACCTCCGAAGCCCCCGCCGCTTCCGTCGCCTGCTTCGGGGGGCGGGCCTTCCGAGCGATTATCGCGGTCGGTCTGATATGTCGTCGCGGTTGCAGCTGGTGGCTCGCTCCGGCCGAAAGAGGCGGCGGCGGCTGCTGCTGCTGCTCCCGGTACGGTGGCACTTTGACGGCTGTCGCAGAGGGTCTTCCTGTTTCCAGGAGCGCGCGCGTACCCAGGGGACGCCGGGATGGGAAGGACGTTCTCGGCGTGCATCACCTGCTTTCGCGAACACCCAGTGTCGAACATAAATATTCGGTGGAGGGGGGAGGGAGGGGGGCGTGCTCATTTGTTGCTTGCCTTAGTCATTTGACCATGGACCGCGCATCCCTTTCGAGATGAGGCACCGTTCCTGCTCCTAAACAGAGACATCTCCAAACAGATGGGCGCTCATTACGTTGTTTCCATATATTAAATACCAGGTAGAAACGTCTTGCTATTCTTATCCCCTTCCTGTTTCGCCGCCTGTGGCCACCATGAATCTCCTAGGATAGCGATCGTTTTCTCGCCACTATTAAAATCTAGTGTACCGAACTTCTCCGTGTCACATTTTTTTTTTTTTTTTTTTTTTTCATCATCCTCCTACTCCAGCACATCTCGCTTCTCCTTGAATATTTCACATTCTGCCACTACGCGAGTTCTACCCTCCAATGCTTTGCCACAAGGGCACATCTGTGCATCTACTTCCTCCTCCTCGCGGCGATTGGCATGCCTCTTTTTTCTTCCTGGCTGGCAGGTCCAGGTCCCCTACACGAAGCCGCAGTTTTACGGTTTTCGCGAAGCCCATTGTGCCGTACAAATACGTTTTCACTCCTATGCCTTCTCTTAACCCGCCGTATATCTTCAAGTGTTTCTCCCCTTCCACCTTGTCCTTAAACGACTATCTTTTCTTTTACTTCTGTCTCGTACCGCCCAAACTCATCTACGAATGGCTTCTCTTCCTGGTTTCCTCCTATATCTTTCCACGCTTTCTCGACTACGCCATCCCACCCAGCTCGCCCTTTAGTTACTTTCTCCCCGGCAGCTTCATCAGCCATGGCTGGGAACCTCTTCTTTGGCATGCTCTTTACTTTATTTCGCCATTTCATTTTTGTCACGCCTTTATTTTTCCTAAGCGGTTGCATCCCCAGTTCTGCTCCGAAGACTGTATAGCATCCGTTGTACTTGGGCATCCTACCGTACGCTCTTGTAGCTGCTGTCATCTGTACTTTCTTTCCAAGCTGTTTTATGAACTTCGCGGTCCCTTCCCATATGCTTCCTGCATACTCTAACTTTGGCACTATCACATTCGTCAGGACACATCTCTTAATCCTAGTGTCAAGGTGCGAGTCTGTTAGAACCGCTTCCATCTTCCGTTCGTGTGCTTACCCTTTTTTACTATTTTTGCTGTGTCTGCATCCCAAGATCAATTCTCTTGAGATCTCTACGCCAAGGTACGTACATTAGTCCACGATCGGTAGTTCACCTTCTCCCCACTTCCACCCGAAAGTTGCCGGGTCCACCACATCTCCGTTAAACACAACTACTGCGCATTTATTTCTAACGTTCGCCGTAACTCTCCATCTCCTACAACAGTGTACTCTATTCACAGCGCCTTCTCTAGTTGTTTCTGATATCCTTCGGGCGTTTCTGATACCCCCACGAAATCATCCGCAAACGTCAATCCCGACACCGTATCTTCCCCAACCGTGGTATTCGGGAGGGGGGGGGGGGGGGGGGGGGGGGGGGGGGGAGAGTTAATCAGGCGGGGAAAAAAAAAAAAGTGACAGCGACTTCAATTGTATACCAGGTATACCGTATTCTAAGGACACATGCCATCAACCACCGTCGAAGGCTATAGGATCTCTCATGAATCTGTCGTGGAGTAGGCGCGCGTACGCATTTCGCCAAAAACTTCAAACGGCTTGGAAAAAGAGGAAGGTATTTTACAACAACAACAACAAAAAGATACGAGTACGTAGGTATTTCATACGTATATATTTTTTCTCAGAAAAAAAGGGCTGCAAATAAATAAACAAGAATCCAGAGCTTTTTAGCCCTTGTTGGAATATATTTTCGGGACCAAAAACGTAACACCCCTTGTAGAGGAAACGTAATTTCCCCGTCCGTACTTTTCTAGGGCACCTCAGCTTGATGTTACGGGGGACCATAATAAATAGGACCTACGGGACACACAAAACCCATATATATTTACCTATTTTTACTCACAATATTTGGTCCTATTTACTATGGCCCTGGTCCCCCGTAACGGTCCAAATGACGTGCCAGGAGACCATCAAACTTTTGGTGAAAGCCATTTTTTTCATCGATGCATCTGGCCATTATAACTAGGAGCCCGTGCGTGAAAACAAAGCACTTATTACGGGGGGCATAGTAAATAGGACCACATATTGTTAGTAAAAAAATATAAAATACATGGATTTTTACGTATAACACAGGTCCCATTAACTATGGACCCCCGTAATAGTAATTTTTCGAGTTTTCGCGCTGCTGGCTTGGCTTGCACCTCGTGAGCCGTTTCTGGTCGCCCACGACTGTTTTCCTGCAGGACCCGACACCCTCACGCACCACACGAAGAGCTTGCCTCAATTTCGCGGGGTTTGTGTGTTGTTGCTTGTGAGGAGAGCTGTAGCTATCAGCAAGTGAAGCGCAAACGTTCAGGTGGGCCTTTCTGTGTTTTTGCAAATTTTGTGTACCCCAATATCACGACCGTTTTCGAAGACTCAATCGCGCTTAAAGTCGAGGTGTGGGCGTCTGTTGACAAAGCGCAATATAATCAGAAGCTGCTGTAGATGAGATGCCAGCCAAGGCACGGACCAGTAGAAGGTCCAAACACGGCGTGTTAAAAGTAGCGACTAAATCTTACTGGTTCCGAAAAAAAAACATCTAGAGGTTAGAGTCACTCGGAAACCCGGGGACGGGGGTAGATAAGATCCTCCGTGGCCTTAAGCCAGCCAAGTGAGAGAGTTTCAGCTTTTTCCAGTTGAAAAAAGCGCGGCACAGTTTCCCCGTCCCTCCACACCCCCCCCCCCCCCCCCCCCCCCCCCCCCCCCTTCCGCACGTACTATACTAGCGCGGACGCATGGGCGCCCCTACCAGCTGCATGGTGCATCGAATGAGGAGCAGCTTGCATCCATCTACAACTATCGCGCATTGGGGGGGTGAAGAGCTCTCAAAGGTGGCGACCGGTCGCGGAGGCCTGATTCCTCGGGGCGATCCCGTGTAGCGAGGGCCGCGGCGTTCGCCCCCGGACGGTCGCCAAGATATTGGACGTGCGCCACAGGAGCGAAGGCGCCGCGTGACACGAGAAATATACGGTCGGTGGTGGGCGCGTCACATACGGGTGCTTATGTGGGCAAGTCACTTCGTGAAAAGTTTTGCCCACATCCGGCACCGGTAAGGGTTCGGATTCGGTACTCCATCTCCGCTCGGTGCTTCCCGCTTTACCGAGCCGGAAACGCGCTGTGGAGGGGAATGGCTGTCGAAAAGCTTTTGAATTCCTATCGGCCATCAGGCTACATTCCTCCGTCCTCCTTTGCCCCACAGAGCTACCACGCTACGGCCGTTCGGTGGGCGACGCGACCGACACGCTGCAAGCCTGTCCCGACCTCCGAAGCACAAGTACATCTGAGAGCGAACGGTGGCGGCTAAGCCCTCTCTCTCTTGAAGCAAGCCATGAGGTCAATAATAAAGAACATTCTCCAGTTTTCAGTGCCATACAATACTCTGACCCGAGGTCGCAACATCGACCTTCCCTCTTCCCTGCCCCCCCCCCCCCCCCTGTCCCCGGTTATTTACTGCCTTCTCTTCCATTTTTCGTCGGAACCCGCGCAGTTACTGCCTTGCGACATTCACGTGTTGGGGTTAATTCAGCACCTCGGACGCTCGTCAAGTTGCGTCGGACTGCGCTTTTACCCGATGCTACTCCCAGGCTGGCCACCGAGGCGGCCCGCCACAACAACACACTAAAGGCCGGGACCCCGCGGCGCCATCTTCCAACCAAAAAAGCCCCCCGCGCGTGCATATCGGCAACGGCAGCGAGGCATCCCCGCTAAAATTCACCGCCGTCCCGCCTCCCCATACCACCACCACGTCCATCGAGAAAGCAACCTTAAAAAAGCACCGCCCTTCCTCCTCCCCGCGTCACCGCCACCGCCAACGCCAACCCCCCCCACCCCCACCCCCATCCCCTCTTGGGGCGTTACGCCCTTAGCTCACCCTCACGTAGTCGCCCCCTGGGTCCAGGCCCATCCGGTTGTCGTCTAGCAAGCCGAGGAAGGTCGCCGCGGCTTGCGGCAGCGGCGTCAGCTCAACCTGGCAAAGGAGAAGCCGTTTGTGCCCGCGGAAAAAACCGAAAGGAGGTCCGTCCGCAGAACGGCCCGCGAGGTCGGCAGGAGGGGAAAAGCAGGAGGAGGAGGAGGAGGAGGAGGATAAGAAGGGGCGGGGGGGGGGGAGGGGTACTCGATATCATGCATGGCCGTAGTCGAATGACCATAGACCCTCGCATCCCTACAATGCCGGGACGGAGCACGTCGGATTTTCATCGACCACGGAGACATTGCTTGGACCAAGCGCGAAGCGTGTCCGGCGAGTCGCATGAAGGGTGCGATGCATCTTACTATGTGAGGCGGACTTACATATGGATGGTAGCTTCAATGGGTTTATTTATTCTCCGGTGTAGCCACTTCCAGAGACAGCAGTGGGAGTACTATGTAACTGCCTCTTGGGTGCCTTACCATGAACACTATGTGGTACGATCATTCCCCTCGTGCGGATTAAAGGTTCTTTACCCCGCACAAATGATCTGACTCAGCCGCCAGCTGAGGCCGACCGTCAAAAACAAAAAAAACGGTATCTTGGTTGTCTAGCCCAGGTAGTGAGCGGCATGTTTTACAGTGTCGTTGCCAACCGACGCCAACCCAACCTACAGTTAATACATAGGCGGGGGGGAGGGGGGGAGGGAGGAGGAAGAGGAGGGAGGGGGGAGGAGGAGGAGGAGGGAAAGAGGGGAGAGGGGGTTCGTGTGTACTCGACGCAAATGATGCGTATACTGTGGAGCTTGGTGGCGTGTGGAGCCTGGTGGCGGAGACTCTCGGGGCTGAACAATCAGCAGCACACGAGCAGAGCCGTTGTTGCGGATATTGGACTAGTCCATCCCAATCGCCGCGAAAGGCAGCGGGTAGCGCCAATCGAAAGCAAATCTGATGTGCACTCGTTTCGAGCAAACAATGCCCCCAAATTCTCTAAAGCATAATCACGGTCGCGTACACACGTGCAGGGACGTGATGGAGTCGACCACCGCGCCCCGAGCTATGCATCGGACGGCAGACCCCCCTGTCGCGGAGGCAAGAGGCACCGGCAGGGCGGAAACTCGACAACGGCGGCCTTGTTTGTACAGCAATCAGGCTACGGCTGGTACCCTCGCACCTGACCCCGACCAATAGTCCCAACCACTCACCAGCGCCCCCAAGAAGGCACTCAGGGCGTTCCTCCTTTCCTCCCTGAGGGCGACAGACCTTCCGATGGCCAGTCTGTTGGGAAAGCGGAAGGTTGATAGAATTTTCTCGATGCGTTCGGCCGAAGCCTTGCTGGTGACAACGTTCCCGCTTCCCGCCCTGCTTTCGGCGGCGGTCAACCCCGACGAAGCCGCAAACGGCAGTTTCGCGCGCGCGGGGGATCTGCTCCGACCGGATGAAGACGCTGGGTGTTTATTCTGCTGGCAGGCGGTTTTGAGCAGCTGTCGAAGCGCGACAAACTCTCGGTACCGCTTGAAAACCACCCAGAGCTGGTTCAAACCGCGGCGAGAACAAGATTAAAACGACGTACCAGCGACAAGGGGGGGGGGGGGGGGGGGGGGGGGGGCGAGTATGAATAAAAAAATCTCGCACATCTGTGGCACCGCGCGGGACAATGAATGCCAATCTGTACCGACATACCACTCTGTCCAGAAAAATAAGCACCGTCTATATATTATTATACAATAAAAATATTTATTATATTTTGGGACAGAGTGGTACAAGGACCGTTTTCATATTAATATTTAATCGAAACAGTCCTTATATATAGTGGCAGAGTGGTACTGGCGAGTAGACCGTGGAGGGCAGTAGTTCTCGGTACGGTTGCAGCGGTTGCTCTCCGTAAACCGCCTTGGTTTCACGGTGAGTTGGAATTTACAGCATTTCGGGGTGACTGTTTTACCGGCATGCGTAGACAGTCGACGGAAGACAACTTTATTGCAGCGTCCTGCAGTCGGGATAAATGCAGGGACGGCGGCATTCCGCGTGAAGAGTCGGGGGGGGTGAGGGGGGTGTACTCGATCTCATGCATGGCCGTAGTCGTACGACCATAGACCCTCGCATCCCCACAATGCCGGGACGGAGCACGTCGGGTTTTCACCGACCAGGTAGACATTGCTTGCACCACGCGCAAAGGGCCGCGAGGTGTTGGGCGAGTCGCATGGAGGGTGAGCTGCATCCTACAAAGAAACACTTTTGAGGTGGATTCTCTTGCATATGGATGACAGCATCACATCAACGAACTGATGTAATTTCTGGTGTGGCCACTTCCAGAGGCAACAATGGGTGTACTATGTAACTGCCTCGTGGGTGCCTTACCATATACACACTACATGATACGACCATCCTCCTTTTGCCGAGTTAAGGTTCTCCCCGAACAGAAATGATCTAACTCGATTGCCAGCCGTGGTGACCACAAAAATAAAAACAATATAGTACCCTGGTTGTCTAGCTCACGCAGTGACAGGCGTGTTTTACAGCGTCATCGCCAAACGAAGCCAATCCAACCTATACGTACCAGGTATATAATATAGGGCGGGGGGGGGGGGTACTTATGTCATGCATGGCCGTAGTTGTATGACCATAGGCCGTGGCATCATCGGAGGGGGGGGGGGGACTCATTTAATTTCTTGGAAGAGTCATAGGGGGGGGGGCGAGTTGGCGCTGCGTTGGAGCGAAGCCAAAAGTTATGGCCGTTCTATCGCCTTCTGCCAAGTCGCACCGGAGGTATAAACTTACTTACTTTTGTCTTTTTCCTGAGCGCGCTCGATTGGCACATCCCTGAGATCTCATAGCTCCCACTCGGACACCGCCTCTTTCTACTACTTGCCGGCGAGAGCCTGTTTGGTTTTCATGGTTTCGTGTGCGTGGGTGTACCCATAGCACGGCAACGCGGGCGAGCCCGGCGCCATCGCGGGTGTCAACGGGTGCTGGCGGGTAGAGGGGGGGTTGGAAGGAGCGCGGTCGCCGTTTTCGTGGCTACGCGTCGCGTGTCCACCGCATTGAAGTCCTTTCAAAGCTAATTAGCTAGTTTGCTTCTCAGCAGCGGACTCGAATTGCAATCGCTGACGGATCGCCAGAGGGAGGTCTAGAACCTCAAAGTCTCTGCTGCTGTACTGCACGGGATGACTAATGAGCAACAAGTAATATGATCCAGGATAGCTTTCTTATTCAAGAATGGGCGCGGTCTACGCGAACTTCAGTACAACAACTACCGCATTTATTATTTTCCTGCAAATCTCAGCCTGCCTCTCTTTATTGCTCGCTTTCGTATTACGAGTAGGTGTCCCGTACGACTGTCTGTAGTCTCTAGGCAGTAAACAGCGATCGGCATACTAACGACACCAACGATATCATGGGAAAATTGAACAACAGCAGCAGCAGTAGACCACCTGGTACGCCTAGGTATACTCGTAGAAACGCCGCAGTCAAAAGCGCACGGCTGACGGCTTAACGGTGTACTTGGTACCTACCGTACGAGATTGATGAGCGTTCGATGATTCATATTACTATTCACACCGGGCTTAAATTTGCGGACAGAGAACGTCGGAAAGATAGGTCATTATTGAAGACCTTCCGGCATGCTCATAATCGGAGACAAAAAAAAACGCTAAATAGCGGATTCTTGTGTTGGAAAAAAACCCAATTTCAGCAGCGGCAGCACTTGCAGGACGACCAGACGTTGTGCAAGCAGCAGTACCTACCTGCAGCGGTCAGCAGCAGCAGCAGTAGGCGCAGCATGCAGCAGCAGCGACATGCAGCAGCAAGCTGCAGACGCAGTAAGCAGAAGCACAGTAGCATGCAGCAGCAAACTGCAGAAGCAGTAAACTGCAGCATCAGTAAGTAGCAGCAGCAGCAGCAGCATGCAGCAGCAAGCTGCAGAAGCGGTGATCAGCACCAAGCACCAACAAGCAGAAGTGAGGTCTATCTTGTGCTCCTCGACACTCGCTGTGCAATCAACGCCTTCACAACGAGAAGATCGCCCTCCTTCTTCTTCGTTGTCCTCTCCGCCCGCGAAGGGGTCATAGCGGCGAGCCGCAAGCAGCTGCAGCGCTTGCAACAGCGCTTGCAGCAGCGCTTGCTTGCAGCAGCAGCGCTTGTTTGCAGTAACAGCGCTCGTTTGCAGCAGCAGCGCTTGTTTGCAGCAGTGCTTGCTTACCGCAGTGCTTGCTTGCCGCAGCGCTTGCAGCAACAGCACTGCAGCAGCACACTTATTGGCAGCAGCAGCAGCACACTTATTTGCAGCAGCAGCAGCAGCAGCAGCAGCAGGTGCTAATATAATTTACTTTACGTTTCAACAAGACCCAGTCTCATGGTGCATCCGCACACTCCCGGTGAGCTGACAAGACGGTAGTCGTCTCGATCCATGAAGTCCGCTCGGTCTTCGCCCTCAAAAACGTCAACCCCCCTTCGACCAAGAGGTTGCCCACATATCGAACGAGATCCAAAAATGCACGAGCTCGTCTAATTTGTGCAAATTCGATCAGGCTTTTCGAACAGTCGTCGGTAACGGGGGAATCCATTGAACAAACTTGTAACATATTTAATTTTGCGCAAACACTCTACTCTAGAACGACAAAACAAAAAATAGCACGAATTGGCTGAAAAGTAGCTCTCTACAACATGTGTGACACTCGTAGCTTCTTCTGGTTCGGGACGGAGGTTGGCCATGAGGTCTTTGCAATCGCTCAATGGAGCTCAATGGTGTCCTGACGTGCGCGGAATCGTCACCAGAAGTGGCAGAGAGCCGGAACCCGGCACCTTCTCCAAAAAAACATGAGGCAATGCAGGAGTATCGTCTGGGACCAAGACCAGAACAAGGAGAGAGAGGTTTGGCATCTCCACTTTCCCGACCTGAACAACAATTGCAATCTACAGCAGACAGCAGAAACTGGCGTAACCATGTGGCATTAGAGGTAGCAGCAGCAGTACGGGATACGAGAGTCCACGTCCCCGGTGGCTTGGTAGGTGGTCCGCGTGCCTATTGAGATCAATTTCGTGGGTTCGAGTCTCACCGAGTGCATGCATGCTCGTAGGGACTTTTTCTTGCACAAAATTGAATAGCGGAAAGCGCGAGATCGTGAGTTAGTAACATTCGATGAAAATCGATGAGACGTGGGAATGCTGAACCCTATGCGCGATAAAAATGAAGGCATACACGAGGGGGGAGAAGGGACGACACCTGTGACCACGGCTTGTCCAGAAGATCGCTGGGGGGGTAAAAATAAAAACTCCAGGTAAAGTCAAAGTGGCGATTAAAAAAAAAAAAATGTTCAGTGTTCAGCGACCGGCACCAGCCGCTGTTCTGCAGCGGTCGCGAGGTCCAGGCGCGGGCCGTCTCGACTTGCTGACTCCGCCGGGGTTGTCGACCGTTACGATCCGCTCTACAGAGCTCTTTTCGATTAACACGTGATTTTACACCGCTGTTACCCTACAACTGTGTCCGGAAATGTAGGCAACGTTCTTATATGAATACAGATAATAAAAATGCCTCTTACATTTCTGTCCAAAGTGGTGATATTCCGTTCATTTTGCCCTACCAATCTGTACGGTAATGTAAGTACCGTTTCGATAGTTATACTCAGACAAAAAATATTTTTATTTTCGTACAAAGTGGTATTTTTCCGATATTATGTACTGGTACGTACGTGTCGGAAATTTGCAGTGGATTTTTCGCGAGATTGAACACCCATCGTATACGATACTCGCACCTGTCTCGTGGGCGGCATCTCCACACAGCAAGCATACACCGTGTGCCCAGAAGGGTGCTTCAGAAAGCGCGGCACTCTGACAGTCACCACTGTCGCCGCCCTGACCAGCGAAGACCCCCCAGCCCCTCCTCGCCCTCCACCTTTATCGAGCTGGGCGTCATCCGCTGTGACGATCGGCTCGTGGGAGATATTCTTCCGCGTTTTGGGCGGAGAAGTACGACGTGGGGGCATCTCGCCGAGCTGAGCTCTAGGGACTAGTCCACAGATTTGCGTCGCCTGTTGTGTGCGACGTGAACGGGCTGATTGCCTTTTCTTTTTCTTCCTGTCTGATTGCCTGTCCGTGGCTATAAAGGAGGTGCGTGTATGCGAGCAATGGTCTTGTTTTGTTGTTCCCAATGAAACAGCCAAACAGCAGCAAAGCCAAAGCCCCCAAAGCTCACAGTCCCGGCGAGGGAGTTGCATACGTCATAATAGCCTTGCTCAAACTATCCTATGGATTTTGTCCGTAAATATAAGAATATATTTATATTTAATTATAATAAAATATGTTTCTTATATTAACGGAATGAATATAGAAAATTAGCCGGGGACAGCCTGTTGTTACTTGGTATGCAGTTTATGCAACACGACCAATACTTGCTGCGGCTGTTGCTGCTGCCGTGTGCGTGTACGTGCTACGCTCGCCTCGGTGTTGGTATACCCCCAGCCTCCTCGATCATGCAGCGGGCATTATTGTTGCTCTCTACTCTCTGCACCGCTAGCGTGGCGTTTCGTTTTGCACCTCCAAGGACACCGTCTTTGTCCGCGAAGCCAAACATCGGACTAGCATCTTCATCTAGCCAAACTCACGTGGGACTCCGAAAACGCGTTGCTGCAGGGGGCTGGCAAGCGCCGGCGAGGAGCGCGCGACGGACCATCTTCGGTAGCTCGGATGGGGATATTCAAGAAGAGGAGGCAAGTCTTGATTGGTCGGAGAGCTTCGCGATAGGAATCCCATATTTGGCATCTCACATGTGGTTTCAGCAAGCAGGGGTGTGCTTGAGTGTTCACTGTATGATAACAGCACATCAGAGCAGTATATACGATACTCGTACGTACTGGACTGGTCTGATGTTAAAAGTACAAAAAAGTATGTATCCCTCTGGCTTGCGGTGTCAACCTGCTCACGTACGATGCATGCCACGATCTAACCGATGTCTGCCTGTGTTTACTGCTGTACCTACGCTACCATCATACGATCCACTCCTCACTCGAAGTCCGGCGACCGCCTCGTAGTGCGAGGTTCAGTTGACGTGCTTGAATTGATTTGCCGCCGGCCCTGCCCGGTCATCATGCAGGCCAACAATAAATTGGGGAGAGAGGGCGGACATCGACGAAGGTTGGAGCTTGCCCGGGGCAGGCTGGATGAAGGGCGCCGTGGACACGCTGAAAGGATATGGCCCGGCAGGTGGGGTGACATGTCACGGCGGTGAACCGTTGCTGCAGCCGTGACACCTTTGCGTGGGGGCACTCGTAAATACTGTGGTATGGATCCGGCCGGCCAATTCGTGACGGCCATGGGTCTCCTGGCCTCTGTCATGGATCGTATCACATTGCATGTACATAGCCGTGTGGGTCGATGTGATAAGAAATACCCTGATTGGTGCGGAGTACAAATTATATGAGATGATAGATATGATATGTGCAGCAGTGGATCAACACATAACATATTGAAGCAGACGACTAACGCGTCATGTTGCAGTTGCCCAATCAAACTGCAGTGCGACAAACCTGGTAACTGCCAAGCTTCGCTACCTGCTATTTACCTGGTACCTGTGGGTACCGTACTGCTGCTCTCAAGTTTTTTTCCGATATAGTTCGTTGCTTTTCATACTCAGTCGTTGTTGTGCACCGATGTCGCTCGTCGAGGTCAGGTCGCGTCGAGTGTGGGGCGACGCATTTGCGTCGGCCCGGCCACCAGCGGCATGCGCATCGCGGGGACACCCTTCCGTTACACCCGTCCCCCACATTGTCCCCTGCTGACTGGCCGGCCATGTGATCACCCTTTTCCTCGTGGGTCACACGCTGCTGCTGCTGCTGCTGCTGCAGGTGTCATCGCGTACGGGCTGCTGAACGAGCTCTACTACACGACAGCGTTTGCTTTCCTGTGGCTCGGGCCAATGGGAGCCGCGGCGATCGTGGCGCCGGCCTCGCTTGGGTTACGGGAAACCGTCGCCATTTCCGCGAAACAGTTCGGCAAGGTACGGTCTGACCTGTCCGCGCATCCCAGACTTGGATGTTTTATTTTTTGTGGCAAAAGCATAACATCAGCGGCGGACGCAGTGTCAACTACAAGGTGCTGCTCACCTACTTATTGCGGCGGGGCAATTAATAGTAAGTAGTATCCATGGTGGCCCCAAAAACACTTATCCCCCCTACCCCATGTCAACACGCCATATTTGATTCTGATTACCATGTGTCCGCGTAGTAGTATAATTGAAGGTTTTTTTTGCCGATCGTCCGCACTATAAACACCGCCAGAACCCGATATAGCAAGCAACTCGCCGGGAATCAATCCAGGATTCTCGCACCGATGTGGTATTACAGAACCGCAGAGATTCAGCAACACGGCTTTAAGTAACCGCCGAGGTGCAGTATATCTGGTATGCAGCAACAGAAAAGGTGCCCATGGGCCCGCGGGTGCTGTGTATACTCCAACATAAAATGTGCGCATGATCTTGCGGGTGCTCAATTCCTGCGGTGTAAGGGCATGCTGTCAATACGATTCCTATCGCGGGACAACGCGGGGCACGAAGGACTTGCGGGATGCTACGACTGCCTCCCTGCGCACCGCCCGAAGCATCGCAGCTGCGGCACGGGTCGGCACCGTGAGATACGGCGTGCTTTACAGCCAACCATATGTTTCAACATTCTAACTGGACAAGCCCCATTGTCCTTCGTCCGCCATGCTTATACCCAGCAGTCTGAAGTAGCCCCAGGCATGACGCCTAAACCCCACCCCAATGCCATACCCGCGCCGCTCTATGATCCCCCAGCCCCCCCTGCCGCCCCCCGCCTCCACTACGCCGCCCTCCTCTGCCTCCCTTCCCCCCTCCCGGATACTCGGTTTCCTCTCCTTACCGCAACTCTCATCCGCAAACCGACGAACCGAAAACGAAGCAGGTGGCTGCACTCGTGTGGCTGGGAAGTCAGGCAACGAAGCCCTTGCGCATGGCCCTGGCGATCGTCCTCGCTCCCGCGGCCGAGGGCCTGTTGACCTCAACGGAGCGCCGGCTGCGCCTCCCCTCTCGACAGGCCGCCTTTGGCTTGCTCTTAGTTACTATCCTGGGGTCGACGGCCGCGTTTGGCGCTGCCGCCGTCGCCTTTGCCGCGGCCCGATCCGCCGCCGCCGCCGCCGCAACGGCAACTCACTCGGCCTCTCCGAAAGCGTCGGCAGCAGTGGTGTCACTGTTGGGCCTTCGACAAGGAAGATTTGGTGGTGGCGACGGTGGGATGCGTTCCTTGGCAGCCGTAGGCAGCGGCAGCAACATCGACGAGACCGTCCAGCTAGGGTACGCCCGACCACGAGCGTCAGGATTTTTCCACCGGATGGCACGCGATTCCGCTGAGAAGCGCAGCGTAGCCGGGGCAACGCAGTACATGACAGTGACGGCGGTGACGGCGGCGGCGGGAGTGGTGATGAGGGTGGATGGGGGTTTTGACGAGAAGCGGGACGTGTCCCCACGGGAGTCTGGGCCATCGACGAGGCGGCCATTCGCCCCCCGGCGGATAAGCCCGCAAAAAGCGGCGGACCGGAACCCACCCCCGCAAGATAACATCCACGGCTGGAAGGAGCACCCGAACCACTTGCTGGGGTTCTGGGAGGTCGGCCGCGCCGAAGCTCTGCCAGCCCCGGAGGGCTCCCGGGCGCCGGAGGCGATCGCCGCGGCCGCCCCGTCCGTCGAAGCAGCCGCGGCTCTCGCTACGCAGCCTGTGGTGGTCTCGCCGGAAAGTGCTGCCGTGGGAGAAGCTTCCGACGTCCCCAGCCAAGGCGGTGGCGCTGCGGTGTCGGCAAGGCCGGAGGGTCGGGGGGGGCGAGAGGGTGAGAGTCAATCCGCTCTCAAGGGAACCCTCTGGAGAGGGGAGGGTTCAGCTACGGAGAGACGGCGGAGCGAGACATGGTTGACCTGGGGTCCGACGTACTTCACCACGTGGAGTACGTCGTGCTCAAGCGCGACGGGACGTTTAAGGCGGGTCCCGCAGGGATCGGGGTTATCCCGCGGTCGTGGCGGTTCGCCCCCGCCAACAGGCGGATAGTGTTCGAGGTGGATGTGCCTGCGAGGGGGGTCACACTCAGGTGATAAAATTTGAGACGGAGTTAGGGGGGGGGGATAAGTCGTGTGGTTAGTGTCAGGGGAGTGGAAGAGGTTCCCGTTGTGTACGTAGTGATTTTTTCTCGTGCGCGCTGTCAAGTGCTGTACAGGGTGAAGGTGTTTTCTTGGCTTCCTGCGGCAGTGTTTCGGGGATGAAGTGGGAATGATGCTCGAAGGTGTGTTCACTTTGTGCACGACATCTACAAAGAGAGCATACGGCGCGAAAGTTCTTCTAGACTGCTTTTGCAGCTCGGGCTTGGCGCAACGCGCAACGCAGGCAGACTGGGCGCTGGAGCCGACGCCGAAGTGACGATTGAGGGAGTGGAACCACGCTGCAGTAGCTATTGGCGTCGGTGCAGCGCTGCCAGTTCGAAGGGCAGGGCAGACCGCGTTTCAGAGGACCTTTTTAATTTTTAACCTCGCGTTCAGCAATGGAGTTGCGTATCCTCACACCGACGACTGCTTCATATTTTCACACATCAGGGCAGATATATCCCTAATACAAATGATCGGCGCGATCTAGACAAAATGCTTGCCTGGTGGGATCTATTTGACAACGGCTCTTGCGCACAAAACGCCCGCCTGGCAGGATCTGTATGCCACAGCTCTCGCACAGCATCTCATAACGGAAAATCCCGGATCTAGATGATCTACAGTATGTCGTGATATGTCGGGTGTGTTAAACCTTTGCTCTCCCTGCGCCGGTCCCACTGCCAGGTACAGCGGGCAGCTGAAGCGTAAGCCGGGGATGTTCACAAGAGCATCGGGGATCATAAGGGTCAGACCCATGTCGCAAGCTGAGGGGGACAGGGAGCTGCCGGCAACGAGTCGACTGTGGCCGAAGCTGGCGGGTTTCGCGATGCATTTAGACCTGCCCGAAAAATTCAGGCACAGGAAGAGACCGGCCGATGGAGGGGAAAGCCATGACGACGCGAGTCCGGACCAGTAGACACAGTAGAACATGGGTCTTCCGGTAATGACAATACAAACTCGAAGCAGCCTTGGGAGAAGATTTTTTTTCGGCTTTTGGTTTGTTTCGATGCCGTGAGCGCGGAGTGATCGCTCAGTCCGAAAAACGGCCTGTCTCTTTCATCCCGGTCGTGTTCACGAGGGGCCCAATGCAACAACGGCACACCATGTACATTGTATCTATCGTGTCAGCTTCGTCCTTTCCCGTGGGAAGCAAGTAAGCAGTGATGCCGCCGTGCGGCAAACGTCCTCGTACTGTTGGACTTTAGATAGTGGTTGTGTTTATTGCTTTCGCGTTCACTGAGAGGGCATTGGGAGACCCAGATGCAACAACCCAAGCCGAGACCAGACGCGACGCCAAGACAAGGCAAGAAGTCCGTTGTTTGTCCTGCGATTCGACACGGAAGCTTCTGCAGTAGTATACAACCATACCATACCATACCATACTCTTTCACGCCAAACCACGGCTTGTCCAGAAGGTCGTCCAGTGACAAAACGCCTACGAGTCGAGCTGGAATGTTGCGCTGGCTGTCTCTATCTTCAACCAACGGCGAGTAACCTTAACTCTAACACCAACGAGTGTGAGGAGGATTATCGATGTCAACGTCAACTCTAAACACCGACAACAAAAGAGCGGCTTTCGATGCCGTTGGGTGGTGAAAGGGGGTCAACGTCGACCGTATCCTGCACCCAGAACCGGTTAACTGAAATACGTACGTACCCAGGTCGAAGACCCACTGAACTATCTCTCCAACAGGCAGACCGCAAATGAAGCGACGCTCATTGCCTAGAGCACCCTCGGGGGCGACGTATACAATACACACCAACGCCCAAAAAAAAAGCAGTGCGGCAAGCAGGGCATGGGCGCAGACCCGGGTGCTAACACCACGAGCTGGTGGGAAAGGCCAAGCGTAAGGATTGCGTCCAAATCGCGATCACCACTTCTATCTAAACTACAGGATGAAAGTTGCCACGAATTCTCAGTATCTTCTCTCTCGACATGGGACAACAAAAAATGAAACGAACACCGCTGCGACGCGCTTGCTCCGGCGGACAGACCGCTCAAAACAGAAACCACTGTTATACACTACCGCAAAACGGAAACCAGAGCCGCGACAGACTGTAGCCCCGCCTGCCCCGCTACAACAAGCCAAGGCCAAACAATCGCAGCAGCCACAATCGACCTCTATCCGCGCTTCCTCATTGGACCACTTAAGCCAATCAAAACCGTCGACGACTACTGTATAGACACGAGTAGCAGTAGCGGAAGTCATCTCTCCCGTTGGCGTTAATCTGCCCGTCCCGACCATACGTTGCTGCTGCTGCTGCTGCTACCGCCGCTGCTGCTGCTACCGCCGGTGCTGCTACTGCAGCTGCTGCTGCCGCTGCCGACGCCGCTGCTTGCGTGCCGCACCACACACCGCATGATTTTTTTCGGTTCAGTTTTTCCCGTAATCACGCCGATTTCGTGGTCTTCTTTGTGCCCACCAGAGAAAATCCCGCTTGCAAGATACTGTGCAGCAGAAACCCCGTCGGTCCGGACATGGACGTGACCATCACCACCGGGATCATGACCGCCTGGGGAAGCCCGGCAGGGTTTCTGGCGAAGGAGATGAGGGGAAGGGGGGCGAACGCGAAGACAATGACGGCCAAAAAACATCAGTGACCGGGCGGGAAGCGAAGGAGAAAGAGGAGGGGAGGGGGGTCTCCTATGGTATGGATGGATCATTAGGTACGGCAGTATAGGCATTGGCGTGTGAAATACAATAACACCGTTGTACTTTGTGGGGTCAACATGATATTGCTTGCCGCGTCTAGTTGCCTTCAGAGCTGAGGGGGCGAGGACGGCAGGGGATTCATCCTCATAATTTTCGTCGGACCATAACACCTCCATGCCGCAACAAAATAACAGGAATTGCGCTGTGGACCTCGTGGCGTCTGAGACCACCCTCTGGTATACACGCGGGTTTTGGTACGGATGTGTAGGCATGCACGCAACATGCAATTGCCGTAGAGACGTGGGAACGTCACCGACTATGACGAAT
The DNA here is from genome assembly GCA_031763025.1 of Macrocystis pyrifera. NCBI lineage: Eukaryota > Phaeophyceae > Laminariales > Laminariaceae > Macrocystis > Macrocystis pyrifera. The sequence goes on from JASSKH010000023.1 coordinate 9,689,412, forward strand.
ATGAATGTACTCTTTTCCTTCTTTGTTATTGAACAGCCGGGTGTCACAGCGATGTTGGCTCCGGGATCCTGCCAAGTTCAGGGGTGTGGGTGCAGTGCTGTGGATGATTTCGTCTCCTCGCGACATCATAATACGATCGTTAAGGCAGTGACGGATTGCGTCACGGTGAAGATTTCCCGCCGCGAGCATGCAGAGGAACATGGTGGCCAGGACGTTGTCCCCCTACCCAGCTGGGTAATAGGCGCGGCCAGAGAAATTACCACCGCGTGCAGAGCGCAGAGGAAGTGGGGGTTTGGACGTTGTGCCTCCACCTTGTTGAGTAGACCGACTACGATTTCTTCCCGGTCTCTCCGCAAAACAAACAAAAAAAAGGCTTGAGCACGCACGTGTATGAGTAACGGTACGAGATAGTCGTGGTAATCTCGCCGCATGATCTATTTTTCGAGGAGGCCCGATGCGAGTACCGCCAGGCGCACGATCATGCATGGGGGCAGCAGGCAGCCGGATGCAACGGAGCTCCCGCAAGTCCTTTTGCGCTAGATTGAGCTCAATCGCCCAAAGCCTGAAGCTCCGCGCTACACGGCTTCTACACCGACAGCTTGCGTCGCCAACAAGGGGGGTTCGCGAGGCACGGCCAAGCTGCAAACATGAAGATATTGTACGGAGCTGTATGTCCGACGTTTTAGTCTACATACAGCTCCGTACATAACCCCATCTGTCGACAGCTTGGCTATCCCTCGCGAACTCGCCCCGTTGGCGAGTGCACTCGCCGCAAGCTCTCGGTGTAAACGTCGTCAAGCGCGAAGCCTCAAGCTCTGGGCGGTTGTGCGCAATCTAGCGCAGGAAAACTTGCAGGAGCACCGCTTGCATCCCGCTACCTGCTGCCCCCACAATCGTACTCCCGTCCCGGCGATCCTCGCATCTTGCCTCCTCGAAAGGTGGACCATGCGGCGAGAATACTATGACATCGTACCGGTACTCAATACAAACACGCCAACGTACGTGCTCAAAACTATTTTTTTTGTTTATTTTGCAGAGCGACCGGAAAATTCTCAGTCGGTCTGCTCAAGCAAGAAGGCGGGATTCCGTCCAGGCCACCACTTCCTCTGCACTCTATCGCGGCAGGAAACTCTCCTGGGCTCAATAGAGTACCGGGACAACGGCCTGGCCATCACTGGGTTCCTCTGTACGCTCGCGGCGGGATATCTTCACCGCCGCGCAAGTCTCGAAACTCGCCACGGACTGGAAAACTATGATCGTATTACGATATCGCGAGGAAAATAATCATCCACAGCAACGCTCCCACACCCCTGAACTCAGCAGGAGCCCGGGGCCAGTATCGCTGGAACACCCGGCTAGGTGGATGGACTACGTTCAAAAATAGAGAGAGAAACTAGTGAACTAATTATTGCGACTAGTCCGGTCACGATCCCATGTCTACGGCATGTCTACGCATCAATATGAAACTCGTGGATGTATCAGAGGATAGTCCCCATACGCCACAAAACGGGCCACTGACAGATCAAAGCCGGCTTCTCAAGGAGAAAAGACGCCATAATGGAAACAGGCACTACCGTAGAACATACAGCTAATAAGAGTACGGCGGTACGAATTGAGTAGAACAGTCAAGATAATCCCAACCGGTACTTATTTTGGAGCAGGTTCAAGAGCGAGACGGGTACTTTTTAATCAACTTCTGCCGCCTGTGGCGCAGGTCCAATACGTGATACTGTGGCCGGTTTATTGCGTGGGCAACAATCGAGCACGACGACCACATCACACATAAAAAAAGGGAGTGGCTGCAGCAAGGCGGAACAACGCCCGGGTCAAGATAATATATTTGCTCGTAGTAATACTAGTGAATACCACCAGTTTATATCAGTACTTGAATGTATGAAAGAAGCCTACTCGTAACATCAGCTGCCGGCTTAAAAATCAACCATCTGGAGTGTTTTCACCCGATGGTCCGCAAGAAGAAACGCCATCATATCAGGATATATAGCAAGCAACTCCTTGGGGGGAAAAAAACAGTCCAGCAGGGCTCAGCACGAAGGCAAAAATAGCGAAGCATCCTGCCGCGACAACTCACGCGTTGTTCTTCTCGACCAGAGAGTTGCCAACCACAAGGTCGAACGCGAGGTAGTGCACCCACGCCGGCAGGATGACGGCCGTGTTACCGAAGAGCTTGATCACGCCCTCCAGCGAGCTGAAATCTGAAAACACGCTCAGCACGCTTCCTTCGCCCGTGCTGAAAGATGACGCTGCCGGTAAAAAGCGCAGCGTACGTCGACACGGATAAGAAAAGGGTCAAGTGTGTGTTTGTAATCGTCTATACTACACGAGCGCATGCTAGTTTCTGGTTTAAACGGCGCCAACAGAGATGGCTAAAGCGACCGACCGACCGACCGACCGACCGACCGATGGGAGTCCACCAAGGCACACAAGTTGATGACAGTTACACATGTTCTGCTGCGCGGGTTCCCAGTGACATGTTTCATGCCATACACTTCAAAAACCCTTTTGGGACACAAGTCCAATGACGAAAAAGAGCAGCACCAATTCGACAATTTCTTCAACGGATGGGGTGAGCAGTCTGCAGTTTCAGCAGCAGGATGCCTTGGGCAGCGTATTTTTGGTACTGTACCGCGTGGATCATCAGTGTAGTTCTGGCACTGCATGGAGGTATATAGATACACCGAGCAGCGCCGGGTTGCCATATTATACGTACGCGTGGCCGACGCTGCAGTATGCACGCGTACTTCTGCAACTTGTATTTTGCGTTCGTCCCCTGCTGCTGCTGCTGCTATTTCTCTGGGTCGGTTTCAAAACCAGTCGGAGTTCCACGAACAGTTACATAAGCAAATACCGGTAGTTAGTTACTATACAAACAACGTCTATGGGCGGTTCCAAGCACCTCATCGTAAAACGACAACGCCACTCACAGGGGCAATACGTTTTCTCCTCTCACCAAAAGTCGGAACGTAGATAACGCACTGGATCAGCACCGCCGTGTGCACTATGGTGGGGCGCATGTTCCACCTGCAGATGAACACGCAGCATGCGAACGAAACCACAAAGTGGCCAAAATAGTAGATTTTCGGGTGAAGAGCGATTAGACGCGAGACGACGAGGGAAGAAAGGTCTAGAATCTCCTCGCGATGCAAAAAGCCTTCCAAGGCAAGAACCGTATTGGGGACGAAGGAGAAGAGTGTTATAAGGATTACCCTGGGCTGGGTAATCGATCGGTCTTTTACCCCTATAGAGCTCAGTAGGTAACACCCTCACATTTGACGTCGTCGTCGAGGACACGGGTTCGAACGTCACTTCGAACGGTTCTTTTATAGAAACGCTTGCGCGTGCGTCCCTAAAAACGTATCTCCCTGGTTCCCCAGGCACTGAAACGAAGCGGGTAGGTCAGCGTACGGCCGTATACGGTACCGACGCCCCATAGATCCCGCCGTTCAGAGGGGGGGAGAGTGTTATAAGGATTGCCCTGGGCTGGGTAATCGATCGATCTTTCACCGTTAGAGCGCAGTAGGTAACGCCTTCACAAGAGCTTGATATGTGACCCCGCATCTGAGTTCAAACGAGGAAGGACGGACGACGAGGAAGGGCGAAAAAAACAAAGAGGATGGAAAAAAAAAGCAAGAAAAACAACAGCTGGTTCGCTCGCGGCACAAACGAGCATGCTGTTGTAGCACACAGCAAGAAGTAAGTCGTGATAGATTCCATCGATTTAGTGCTTCGACTGCTGTGCCACATAAATGCGTGATGGGTTATCCGCGAATGACTGCAACAACGATTGCAAAAGAGGACACCTGCTGTTCTAAGAAAACGAACACCAACAAAGTCAGGGTGATATTCACAGGAGAACAGTGAATTCGGGAGCCGTAAACTGAATTTAGTGTACAACACACCCTTCCCAGAAAAAACAAGAAAACGACCATTCCAGCCCGTGTGTATGTGTGTTTGTTATTTCATATAATAGTATAAAAAAAAAGGTGTACTGTACACCGAATTGTGATATCTGTATGTACTCGTTTTTTATCCTTGAGGCCAAACAAGGGAAACGTTGGTTGAGGCCCAGGAGGCCCATCGTGACGATTTTCGAGCACGGCTTGGCAAGAGCAGAGCGGTGTGTATACTCGTGGGCAACCGTCGATAGTCGTAACTGGTATTTTGTGTAGATTAGGGCCGTGCTTGATCCTTACTGGTGCAACGGAGCCTACAGCAGGGGGAATTGTAGTGTCAGCGCGTTCTGCGAGGACGGGTACGGGGGATCGGGAACCAAACCAAGAATCATTCGCAGTTTTGATTTGGCGGGGGGAGAAATTGAGGAATCATTGGTGCAGGATTTGAGTTTGAGCTTGAGTTTGAAGAGTTGTAGATGCCTTGTTGTGCCCTCTCCTTCACCAGCCAGCTAGATATACCCCAAGTGAAAAAAAGGCAGCAGCAGTAGCAGTATGTACATTAAAGCAGCCAAAGTAGCCTTGGTACCCTGTTGGCAATTCATGTCAAACACCTCGCAACGACTGCGGTTATAGTTTTAATACTATAGGAGTAATAACTGGAAATCAACTTTAGCCGTACTATAACTAGACGTATTGCCGTGCCAGGTGTGGTATGTTTTTTAGTCTACTGTAGCCGCGCAATTAGACGCGAGTCGACGAAGAAAGAAAAGGCTGGAGCCTTCTCGCGATAAAAATGACGGCAGGAACCGTACGGAGTCAGGAGGGGGGAAGAGAGCCTGCTACATACGTGACCCCGGATCTGAGCTACCGCTATGTACTAACAGGAAAGAGACAGAAAAGAAGGGCGAATATACTAAATAGAATTAAAAAAAAATATAAGAAAGAGCTCACCACTTTGTTGGAGAAAATGGTTGACGCACACTGTTTAGTGTACCACAAGACGAGGACTGGCCCTCAATGGTAGATAGGGTCGGGGATGCTGTAGGGCAAGGATTAGCTATATTTGTATCGTGCAGTATAGTGTAAGTAAAAAAAATCTCGAAGAAGTGGTCAGCTACTACTACGGGGAACCATAGTAAATAGGACCTACGGTATTCATACAAACCTATATATTTACCTATTTTTACTAACAATATTTGGTCCTATTTACTATGGTCCCCCGTAATAGTAATAGAGATTGTCCCCTTTCATCTATTACCTGGGTACCCGGCGGGTATACCCCGTCGGACCCCAACGGGTAGGGTCCGACCTCAATATCCGCGGGTATTTGGGCCCTGCGAGTAATGACGCCACGGGTATCCGGTTACCCGCCCATTTTGAGGAACCCCGGTTCATTACTCTTCCATAATATCTCTAAAAAAACGATTCAAATGAGCACCACATACTCAACGCCAAACGCTGACGGATGCGGACACATAATCGGTACCCAGCATGTTCGTAGAGACTTGGGAACACCAGCGTGTACCCGGCTACCCGGGTACCCGCCCGTTTGCGGAACCCTGGTTCAGTATTCTTCCAATATTACGGGGGGGCATAGTAAATAGGACCAAATATTGTTAGTAATAATAGGAAAATATATAGTTTTTTTTGTGTACCGTAGGTCCTATTTACTATGAACCCCCGCAATAATATATGTATCTACTAGAAAACCGATTCAAATGAGCACACACTCAACGCTGAACGCCGACGGATACTGCTTCCATCGCACAAACAGGTTTGTGCTGCAGTCTTCCCTGAGGGGGGATCGTTGATCAGCGCCCCCGTGTTTGTACAATTTTCACCAAGCCCCGAAATACACGAGCCCCTGTATCATATCCATTTTAAACATTTTTAGCACATCCAAAGAGGGGTGGACAGACCTTGATAGTAGATGTTTATGGGGGTTTTGTGTTGGATGCCTGAAGCCGACCCTCCGACCCGAACCCGAACCCTAACCCTAACCCTAACCCTATGCCAGTGGTCAGTGCTGGGATGCTGTGCTTGTGAAGACTCTAGGTTGGCTCGGCCGGCGTGGATGCTGAGCTTAGGAAGACTCTAGGTTGACTCGGGATGACTCGGGATGCTGCTGTGGCTGGGAAAGACTCGAAAGTTGATTAAGCCGCGTAAAACATACCCCTAGCCAATCAGAGTGCCTAATTAGCTACCCCAGGAAGATCTACTATCAAGGTTTGTCCACTACTGCATCCAAACCCCCAGTAGCATGCCTATACGCGAGGGTTTTGTACACTATTAATAGAATGCAAGGCCAGGCGGCTGGAGTATCGAGTCAAAAAACGAAACCCTTAGTACCAACTCGTTTTGGTATCGGGCAGTAAACATATGCATTTGTATCTACTCTTATCTCCACTCGTCGTGCCACTGAAACAAGAAGAACGAACGTCCAAATACTTGCGGGTACCCGGGTACCCGGAACGAATGCGGGTAGTCGGGTACCCGGTCGTCAGCATGGCAAAATACTCGGCGGGTAGCGTAGGGTCTGGCCTCTAAAACTTGCCAGGTACCCGTTGGTGGCGGGTAACCGAAGGGGCAAACCTCTACAAGCTACCCCCGTCAACCAATAAATCACGAGGTGCGAATGTGGAACGTTGGCGTCGAGTCCGAGACAAGGCAAATAGTATATGCGGCACACCCGATACCGTGTATATGCTCTGTATTACATGTGCTTCCTCGTTTTGCTGGATCGAGTGCTCGAACTCCAACAAGAGCAACAGCAACGGCAACACAACAGCAAAACGGCAACAACAACAGAACCAGTGTAGTGCTCGTAGAGGTAGTGGGTGGCGAAGAAGCGGAGTAGCGCCAGAAAAAAAAAAGATGAAGCGAAACGTACACATTTATACAACCATGAGCATTTCGATTGTATTGTACGACATGACACAAGGCAGGAATCGTTGTGCGCAACGCGGCCGGGGTATGCACCAGGGATGGTATTAATATTAATAGTCTTAACATTTGAGATAATAGCCCTAGGACGAATAGACGATTTGACAACCTGATTTCTCGACAAATCGGGAGAGTGCTCATAACACCGAGCGGGGCGTCTATATCGGCAGATATCGACTACTAATACTATAGGCTGTTTCCTATGCGGTTCAGATTTTTTCGAGCTTCAGATTTTGGACCCGATCGCATTTTTAGCTGTGCAGTTTGCAAATCGAAACAGTCTTCCTATATGCGGAAAAATCGGATTGATCGTGCGTGCAGAGATTCGAGCAAACGCCGAGACCAACTGCTGGTGTTGTCGTGGTCTGGTGCCGCGAAGAGACGCGCTGAGTGCACCGCACTGCGCGTAGGACCCAGGCGTCCGAGCCCACGCTGACGGCCTCTGGTCTGGCGGCGAAGAGACATGCCGGGTGCGCTACGTAGAGTCAACCTGTCTTGCTTGGTATTTTGTACTTCACAATGTGACTGACTGCTGCTGATGCAGTCTGTGAGTGCGTACGTATCCACGGGGAAGTGCGCACCGAGTGCACTCCTCTCGGTCTCTAGGCTCGCCGTGCCAGCCGACTGTAGTCTGACCATGGAGAGACGCGCCGCCCGCCGGCTGCGCGTCGGGTGCGAAGCAACGTCGCTATACTCCCATGTCACCAACTAACTCATCGATCATTCTGCTGCTGCTTGCTGTCGTGGATGACATCCTGAATTTAGAGACCATGACATTCTTCGATTCAACAAACCTGATGGCCCAAGTCGTTGGATTTAGGCCCAAAATCCGACGACTTGGGTAATCGGATTCTCAAACCGATTTTTTCCGGTCGGATTTTGCATATTCGGACTGCATGAGCAGATGCTTTCATTTTTGTGATCGAAAAATACAAATACTTGTAAAATTAGGTAAAAATGGAATATAGACGAGGCGTATTACGCAGCTTGCAAAGTTGAGTATCAACTATTTAATCAGTCGAACTCACAGCTGACGTATTTCAAAATTTATAAAATCTGAAGCTCGAAATCGATCGCATAGGGAACAGCACAAATCTGAAGCTCGAAATCGAACCGCATAGGAAACACACCTAGAAATTAATCAGTTTCCTGTATGGTTCGATTTCGAGCTTCAGATTTGTAGTTTTCGATCCCAAATTAAAGCATCTGCTCATACAGTCCGAATATGCAAAACCCGACCGGAAATAAAACGAATACGGGTAACTCCTTCAAAATCCGCCATTTTTTTAGTGGCTGGACCCCTTGTTTTGGAGAAAACGGGCTCGGAAATCAATCAGCGGGTCGGTGTGTTTATTTTGCGTGTTATTATCAGAGGGCATATCAGACGGTAGATCGATAGACATGACAGCACACAGCAGCAGCACGCCAATTCACTCGTTACGTTCAGAGCTGGTGTGCGTATCTATGTAATAGCGGTGTACAACCGCACATCAAGCCGCAGGAACGCAGGACGCTGGGGAGGAACATCTCGAAGAAAAGCGGAAAAATCGGAAATTCGGAAACCCGGAAACCCGCCGGCGGGGAGTCTTGTTCCTGCTGCACAAACTGGACACCGGACAGCAGTGGACACCATGACAAAAACGCGGACAGCAGGACAGAAAAGCGGACAGCAGGACAGAAACATGAGGGGAGAAATGACGCAAAGAATCTCCACCTGCCGGCTTTTACCGTGCTGCTGCTGCTGCTGCTGCTGCTGCTCATCATGCACCCTTTAACAGAGCGGGTACCGCTGTACCTGCTACGTATAAATTCGGACCCGTGACCCGTGGTAAAGGGTTCAAGTAGGAAGAACCTAATCATGAGTGCAGCCAAGTTGCAGCCAACGAGGAGATTCAACACACGAAGATACCCACAAGTTTCCAAGAGCATACGCTTGGAGGGGGAGGGGGGAAAGGTGCACGAACATCGGCGACTTCTCCACCTCTCGCCCCAGGGCGCTGAACCGTTCTGCATCACGAACAAACAAAGCCGGCAGACTGCTGAAAAACGGAGAAAATCGCATCCCAGGATCCTGAGGAGTCACTCACTTGGGGGCGAATAAAAGCACGAGCCATGGCAGACACACGACGTAGGAGCAGAAGCTGAAAATGGTGTCATCAGACAAGTGGTCCAGTCCTGGGATCGGAAGAGGCATCGCGTACGATCTTCTTGTTTGGCGGTAAGGGAGGGTGGCAGTAGTGACACGTCTCGTAAACAGGTGGATGAATGTATGAATGTTGAATGCAATGGGAATGCTCTACGGTTGACCATGTCATTCCCATTGGTCCGGAGGAGTTTGTTTTGTTGGCAGGGAGTTCACTTAAGTATGTTAGCTTTTTCACAAGGGGCGGTGGGCACGATCTGTGTGGTGTTTTGCCCTGTTTTTGGCCTGTTTGCCACGGCGGTTTGCACTCTGGTCGACGACGGAGAAAGCCCCATGATGCTGTGTAGGTTGTCGATGAAGGGCGTCTCAAAGGCGTTTGCTTCTTCACGCTCCGTACCTGCTCCGTGGCGCGAATGCTTCCCTTGTGAGTACGAGACTTGGAACGTTGCCGTGCAAGCGTTTTGCGGTTGTTATTTGTTGTCAAAAACGGGAAGCAAGCAGTATCCGGTACAGAGTTCCTTTATGCATGAGGCTTCACGTAGGCTCTATTGCTGTAGGCTGTCCACTCAGCTACGGAAACGTCATTCCATTGCTTGTGTGCAGTGTGCAGGCAAAAACAGCAACGCACTCGGCTCTCCTGCGGTGATCGGCAGCAACAATTGCACGGGTACGCCATCGATATTGCAGGGTGCCAATCGAGATTGAGGTTGTGATTTTTCGTGCGGGTGTACACGAGTGTACCTGTGCCTGCTGTGTGTGCCTGTAGCATGAGACAGACCAGCTGGCTGTACTGCTGCTGTACATATCTTGGTACATAGCAATAACAGCGTTGCAACAACAACTCGTATCGAGATGCTATTCGTACGAGTAGGTACACACGCCCGCCGACAGCACGAAGGCGTTTGCTGTCATTGCGACTCAACGCAGATATGACCAATAGTCACACGGCGCGATTGACGTTTTGCTGAAAACGAACGTGGCCCGTACTGCTGCTGTCGTACCTTCGGAACTTGCTGTGCTTCGTATCGTATGGCTGGTACATGTAACATGCCAGCTGTACCTGGTGCTATCGTATGCCTGATACCAGGTACGTACGAATATATTCGTCTGTACTTCGGAAACTACGGCAGCATGTTCTTGTGCGTCCGTCCCGCCTCCACCGCCTCTCTAAATGCACCACCTCCGATCTGGCTCCGATCAATCTGACAACCCGACCTGACACCCCCACCCCCCTCCATCGATAGACAGCCCTAAACCTGCATGCCCAACCGCCGTGGTCGCCCTTCCCTCCCCGCGTGGAACAGCAGTGGCGAGCACGCAGCAGGCGCAGCAGTGGTCGGCGACGAGGGGCATGTGTGAGGCGGCGGCGGTAACACCTCACGACGACGCCTCCAAGAACGGGAAACCGGATTGGGCACCCGGCGTACCGGCCCCGGGGAGGGAGCAGACCCTTGGAGAGGCCTTCGCTGCCATGCAACACCACGGCAGGGGCACGCGGAAGGTACGGAACACGCCGTCGGCGGAGGCGTACTTGGACTGGGGCGCGCGGGGGGGGTAGGTACTATTACGAGGGACCATAGTAAATAGGACCTACGGTACACACATAAACCTATATACTTACGTTTTTTTACTAACAATATTTGGTCCTATTTTACTATGGTCCCCCGTAATATTGTCATCCATGGCCATAGTCTGAGAGGAGAGAGGCGAGGGGGGGGAGGCAGGGGACTTGGGGGGGTCGTGCTCGTGTTGCCGCTGTTGAGCCTTCAGGCGTTGGCACGGCTTTGGAAAAGGGTAATGCTCGCGTTGCATTCCTTTGTGCGTTATGTTCGTACCAGTTGTCATCGTGTTGGAGTTGGAAAAGGACCCCCCAAGACATTCCTTTCCGTGCGATTCTTATGTTGTACGTTTGGCATCGTGTTGGGAAGGGCAATGTTCGCTCGCGTTGCACTGTTCGTTCGCTCTACTCGTACTGCAGTGTGGACCTTGGCATCGTGTTGAAAACGCGGAGAGTATTGTCTCCTCCCACTGCGGGCAAAGAGTTGCGGAGCCTGGCGCGGAAGCGCGTCGCGCTGTGTGGATCAAGCCCCCCACGCGCCCCCCGGGGGACGCGAAGCGTTTGTTTGTGTGTGCGCGCACCGTGCTTGCGCTTGTGTGGGGGGGGGGGGGGGGGGGGGGGGGGGGTGGTTTTTGCATACCTGCGGCGGTCTGAGATATATAATGTGCTAGGTATACAGCACGACGTAGTCTGTTCGGCCCGCCATTAATGTATTGCGGTGTTGTTTTATCTATTTCTCGTGGCGTCCGGGCGCAGTCTTGCTTTTGTTTGATATTTCATCGTAGGCGAGATCAATAAGTTTTCCTGGGGCAACTTGCATTCGCAGATCGCCCCGTTTTTTTTTTTTTTTTTTTCCGTCGCTTGAAACCCCGTCGTTTGCCTTGTGAAACCGTCGTTTGTCGCATGAAACTGTTTTTGTTGCGTGAAACCATCGTTCGCTCATGTGAAACCGTGGTTTGACTTGTGAAACTGTCGTTTGCCCACGTGAAACCATCGTTTGCACATGTGGGACCGTCGTTTGCCATGTGAAACCGTCGTTTGTCGCGTGAAACCGTCGTTTGCCATGTGAAATCGTCGTTTGCTAATGTGAAACTGTCGTTTGCCAGCCGTCGTATTTCACGTGATTCCGTCGTTTGTCACGTGAAACCGTCGTTTGCCATGTGCAATATTCGTTTGCCTATGTGAAAACGTTGTTTGCTACCTGGTACGTGAAAGCATCGTTTGTCATAGGAAACCGTCGTTTGTCATTTTATACTGTTTTTTATCTTTTGCAACCGTCGTTTGCCACGTGAAACCGTCACGTATCATGCAAAAACCGTTGTTTGCCTTGTGAAACCGTCGTTTGTCGCACGAAACTGTTTTTGTTGCGTGAAACCATCGTTGTTTGCCCATGTGAAACCGTGGTTTGACTTGTGAAACTGTCGTTTGTCCACGTGAAACCATCGTTTGCCCATGTGGAACCGTCGTTTGCCATGTGAAACCGTCGTTTGTCGCGTGAAACCGTCGTTTGCCGTGTGAAACCGTCGTTTGCTAATGTAAAACTGTCGTTTGCCAGCCGTCGTATTTCACGTGATCCCGTCGTTTGTCACGTGAAACCGTCGTTTACCATGTGCAATATTCGTTGCTTATGTGAACGTTGTTTGCTACCTGGTATGTGAAAGCACCGTTTGTCATAGGAAACCGTCGTTTGTCATTTTATACCGTTTTTTATCTTGTGCAACCGTCGTTTGCCACGTGAAACCGTCATGTATCATGTGAAACCGTCGTTTGCCATGTGAAACCGTCGTTTGTCATGTGAAATCGTCGTTTGTCATACGAATCCGTCGTTTGTCGAGTGAAGCAGTCGTTTTCGATATGAAGTCGTCTTTTGACATGTGAAACCGTCGTTTACTCTGTGAAACCGTTTTATTTTTTCATCTTGTAAACGTGTAAACCCGTCGTTGTGCCAGGTGAAGGCGAACGTGCTCCACGACATCTTGGAGCGAGTGTCGAGCGAAGAAGAGCTCAAGTACGCACGCCTTGGTCTGGAGCTGTTCAAGAAGCAGGGCATTAAACTCAACTCGAAGGCGGCATCTCTCTTCATCAAGGTCGGTGACGCCGCCCGCCCGTCTCAGCACGGTTTCCGTGATAGTTTACATTTTACCAGGTATACGAGTAGCATTGGCAGCAGTGTATTGATGCCATTAATGGAAGGGCCCTTCTCGGGTCATGACCTGACTTGTGGGTCGGTTGAGGAACTTCTAAAAAAAATCTCACGAGTCGGGTTGGAAGTCAGGTCGAGTCGGGTCGGGTTGGGTTGGGTTGGGTCGGGTCTCCCTTACCCGATCCGACCTAATTTGTCCCGCGAGGTTAGTCCCACCCATGAGCAGCCCTGAATTATCACGGATGATGAGGTAGCAAAATCGACGAAAATCCGTCGAGCAGTGGGGAGTCCGTCCTAATGTCTTGTCGTCCTACCTGTTCTACAAGGTCCCCCGTAGGGATGTGGGATGTGGGTGACTTGGAATCTCGGGGGTGATGCAAACTGAAACAGGAGAGCACGGACCAGTGCATACTATACATTCACACACACGGAGGCACCGCGGCTGTCACATCTTATAGAGCTTGAAGCGCGGCTGTTTGTTGCGCGCGAGGAGAGCCAGGGACGTTCGCCGTTCCTACGTCGGCCTCTGTGACCGGGCGAGGTGCGAGGTGTGACACAGTTGTAGTGGAGCGAAATTCTAGCCGTGATTGGATCTCCTGCCGAGCACTGTTTTCCCTTCCAACACTAAACGGTGCCTATAAAGGTATTGATAGAGAGAGAGGAAGAAAAAAACAACACCGTACGACTAGCTGCCGCAAAGGAAAGAGCTTGAACCGCGACTGCTTTTAGATGAAATTGTGTGGGTTTTCATTGTCCTGCGCAGCTCGGCGAGGCGAAATCGTTTCTCTCTGAAAAAGAGCCAACTCGGCGCGTCTTTGGACACTTAGCACACGCGCCACGGAGCTCAGCATCGGCCCAAAGGTACGGCGGAAAGTGTGGACGGACCTCCTGCGTGCTCGTTGACCGGAAGCGCGAGAACATACTTGCGGCCGCCGGAGAAGAGCTTTGCCAATGCGCTGCGTAAGAAAAGACACGTCGTACATACACGAACATTTCCAAATCTGCGTCCACGTACTGCGAGTATCGAACGTGGTCTTCAATGGTCTTTGCTCTCGCCTTCGCGTGCGGACCCTTACGCCTGCTGAAATTCCCCCTCTCGCGTAGGCGTGCTGCAAGGCGGGGTCGCCCAAGGCGGCGGTGGATGCCCTGGACACGGCAGAGAAGTACGGTTTAGATGCAGAGGGCGTGGTCGGAGCCCACCGCTTCAACTACCTTTTGAGTCAGCTCTACCGATCTGGGGACACCGAGAGTGAGTTTTGTGTATCGGGTGGCCGGGATAAAGTTGAGGATTGATCGGAGGGAATCTGGGGTTTGTGGAGCGGTATTGAAGAGGCAAAACTGGGGTATAGAGGATAGGGAACATGATTATTGAGTACCTGGTACGCAATTCGACGCGAGTCGACGAGCGAAGGAAGGGCTGAATTATTCTCGCGATAAAAAAGCAAGGCAAGGACCATGGTGAGGAAGGGGGGAGGGGAGCATGCTGTGTGGCCCGGATCTGGATTACGACTAGGAGGGAGATTTTAAATGAAAGGTTCTCACAAAAAATGGGATGAACAAATATAATATACATATACTGCGGATATGTTTGAAGAGAGAGCGTGCGAGCATGGGTGAGGTTGGACTCAGGAGAGAAAGCATGAACACGACGGGTGTTTAAAGGAGCAAAACGTCGAACAGGCTACAGAAAGCAGGTTTGGTATCCTACTGGCAAACGCTACTGCTGCTGTGAAGATTGAAGGCGGAAGGGCTGACATAACTTTGGTCAAGATTTTTTCAAGTCAAGACAAGGCATCCTCTGGGGAAGACGGTATGTAGTGGTCAGCGGGCGTCAAAATTGCGCCCTGCTGAGAACGGGCGAGTGTTGCGTTGTGCTTACCTTGCTTGGGCCTTTTCTTTGTTGTTTTTTCTGAGCGGAGAGAGGGCTTCGTTGGCTGTTGATTGTGGGTGCGGCCGTTGTTGCTTTTTGCTGCTGCTTGGTGCCGTTGCTTGAGCTGCTGGATTAGGTCCAGGTTTCGACCGTCATTGGCCTTGCATGTTTCGCTCTTGGGCAGCGCCGGCTGTTGTGCTGGTATGGTATGGTATGGTGCGTATGTGCACCGCTTCACCGTGTTTGCGTGAAAAAAGATCAGGGAACTTGAGGCAGAAGGTTATGGACGCCCCCCCCTTTTGGCGTTCACTATGGCTGGCGGTCGGGTTAGACCAATTGTGCGGAGTAGAGAGCCTTAACTCCGCACGCGGGGAATTATCGTATCACGTACTGCAGTGTGTATATTGTATACTTTGGTGAGGCACCCCCAAGGCAGGTACACGGCATACCCAGCGCTGTCTCTGGAAGTGGTCACACCAGAAAACAAAATCAATTAATTCGACGCTGTCATCCGCATCCAAAAAAACCCACCTCGAAAGCGGTTCTTAGTAGGGTACCCAGTACAGGTCACCCTTCATGCGACCCACGGAACACCTCACGTTTCGCTTCGCGCTTGGTGCAAGCAACGCCTGCCCGGTAGATGAAAGTCCGACGTGCTCGGTCGCGTTATTGTAGGGAGGCGAGGGCCTATGGTCATACGACTACGGCTATGGGTGACATGAGTATCCCCCCCTCCCTTGGCCCCGTCGCATGTCCCCGGTTTTCCATCCCCCTTCCCAAAATTTTGCTGCAGATTTCATCCGCGCGGTTGAGGGGGCTCACGCCAGGCGGCAGCTGCTGAATCCTCGGTCGCACGTGCTTATCACAAAGTTCGAGGAGGAGGAGAGGGCCAAGAGGGAGGCGGAAGAGGAAGAGGAGCGCAAGCGGAAGGAGGAGGAGGAGGAGAGGGTGCAGAACGAGGCAATCGCGAAGGAGCAGGCGAGGATAGCGGAGGAGGAGAGGGTCAAGGAGGAGGAACAAGAGGCGGTCAGGAAAAAGGAGGAGGAAGAGGTAGCGGCAGCGGCAGAGGCAGCAGCGGCGGCAGCGGTGGCGGCAGAGGAGGAGGAAAAAGCTAAGCATGACCAGGAGGAGAAGGCTAGGTTGGAGCGCGAAGAGCAGGAGAACAAGGATGCTGCAGAGCCGATGGCAGCGGCGGGAGGGAATGCACCGGCGGGGGACGCGCCGGCAGCGGAAGGGGAAGGGGAGGCCAAGCGATGAAATTTGTCATGGCGGTGGTGTGGCCATGACTCCTTCCCCCTATTGCGGTGGTTTATTGTTGTCATATCTCGTTTTTTTTTGCCGGAAAACATCGGACTGTTTACGAGGGTATGTAGTACTACGGCCGGGTCGCGGCTGTCCATTCGCTGGGGGCGCTCGTGTGTGCTTTCAAAGTTCGGTTGGTTGACGAAACGATGTATACTGCTGTAGCGGAGATTCCTGTGCCAATGACTGCTTAGATGTACCGCCGTCGTTGAGGCGTAAAATAGCGCGGCGGGACGATGGGTGGCGCTTTTTGTTCGGGTGTGCCCAAGACAACAATCTTTTTTTTTTTTTGCTCTGCAAGCCGTGTGCCGCTTTTGTCACGCTCTCCGGGTATCTCCCGGCATACATACCTGGTGCACCACAGTGAGTACCAGGCATCACTGTAAAGCATGCCGAAATCTGGTGTGATGCCCTTCCACCGGCAGGGGCCCACGATCGAGAAACGATCCAGCAAGAAAAATGAGGTTCAATGCTTTCGGGGATTTATTTCAGTATGTAAGTGAAATAGAAATCAACAATGAAAAAAAAAAACATGCTCAGCGGCGGGCGCTACACTACTTTTAAATCCTCCATGATGTACTGTAGGCTCAAGGTTCGTGTCACGACAAGGTGTCAGCCTTTGCTCTAGAGTAAGTGCTTCTTGTTTGGCGAGCCCATGCTGTGCGTTACGTATTGGCGCCACTGAATGGCATTGGCGGGCTAGTGGCTCCGTTCTTTTCTTTTGCGTCGGACGGTGTTCGTTGTAAAATGGAGAAGTCGTAGTGGGTTATTACGGAGGACCATAGTAACCAAGACCAAATATTGTTCCTAAAAATAGGTAAATCTATAGGTTTTTATGTATACCGTAGGTCCTATTAACTATGGACCCTCGTAGTATTTATTTTCATTTATTCATGTATCGTCGCCCAAACACGCAGCAACTCGCCGCACGTCAAAGTCGAACGCCGTCCGAAGTGTGGAGGAACCAATGGGGTCGCTCCAACAGCGTGCGAGCGCGTGAATCGCTCTTTTGGGGCGATGTGCATCAGGCATTAGTGAATCCGAATTCCCCGAAGTCGCCTCCTGTACGGGAATGCGGACATCGCCGGCCGGCCGTTGGGCGTACCCGTCTGTTCATACCGTGTGAAAAACATGCCGACAAGCTGGCTGGACTTCCTCCATCCCCTTCATGCCTCCGGAGTTGAGGCTTCTGGTGCATCTATCTGTCCGATCCGTGAGGTGTCGAACACGCGAGCGCATCACGGGCATGTCTTCTACGTTACGGCTTCACTGGCGTATCTATCTGTACATACCATGAGGTGTCGAAGACGCTAGCGCGTTACCGTTCGTTATACACGCCTTCTGATTCAAGGCTTCTGGGGTATGTATTTTCCATATACCGTGAGGTATCGAACACGCTGGCGCATTATCGACATACACGCCTTCTGGGCTATGGCTTCAGGCGAAGCTGTATGTCCATTCCGTGAGGTATCAACACGCTAGCGGCTAGCGTCTTTGATACCTCACGGTACGGACAAATAGATACGCTAGAAGCCTTGACTCAGAAGTCATGTCGGTGATGGGGGGGCTCCAGACGGGGGGAGTAGCATGCCTCGTTCGATACCGGTATATATTAGGCGGATATAAATAGAGGAGTGCATCGTGGGGAACACGCTCTGCGATACGAACATCGAGACACCCCATCGATATGGCTGTAACGCCTATTGGCAAACTCCTACCCGTATGTGCAACCCCTTGAATCATAGGAACAAACCAGTGCTGTTCTACGAGTGTTGACTACTGTATGTAACATCCGTGCACCAGTCGGCTGGCACACGATTACGATCCCTAGCCAAGCCCTGCTGCATGCGACCGTTTCGCGTCCCCATCCCTTTTACCGTTGAAAAATTGGCGCTCCCCTAGTTGCAACCACTACAAAACTGGCCTAAGTCTAGTTCCAAGTAGCTTTGCTTCAGGGCGTGTTTTACGAACGAACACGGTTGTTACGAAAATATATGTCGTTCCACATGAATAGGGGGGGGGGGATCGTTGCCCAAGACCGGAAAAAAACAATGCACAAACTGCCAATGAGTATTATTGATATTGGTATTTTCATTTTTTTCCACCCTGTCTGTTAGCTTTACCCTACTGCTGTACTTGACCAACTCCCTCACTTTCCTAACTCAGGTCCGAGGGCACACAGCTGACACCCCCCCCCCCCCCCCCCCCTCCCCGCTACGGTGCGTGCCTGCATTTTTTCGTCGAATTGTGCGTACTCACGTTTTGGCACTTTCTTCAAGCCGCTTTAAATGCGCAAAACAGAATCCCACTCGGAGGGTCCCCAACTCGCGAAACCGGCCATATTGTCATGATGCGAGAATGAACGGCTGATTAACCCCGTTAATAATGCACCGGTATTTTAGGGGACAAGAAAAAAGCGAACTTAGACTCGGCTGTTTTTTTCATTAATACAAAGTTTAGAGCACTGGACTCACGTTCAGGGAATTAACTACTGTTGTACTCGTGGAATGAGTGCGGGATATTTCGTGCAGTGCTACAATGCTTGAGACTTGACCCATTTACAACTCACGGTTCGGGGGAAAAACTGCTTGGGAACCGATTTGGCTATTTCTGCAAGTGGGAAAAGGGTTAGAACGGTTGTCGAGTTTTCACACCTCAGACAAGACCATCGACTCGCACTTGATGACCTTGAAGGCAGATATATCATCTATTCCCGATCTTGTATGACCCAGCTCATGTTGCCGGGTGGGACCCGTACATTTAGCATGATCTTGCACATACATGATTCCTGGGTTGGATCTGTAGTGCACAGATAGATATCCTGCACAACCTCTCACAACGGCAAGTGAGGAACTAGATCACCTACAGTAGACAGATAGATCATGATCTGTCCGAGCTGTGAGCGGTTGCAAGTTTCGAGGGTGAGGCGCCGACCGTTAGCTGTCTCCACGGGCAACCAGCCTTTCACTTCGACAAATCACATCGGCGACGGAGTATATAATCAAGCGTTGAGCGTCGGCGAGATGAAAAGCAAGAAAAAGGTCAAGATATCGTGCATCTCGCGCGTCGTGCACGCGATGGGAGAAGGCGTGCACCTCTCGCCGGTTCGGGCCTCGAATAAGACGCACGCGCGCGAGACAGGGCGACACGTACTATAGCTGTTCTTAACAGTCCCACCGCAGTATACCTGGTATACGACTTAACCCCAGCAGACAGCATGGTCGACAGTGACCGCAGTCTCCTCATCACGGATTCATCTCAAAATCAAATACAGGAGAGGTTAGGTGAGAGAGCGGTTGCTGACCGTTGCTCCGCGCTGCTGTGGCGGATGCTGGCGGATGCGGGCTCGTTTTTTTCTCCAACAAATAGAAAGAGCAGCCTCTCGACGGCATCATAAGGGGTATTAGGATACAGGGGTTTCAGTTGCACTACATTTCAACCATTTTTCTCGAAGCAGGGAAAAAGTCGCATACTGTACATGCACGGCTCGTTGTTACCAGCTAGTTGCCCACGACGGATACAGATGGCGGACACACGCCCACTCACACTAAGAAAATCCCGCTTGACGCACGAAGTCAGCCTAGCAGCTGCCTCTTCATGCATTTTAGACCCCCAGAGCCAAGCTGCCTCTCCTACACGACCGCACCCGTAAAAAAAACAGTGCGAAACCGCTGCTGTCCCACGCTTCAAAAAAAACAAAAGTCGGAGAGAGGGCGAAAAACCCAAAAGCCGCGGAGGAATACCAGCACTGTTCGTTGGTACCGACAGTTAATCGATACCGACAGGCTTTAAAAGCGACAAAAATACTGCCGAGCAGACGGCAAAGATATTATTACGAAAGAAATATCACACCAGCCGTTGACGCAAAGCCAACCACATCGTAACTGCTTTTCAGTCGTCCATTGATCCGCCCGAAAAAAAAATAAAAGCACCACACTCCCCGATAACCCAAACCTTCCCTTCCCCATCCCCCCCACCACAAACTGCCCAAACAAAAACCCCAAAAGAGACAAAAACAACCAAAACTTCGCTCGACCGTCCCTGCCGAGAACGGCATCGTCCTATCAATGGAAAAGGGCGGCGCAGATAGCCCCCCTCCCCTCGTCAAGGTCGCGCTCCCGAACCAAAGCTACAGAGAAAAAAACGAGCTGCGCCTCGCTCACGCGTAGCGGCGGCTGCGGCGGTCTGGCCACGCGTTAACCTTCGCCTCTTCCAAGGCTTCCGCTACCGTGGGTAGGGCGTACTCGGCCGCGGGGCCGTCGAGGATGTCGGTCGGGATGTCCATCTCGGGAGGGTTTGCCTTGTACTGCACGGCCGAAGCGGGGGGGGGGGGGGGGGGGGGGGGGGGGGTGGGTGTACTCATTTTCATGCATGGCCGTAGTTGTATGACCGGGGGGGGGGGGGGGGGAGTGTACTCATTTATTGCTTGCCTTAGTCATTTGACCATTGACCACGCATCCCTTTCGAGGGAGGGGGGGGGGTGAGAATCGCGGGGAAACGCACGCCTGTGAGCGTTTTGGAGCGAACGGAGGAGAAAGGCGGTGGCGATTACGCCTTGGGTCGAAGACACACACCAGTTACACACACATACTAAAAACGCAAAAAGGACGCACGCATAGACTATATTCCTCTCTGGACGGAAATGAGAAACGTTCTGGTCTTTCGTGCGTAAACATCGATCAGAACCTCTGGCCCTGGGTTACATCCCTGCGAGTTGCTTGCCACACATATATACCCCACTCGACTGTTTGGGAATATATTCATACCAATACGCCATCACCAGAGTGATGCGTAGTCGATATCTGATAGTACTTTCCTTGCAGGTGGGCGGCTAAAAAAAAAACAGTTACAAATTTACTATAGGGGTTGATCAAGGGTACAGACGAGAAAAACACTTACACACATATCCCACTTTTTTTTGTGAGTCCCAGGCACGGGAGGTGGGGGGGGTGTACTCATTATCATGCATGGCCGTAGTCGTACGATCATAGACCCTCGCTTCCATCCAATGCCTGAACGGAGCACGTCGGATGGTACACTAAAATCAAGACAACAAGAATGAAAAAAAAACATGTTTTTTTCTTTCATTTCTGACAGAAATCCCAACCCGCTATAGTAATAGTTGTTTTCAATTCCGACATGGTGGCGAGTGTGATTCCGTTTTCTCTTTGTTTTTCGTCTACTTACTATACCCCTGCAGGGGTTGATGGCATGCTGTTGTACGTCGGCGGCCGGCTTCAGGTCTATTCCCCCCCCCCCCCCCCTCCCCCCCCCGTTTTATGGTAAGGCACCCACGAGGCAGTTACATAGTACACCCATTGCTGTCTCTGGAAGTGGCCACACCAGAAATTAAATCAATTCATTGACGCTGTCATCCATAAGCAAGAAAATCCGCCTCACACTACGGTTCTTGGTAGGATGCAGCTCACCCTCCATGCGACTCGCCCAACACCTCACGTTTCGCTTCGCGCTGTGCTTGGTGCAAGGAATGTCTGCCTGGTCGGTGAAAACCCGACGCGCTCCGTCCCGGCAATGTAGGGATGCGAGGGTCTATGGTCACGCGACTACGGCCATGCATGATAATGATGGCATCATACCTGCCCCCCGTTTTCTGGGACCTCTGAAGATATAACCTATATTCTTGTCTATCGGTGTCGAAAGCCCGGTTTCTCAGCACGGTCTCCGCCAGAGGCGTGAGTCACAAACAGAAATGATTTTCTTGCTGTCGAACGCTCCCGAACGCTTGTGACCCTCGTACAGTCTTCTCGCTACATGTGCAAGTATCGCCCGCGCGCGACCGAGCCATCACACACGCAAGCTTGAAAATGCGAATGCCTACAGTATGTATCGAAGGAACGACGTCAGCCTCTCTAACAGCTTGTATTTGTTCAGTTCGTGCAACAAATCGGAGACTATCACACGCAGCGTGCAAATATGAGCCTCGACGAAACCGTGGATCTCACAGCACTCGAGAGTATTAAAGAATGCATACTTCGTACCGGGTACATACGTAACTAAAAAAAAATGCAAAGATAGTACATACAGGAGGGTGTGCCTTCGGATGCCATACGCCGGGACGGCCAACCTGCTTAACAAACGTTACTGCAAAAGATGTCCCACACCAAATTCCACGAAATTCTATACCTGGCACTATCTACGGGGATGCAGGTTATAAGCCTCCGTTTCGCGTTCCGCATGTTTGAGACGAAAGAGACAACTCACGTAGGCCTTGATGGCGAACGAAGTACCCGTGGTCGAGAGGTTGTTGGCCAGCCAGTAGACGCCGAGAGCGGAGGGCACGTTGAGCGAGAACCAGCCTATCAACACCGGGAGGTATTGGATCACCGTCTGCGGCGGCGCAAACAAATCGGACGTGGGAAAGAAAAAAGGGATGGGCACCAGCAATTAGTAATTAACCCTCTGAGAACTGCACCCACGCTTTTGACGACAAATTACGTGGCGCACTAGAATAGGGCAAGAAAATGCAGCAGGAAAAGGGTGAAGCGCTGGAAAAATACTCCACCCCTTTCCAACCCCCCCCCCCTATAGTATATACCTGGTATATATATATATATAGGTTGGGTTGGCGTCGGTTGGCAAACACGCCTCTCACTGAGTGATCTAGATTGCCAGGGTAACGTTTTTTTTTTATTTTGGCGGTCAACACGGCTGGCGGTCAAATTAGATCATTTGTTGTGCTGGGAGAACCTTTACTCCGCACAAGGGGGATGATCGTATGACGTAGTGTGTACCTGGTATATAGTGAGGCACCCACGAGGCAATTACACAGTGAACCCATTGCTGTCTCTGGGAGTGGCCACACCAGAAAATAAATCAATTCATTGATGCTGTCATCCATATGCAAAAAAAAAAATCCGCCTCTCAAGCGGTTATTTGTAGGATGCAGCTCACCCTTCATGCGACTCGCCCAACATATCACGGCGCTTCGCGCTTGGTGCAAGCAATGTCTGCCTGGTCGGTGAAAACCCGACGTGCTCCGTTCCGGCATTGTAGGGACGGGAGGGTTTATGGTCAAACGACTACGGCCATGCATGATAATGAGTACACCCCCCCCCCCCCCACCCCACTCCTGACGGACATGCTAAGAAACGGCAGAAAACTTATTTTTGGGGGTGTTTTTTTTTAGGACTCTTGTTGCACACCGCGTGAGACACAATGCTTGAAGATATGCCGTGTGATAAACACGCAATTTTGATTTCGACGATCGCCTCCCCTTGTTCGTACCGATCATGAAAAAAAAAAACGGCCCATCCGCGCGGTGATCATTGTCACCCCGACCGCATCCACAGCTTCGCCTTGCCGCTGTATTTACCCCCCGCAACTCTCCGCCCCCCCCTCTCCCTCCGTGGCATTGTCTTCCCGAGGGACCCAAACTCGGAATAGTAAAAATCTAGCAAACCGTAACATGGGATTATAAATACTATACAGCTTTTCGCCCACCCGGCTAGCTCTTTGATCCCATAGACAATCCGACAGTTGATCTTCCCTCCCCCCCCCCCCCTCCCTTGATGAGTAACCCCCCCCCTCCCTACATATTACATTATATACAGGTTGGGTTGGCGTCGGTTGGCAACGATACTGCATAAGATGCCCCTCACTACGTGAGCTACAACCAGGGTACCGGTCTTGTTTATGGCGGTCGATCACAGCTGGCGATTGTGCGGGGTGGAAAACCTCTATGATACTCCGCACAAGGGGAATGATCACATCACGCAGTGTTTGTGGTAAAGCACCCAAAAGGCAGTTATATAATGTAGTACCCCCCAGCTGTCTCTGGAAGTGGCCCCACTGAAAAATAAATTAACCAATTAAAGCTGTCATCATGTGTAAGTCTGCCTCACAAGCGGTTGTTAGCAGGATGCAGCTCACCCTTCATGCGACTCACCCAACACCTCACGGCGCTTCGCATTTGGTGCAAGCAATGTCTGCCTGGTCGGTGTAAACCGGACGTGCTCCGTCCCGGCATTGTAGGGATGCGAGAGTCTATGGTCACACGACTACGGCCACGCATGATATCGAGTATACCCTCCCCCCGTCCCCCCCTCCCCATACGGCTGTCGGCAGGCGAATAGGAAACAAGTTAGAGGCGACTCTTACTCGAGTGATTGGCCGTCAAGTAGCCGCCCTCCAGACGAACCATGCTTCATTACAGCACTTCGTTCCGGAGACAATAGTGCGCCACACCTCTCACAATCCCTACATATAAAAAGCACTGCACTCATTTTCTCTGCGGGGACAAATCACTCGAAATTAGAATGGGAAGTTTTTTTTGGAGCAGCAAAAAGAGGGGGTTAAGGCTTGGAACACCAATGTGAACCGCAAAAAAATAAGGAGTTTTGAGCGCTTTTTTCTGCGAGACCAACCCGCCCCGCGCCTTTCTCTCCTACGCATCTCCTACTCCGAGGAGAAAAAAAAAAAAAAACGCCGCCCACCTTAAGTGAAGACGAGGCGCCGTCGTCCATGGGGTCGTCGGGGGGCGTGAGCAGCGTCATGGACAGCTTCTGCGAAACCACCAGAATGGCCGGGATGCTCATGTAGCAAAGGGTGTCATGCCAGCCTAGGGGCGGCGCACCGTCGACCCAGTGGGTGAGCCACCCGATGCCTCGCCCGGCGCCGAACATGGGCCCCTGTCGCCCGCACGGCAACGTTTTTCACCCGGGCGATCAACACAGCAGTGGGTTACGTTTAGGCATGGAGATGACAGCGGCAGCAGCAGCGGCAGCCGCAATAACAACAGCAACGACAGCTGCGGCAGCTGCATCACCATCGCCACCACCACCAACAATACCAACACCAACACCAACACCACCAACACCACCATCAACACCACCAACACCACCACCACCACCACCACCACCAACAACAACAACAACAACAACATCAACAATAAAACCAACAGCAGCAGCATCAGCACTATGTAGCACCGCAACAGAAGTCACCTGCAAGCTAGGGAGCCACAAGAAAGGCTCGTTCGCGATCGCATTGTTGCCGAACTCGATGATTGCCCGGTACAGCCCGATGAACACTGGGAACTGCCAGGAGGAGCGAGCAAGCAAACAAAAGCAAGAGCAAGAAAGAGCAAGCAAGCCAGAGCACGCAAGCAAGCAAGCAAGCGAGCAAGCAAGCAAGCGAGCAAGCAAGCAAGAAAAAGCAAGCAAGCAAGAGC
The DNA here is from genome assembly GCA_031763025.1 of Macrocystis pyrifera. Lineage (NCBI taxonomy): Eukaryota > Phaeophyceae > Laminariales > Laminariaceae > Macrocystis > Macrocystis pyrifera. Next base: position 9,714,469 of record JASSKH010000023.1, read on the forward strand.
AAGCAAGAGCAAGCGAGCAAGAGCACGCAAGCAAAACGTCGACGGAGCAAGAGGGAAACGTCAGGGAAAAGGAGGGAAACGAGGATCCAGCGCAAGGCAGCGGCGCCGCCCCGTGCCGCAGACGTGCGTGGGTGCGCGTCCGTTCGTCGGCCGAGCTCATCAAAAACAAAGTACAGGTACACACGCTTGTACCTCAGAACAAAATTGAGCCGAGAAAAGTGTGGACAAACACTGCCCCCATGATATCGTCTACTAAAAAATGGTTACTACATTTTTCACCTCTATGTATTAAGCCGCGCTGGCCGAAAACGTGTGGGGCGTTTGGCTATTCACATTATTAGTAATATATTATCGACCAAACGCTCCTTAAATTTTCGGCCATAGTGGTATCTGTTCGTATCCGGATTTACCCAGCACTGACGGTTACGTATTTGCGTTTTTTAAGGATAATTGGGGACTGTTGTATCACCTCGCTAGGCGTTATAGAAGGTTCGTTCTCCGAGAGCTGTGCTCTCCCACTCTGTTTATGTGAACCTCTAATGGACGACGCTTAAAGCTAATCTTCCATGACTGCGGGGCAGTCGACACATCAAAATACACATTCTTGAACACAATCATCCATCCCTCAACTTTTGTCCGTGTCGGCTCCCCTCATGCCGTGCTTGCCATATCCGGTACGGCAGCACCGCACTGCATCGTCGACTCTCCTTACTGCATGACAAAGTACTGCCGTAGTATCTCTGTGCCGTAGTTTCGCGACTACAGAGCTATTACGGGGGTCCATAGTTAATAGGACCTATGGTATACATAAAAACCTATATATTTACCTATTTTTACTAACAAAATTTGGTCCCGTTAACTATGGACCTCCGTAATAGCGTCTCTCTACAACGAAGAATCAGCCCGGACATCGGGTGTGCCGGATGCCGACCGGTAGAAAGAACGGCTTAATGTGAAAGAACACGCACAAACAAACAAAACAGACCGTAGTAATTTTTTAAGCTTAATTCCACCCGACACAAACTACACACGCTGACCTCATCCACTTGCGTCTGCTAAAAAACATCTACAGTAGTCTCCTAAAAACTAAAAGCTGAAACCAAGAAAGCACCGTACGTCACATACCACAGCTTGCAACGATCAGTTTCGACGAAAATCTTCGATCTCACAGCCGATCGTTTTTTTTTTTTTCTCCGTATCATATATATATATACCTGGAGAAGCGCGGGGAGACACCCGATGAGGGGGTTGACCTTGGTCGCGGCGTAAAGTCTGTTGGTGGCGGCGGTTGCGGCCTCCTTGTTCTGCCCGAACTTGGCGTTGATCTCCTTCACGGTGGGGGCGAGGGCCTGCGTCTTCTCCGTCGACTGCAGCTGGATCACCTGGAGAGGCACCAGGAGGGTCTTGACCGCCAGGGTGAAGCTCACGATGGCCAACCCGAAAGACTGCTCGATGCCGATCCCTGGTTGGAGAGCGCGCACGAGCGATGGCGTGGGCGTGCGGGCGTGCAGGCGTGCGGGCACGCACATTTAGGCTGGGGGGGGGGGGGGGGGGGGGGACAATAAGCCACGTATACCGCTCTGAGCGGAAATAAAAGGACAGCTGGATCTTCATATTCATGTATAAACGCCCCTTATATTTTTTAGATTATTCGCGATCTCCTCCTGTAGATATTTTCAGCATCTAGATATTTCATGATCTAGATCTTTCATTATCTACATGCATGATCTAGATCTTTCATTATCTACATGATCTAGATCTTTCATTATCTACATGATCTAGGTCTTTCATTATCTACATGATCTAGATCTTTCGAAAGCAGATGGTTTGCGTGCGCGCGCGAGCGTGGGCGCACGCATATTCGTTCAGGCAAGGGAGGCGGAACGAGCAACGCGAATAAAGGGCAAGGGGTGGATGGGGGAGAAATAAGCAAAAATAGGTACAAGGTGTAAAACAGCTTAGTGCGCGTTGTGAGAGGCCTCTCTTTGCTCTTGGAATCCGAAAGAGGACCCACCCCAACCGGAGCGACAACAGGTCCGGTGCCCTGCATTCCTTCCCGAGGAATATGATATACCAGTACCCATTAAGCCATTGTTGTTGCTACTGCTGCGACTGCTGCTGTCGCTGTATTGCGCCAGCTCCCTAAGTACGTCCCACACAGCAGCAACATCTCGACAAGTCGAAAACAAGTAAGTACAGTTGTACAGCCTGAGGCGAGAGTGGGAGTGGAGTGGGTTAAAAGGATACTTTCATGCATAGGCTGGATAAATACGTATTATTACGGGGGTCCATAGTTAACGGGACCAAATTTTGTTAGTAAAAATAGGCAAATATATAGGTTTTTATGTACACCATAGGTCCTGTTAACTATGGACCCCCGTAATAGTAGTCGACACCCAAGCCGGTATCAGTGGACTTCTACGAAACGAGGGCTACGAGGAGGACCACAAAAAAAATAATCGATCGCACCCCCTCCGCATTCACCACCATATGAACGCCTCCCATGTAAGGCACGCTACCGTGCGCCCCTGTCCGCAGGAGGAACACTCATCAACCGCGTGATGAGCCAAAAGCAAACCCTCCATCACCACCTCCACCACCACCACCACCACCACCACCACCACCACCACCACCACCACCACCACCACCAACCCAATACCCCAACATCAACACAACATACCATCAACACCAACACCAACACCACCACCACCGCCGCCGCCACCACCACAAAATGAAGTAACAGTTGACGTCTCTTACCCTTGTAGAACTCGTTGATGCTGAGCACGCTGCTGCGGATGAATTCGATCCAAATCGCGAAGGGGTTGGGTCCCTTGGCCTCCTCCTGCACCGCGTCGATGGGTACCGCGGCTGCGTCCGAGAGGCCTTCGACAGCAGGCAACAACAGAGAGAAGGGGAGCACGGGTCAGAAACAAGAGTGAAAATTACGACAGTAGTCTTTCAACAGAACAAAGGTCCTACTTTATGCGTCTCCTCGCTGGTGCTGGTGCTGGTGCTTCTGCCGCTGCTGCCGCGGTTTGCTTACCACTACTTCGAGAAAATGGTTGACACACACTGCTGTGTACGAGACGACTATTACTAACCACAACCCTAACCCTGACCCTCAGCCGATCAGACTAAATATCGAATAAGTGGTGACCTCTACTGCCGCCGCCGCTGTTGCTGCTTCTACCGCTGCTGACGCTTACGCTGCCGCTGCCGCTGCCGCGCTGTCTAGTTGCCTACTGATACCCCGTAGTCTACCGCGCCATGGGCTACGAAGAAAACCGCCCGTCCGCCGTTGGTTGTCTCTCGTGCAGCAGGATAACAAAGTCGGAAGGTACTCTCACGCGGCGGATGTAATCGAACTCTAATCTCTAGACAAATATCGCAGACTAATTTAGGCCTTCCTCTATCTCGTATAAATAGGCATGCGGTTAGAGGTAGCCCATTCCACACGTGAACAATGACATACCGCGAGGCCTGGCAGCCCAGGGGCTTATTAATTAGGACATTACCACGCCCGTAAATTTCAGTCAACGTATATACCGGGCACAGCAGTAGTAGTACAGGCCTCCTAAGTATTGCTCCACTCGAGAGTTGTTGGAGCCTGGCCTGTGACCCGGACTGCACTACTGCTGTAGCTGTGGCGACAAGTTAAAGTGCAAACAATAACAACAACAACAACAACAACAACAACAGCTGTGGTTGTGCTGTTTCACGTACCCGCATGTATGTTTACCAGTATGCTGGTATATACAACCGGTTACGAGTTACGAGCACTGCCGTATTATAGTGTTATTGCCTTCGATGAAATAAATGCATTCGAGCGCTGCCCTCAGTTTGCGTGTCTTTTTTTTGTGATCAGCCGCAGATGGAGTTGGTGCGAGTGACGATTTAATAATTATAGTCGGCACCGGGACAGACGGCACTCCAGCAGGCGGGGTTTATATTTCTAGGTCTGTACATGAGAAGGGCGAAATCGAGAGCGACGGCGCGATCGACCGAACAACGGCGAGACCTAGTCCACCACAGATTCATAGTAATACTTACACAGCAGCAAAAAGCAGTACGTTATGTATCTCTGTGATCCATCACAAGCTGTCTCCGCAACGAAAGCAACTGCTGCTGCTGCTGCTCTTGCATCGATACCATTACTATTCGCGGAATCACCTTGAGCAACGCCCGGCAGACCGCCACGCGCCGCTTCAGTTTCTAGTTTTGAACCACGAAAACCACCGCTGTTCCGGGACCTCTGCTCCTATACTTCCGTGTACACCACGCACGCATTGCTGACAGATCAACCAAAATATAGAGCTACGGTACGACGACTGTGTATATGCCATACTGAATCACGGCTGCCTCGCATCATGAGTGTGTACGAGCAGAGCTGTCGTTGGTCTGACGCTCGCACGCATGATGATTATCGCGTTGGTGTACGTACAAGGAGATTCATGTACCAGGCACTGATGTAGTTGAGGTGCCTCTGCACAGCAGGCCTGCTGCTGCTGTATGTAGAAAAGAAACATGACCGCACATACAGCAAGCAGCCTCATGAAGGATGGTACATATGCTTCTCCCATTTGTTTCGATAGGGTTCCGTCCCTCCAAGCGCAGTGAGGGGTCATACCACTGGAGTACGCCCATGCCATGGACTGAGGTGCATCGCTCCTAGGCACCACGGTTCTTCAAGCACTCACCGTGCATGACGTGAGACAGCCATGCCTGGTCGAGACCCGTCGACCCAATCGCGTTCACGTAGTCTCCGACGGAGTGGACGGTCGCTGGGTCGATTGCCATCATCTGCACGGAGGAAGTCCCTCCTCGTCTCCTCGCATCCCTCTGCCTCAAGGCTCCAGCCGCGGCAAGGCTAGCCCCACCGGTGAATGCCGAAACTGGCGCGATAGCTGCGCATCCCAACAAGGCGGCCAAGCTAGATGCTTTCATGCTTTCACCTTGCCACGCAGCTGCTGCCGATGTACGAACTACAGCAAACGAAGGGACTTCTGGGAGCACCGATCAAGAGCACCGGCCGCGATTTTTCGCTTCCTTATGCTCCAAGGTATTAAGGAAGCTGCTCGCCTTTCTCAAAGTGCTACGCGGCTGGGTACTGCGAGCTTGAAGCAACAGAAGGCGCACCCAAAGGTTGCGAAACACACACTTCGCAGCAGCAGCAGCAGCAGCTACCGAGGGTTTCACACAAAGTGGCGTTATACCAGCGGGGATTGTACTGTAAAACTGTAACTGCCGACTTTCCCGTTGTAGCGTGTTTAGTGTTTAGTTGGTTTCTTCCGCTACGTACAACCTGTAGCGGCCTTCCGGCAGTCCGGCAGTACAGCCGAGCAGCAACAGTAGCAACAGCCCCCCTTCACGTACGAGTATCATATGATCTTGTGGCTTGTGGTCTTGTAGTATCCCCGATTACACTTTACACTCGGTGTATACAGCAGTTGTGCCACGAAGTACGAATATGAACGTTGATATAAGCAACGCTTTATCTCCATATTAAACTACAAACAGTCCTTATATTACCGCCTAGAGTGAATACGACGGATCTCAGATCTGCTGCTACACGTGTTCCAAGCATGAACGAACGGGTTTTGTTCGCTGGGTTTGATTTAGGTCGTACGTTGTAGGGTTCACGTTTCTGGGACGAGGAGGATTATTGCTCAACGAAGGAAGAGAGAGTATGTAGACGAAAAACAGGTGGTATCATATCGGTGAAAGAAGGCACACGGACGGGTTGACCTATAATACAATAATAATGGCCAATCGACCAATAAACATCCATCTATATACCTTGGTAGGTGGTCCGCGTGCCTATCAAGATCAATGCCGTGAGTTCAAGTCTCACCGAGTGCATGCTCGTAGGGGCTTTTTCTTGCATAAAAGAGATTGATTAGCGGAAAGCGCGAGAGCGTGAGTTAGCTACATTCGACGAAAATCGACGAGCAGTGGGAATGCTGAACCCTATCCGCGATAAAAAATAAAGGCACGTACCGGGGGGGAGAAGGGAAGACACCTGTGACCACGGCTTGTCCAGAAGGTCGTCGAGGGTAAAACCTCTTACGAATTAGGCTGGAAAGTGAAAGTGATGAGTAAAAAAAAAAAAAAAAAAAAAAAACCTACCTGGTACTATTAATATTAGTACTGGTATCATACAAAATATACGCAATTGCAATGCTTCTGGGATATATATAGATACAAGGGGCTTCTCCGCCTCCCCCCCAAACCGATCATCTCTACATACACAGACAGATGATTCCGGTACGTGCAGCGACCTGGCCGAAGACCTGAGGCGGGGGTTGGGCGTTTGATCGCGAGGTTGTATCGTTGTGTGACAGAAAACGGTACGTACAGGATGTCATCTCCCTTTTGGACGATATTTAACCCCACTCGTAAAAGAAAGTAACGAGCAGAAAGAAAAAAGCGAGTTGAAAAGATTGACGAAAACAGCGATGACGCAGAACACGGACACAACAAGGTCAGCACTGCCTCTGCGGTTGTATGTACTTTCTCAGCACGTAGTTTCGTGGACGATTTCGGCATCGATCACCTTGTGCGGGTTTTGAGCGTCGTGTGCGGTGCAGTTTAAATGGTGTCATCGTCGAATCACAACCACACCCCATGCCGAGGCTGGCGCTCATGAGGCAAAGATCGCGACGAGCGAGAATCCTGAAGTCGTGTCGTAATATTATCTTTATTGCACGTGGTTCCTCAAAAAAAGCAATTTAACGCCATCTGCTATATAACTGTTCGGCGCGACAGACAGGCAAGCCGATCTCGGCAGAACGGATGCGAAAAAAAACAACAAATTGAGACGGCAAATGGGAGCTTTAGATCTCTAGAAGAAGAGAAGAAATAACGACTATTAAGTCCCCCGCTCCAAGGATACGGATGACGGATCGCTACGAAATCATCATACCAACCAGAACAAATAAGAACGCAAAACCGCCGTGCAGAAATTACACAAGCCAGTAATGGAACGATATATACCAAAGTACACGTCGAGTACACAAGGAAAAGCAAGAGAAAAATCCTCTGCCAAAAAAAAAAAAAACAGAAACCGAAAATCCCGCCAAAAAAACAAAAATCGGACTCTCAGTCAGCACTCAACACACGTTTTCGCCGCAAACAATCAGTCGGGCTGGTTGAACACGCCGTGCACAGCCCAAAGCTTTGCATCAAGACACACTTGCTTGTGGTCATGCTACCTACGTGCTACGCGCGCACGATTGGATACTTGTACAGGGCCGGACTTTTCCCCAAGGGGACAGAAAAACAACTAAAGATTTGACACTTCTCAGAGAAGGTTTCCGGATGGGCAGAGGCTTGCTTGCGCGCGCAACGGTAGGGGGGGGGGGGGGGGGGGGGGGGGTGGCGGCGAGTGTCAACTTTTTATTTCGCCCTTACGGCAACTCGAAAACAAGGCAAACAAAAATTACATGGACACATCAAAATAAAAGGGAGGGGGAAGGAAGGCAGGCAAATACGCACGCAGTCGCCAGCTTCAGTCGGGTGTTGACTACGGCACGAGAGCGAAGGTAGAGTGCAAAAACACCGACCACTTGCGCGATCATTCCTGCAGAAGAAATCATCCGGTGCCTTTGCCATGTCGCTTGCCGCACTCGCCGAAAGCCAAACCCGGCACCCTGTTTGCTACCCGCTCGACAGCAACAGCAGCAGCGCACCCGCAGCAAACAAAACATCGCCCATTCCCTAAAACCCCGGCAGAAATATACATCTCCACGCTCATGCATGCGGCAGCTCGCGACGTAAGGCTTCCACGCCCGCTCGAGCGCAGCCGTTTTCGAAGCCAAAGAATCGAGTGTGACATCTATAGCTCCCTTTGCTGCAATCTTCTGCCAACGTACGGCATGTATCGACCTATGACACACGACGACAAGAACAGCGACGTTGTAGGCTATTCGTCTGGCGCTCGTGCTATCGCAGTAGAAAGAGGTGGGCTGGCCGGCTGCCTGCTTGCACGCATCCAACGCTAGCAAGAGCGCCCCCATGGGCCAAGCCGAAAGAGAAAAACACAAAGAAGAGGCAACAGGAAAAAGTAAGGACAAAAAAAATTAAAAAAAACGCGTGAACGAACGACGCGAGGCCGAAAAACACATCAATTCCCTCCAATTCAAATACCCCCCTGCTTCCCATCCAACCCGGCATGAACTGGCCGGTACGTTTCGACCATCACGCCCCCCCCCCCCGTTCTCCTCTCGAAAGACGGAAAACACGCCCAAGGGCATCGCACAAAAATCCGCGTAGCTGCCCTCCCAAGCAGGGCCGTGGAAATTCGCGGCACAGGCTGGTGCTGAGTATCTCCTAGTGTAAGGGGGCATCACGGCGAAAATATGCCAATGAAGCTAGCGGCGCCGAGAACAACCGTGACCAGGAGGCCGCCAGCGAAGTGGATTCCTGCAAAAAAAAGCAATCGCGGTCGCGTAGCGGGGGGGGGGGGGGGGGGGGGGGGGGGCAGGTAGACGTTTAGTCGGTGATTAGATGTCGCAGTGGGGTGCGAGGGCAGGAAAGCGGGGAGGGGCAGGCAGCAAGGCCTACTTGGTTTGGTGGTTATAGCCTCGGAGGGGGGGGAGGGGCAGGTAGACGATTAGTTGGTGATTAGATATCACGATGGAGTGCGAGGGCAAGGAAGCGGATAGGAGGAGGGGGGGGGGGGGGGGGGGGGGGGGGGGGGGGAGCAAGGTCTAGTTGGTCTGGTGGGTATAGCCGTGGAGGGGGGTGGGGCAGAGAAAAAACATCAGCGCAACAAAAAACAATCGTGGCCGCGTAGGAGGGGGGGGGGGGGGGGGGCAGGTACACGTTTAATTGGTGGTTAGATGTCGCAGTGAGGTGCGAGGGCAAGGGAGCGGGTAGAAGGGGGGGGGGGGGGGGGGGGGAGGGGGGCGTACTCATTCGTTGCTTGCCTTAGTCATTTCACCATTGACCACGCATCCCTTTCGAGACGGAGCACCTTCCTACTTCGAACAGAGGGGGGGGGGGGGAGCAAGGTCTGGGTGGTTTGGTGGTTATAGCCGTGGAGGTTGGTGGTTACATGTCGCAGTGAGGTGGAAGGGGAAGAGAGGGAGTAGATTTGGGGGAGGGGGGCAGCAAGGGAGACCGTTTACTTGGTGGCTATAATATACTCGCAGGGGACCAGGGCAAGAAAACAGATAATCCAAGCTATGTCTTCACACAAGAGAACGGGAAAAAGGCAAACCTAGGTTGCTTAGCGCTAGACATGTGTTGGATGAGGAGCGAGGGGCGTGCGGCAAGCGAGCATAGCCGTTTGTCTCTTTGGCTGCGTACATGGACTGTTGGGTTGGAAAGCCCGAGATTCTCCCTGGGCAGGCGCCGACTACACATTCCGGAAACGCATAATTTGTACAGCTTGACTTGGTATCCTCAAAAGTCGAGTCTCAAAAACGTTTTTTGTTTTAGCTCGTACCTGGTACACACCATGATTTTGTTTTATTCGAGGCAAGGAGGACAAGACCGTCACATCATTCATCACTGCAGCCTCCCTCCCGTCCTTTCTTGAGCTATGACACCGAGGGAACCTAACACACGCCCGTATTGGACGAGTGAACCAACGAACAGCAAGCCCACACGTCTAGTACGGAAAACCTGTACACAGTCAGTTCTAACCCATTAGTGCGGGCTAGCTCGATCGATTTTCGCCGCTCGCATCAAAAACAGCTGGCGAACGTTTCCGTACGGACATTTCCGTACTCTTATGGATGAAGGATCAGATAGCAAGCGTAGTTTTATTCGCCACGAAAAGCCGTATATAGCCCCTTCCAGGCTTTCGAGTGACTTGGTTCGACAATCGCTGCAGGTATCGAAACAGGTGGCGCGCACACGCACACGACCCACGCCCCGCACCCCCACTCGCCTGAGGCGCTGTTGGCACTCCTTGTGTTCGTTTCGGCGGTAGGGGCGGCAGACGGTGCACCGGTGGCGCCAGGGGCCAAGGTTGCAGCAGGGTCGACCTGCGTCACACGAGCAAAGGAGAAGCGAACAAAAACAAAATAAAAAAGCAAACGGCAAGAAAACAGGAAAAAAAACAATGAAAACAAAAAAAAAGAAGGCGAGAGGTTGGACCAAGACCGGAATACATTTGTTGAAGTGAAAAAAAAAAAGCGAGTCAGGTAAGAGTCAACCAAAGTAACTGCCTATTCGGATGCATGTAAGGCGGCCTTGCGTGCTGCTTGCGCGGCACCGGGGGCAACGGTCGCACCAGTGTCACGACCGACATACACTACCCGGTACGAAGGGCACCAAAACAAAGAAACAGAAAAAAGGGAAAAAGCGGGAGCAAGAGCGGGACCAAAAAAAGATGAAAAAAAAACTGCCAACACTAGCGTCACCTGCACATGATATACTACAGTAACTTTTATGCCCAAGGTGAGGTCGGTTGAGCGCTGCTGCTGTGGCAAAATAACAACAAAAATCAGCGAGTTTATAGCGTCAACGGCCTATGTACGTATATAAGGTGACGCGGCTTGCTGCTACTGCTGCTACTGCTACTGCTGTGGAAGAGCGAGAAAGAGGCAGCGGACACGGACCATCAACCCTCCACGCGCGCGAAATCAACGAGACAACTACGCTGCAACTGCTGGCCTGCGTGCTCGTGCGGATGGACAATTGCAAAAAACTGGTGCGAAAAAAAAAAAAAGATGAAAAGACCAAAAGCTGACGTGAACCTGCCGTGCCTGTGTGTGCAATACGAGAGGACACTTACCACCTGGTGCATATTTGCATAAGTTCGCTTCAACAATCACAGCATCAACTCAACGACGGTACAGTTTGGACAAACGAGAACTAAGGAGGCTGTTGGAACTGTTGGAAAGGCCGATGGTAGCTAAGGTTCAAGGGTTTTATGGTTTTTGCCGTCCAGCCGCGACCAACACATCGCCATGGTCTGAAAGGAGCGCAAGAAAGAGGCGTAAAATAAAAAAAAAACGGGCGGAGTGTGAGCAAAGAAAGCGGTACCATAAGCTTAATATTAACTCTTTTACGCCTACAAAATGTACTCTTCTAAAGGTATACCTAATGTTCCAGGTATCTGTTTCCAGCACTGTCTACACCAGCGCTAAAGGGGGAAAAAAAATCCAACTACCACAGGACAAATAAATAAATAACCGGGGTATAACAAGTGGTGAAGAGTTTTTTTTAATCAGATTTCGTAGATTTCGTAGTTGAAAGTTTCGTTTTAATCAAATCAACTAGAGCAGTCAATACAACACGCAGGCGTTTGCTAGTTTCGATCGAGAGAGGCGGAGACAGTTGTTTCCTAGCTGTCTCGCCTGCCGAGAAGCGGCCGAAGGGGCACCGGTCGGAGCCGTAGAAGACGTCGCCAACGGGGTGGTCGACGGAGCGCTCGACGTAACCGACGCAGAACTAGACGTAACCGACGGAGCACTAGATGTTACCGACGGAGCTGTCGACTGGGCAATGGTTATCGGGGTAGTGGGGACGGCCGACGGGGAACTCGATGTCAACGAAACATCACTATTTATAGATGAAACCGACGGAGCGGTCGAAGTGGGGGGGGGGGCTGGTTTTCGGAGTAGTGGGGGCAGTTGGCGGAGAACTCGATGTAACCGACGAACCACTAGATACCGACGGGGCGGTAGATACCGACGGAGCGGTCGAGAGGGGGGGGCTGGTTTTCGGAGTAGTGGGGGCAGTTGACGGAGAACTCGAACTAAGGCTGGTTTCCGGGGTAGTGGGAGCAGTCGAGGGGGGGCTGGTTACCGGGATCGCAGGGACGGTCGACGGAGAGCCCGACGCTACCGACGGCGCGGCAGTTACCGGGGAGGAAGGGGCGGGGGTGATGGAGGCGTCGGTGCCGACGTCGACCGGGGGCAAATCCGCTAGGACACCGGCCACGTCGCCAATGTTCTCGTCGTCACCCTGCCCGAGCTGTCCTTCGTTTCCCCTGCCCCTGTTGGAGTGGGTTCGATCAAGCGCAAGGGTCAACACAATTGCGGAGGACGGGCGAGGGGGGGGGGGGTGTACTTATCATGCATGGCCGTAGTCGTATGTCCCTCGCATCCCTACAATGCCGGGACGGAGCACGTCGGGTTTTCACTAACCAGGGGGGGGGAGATGCAGCGGCGGTAGCGATAAGCGATATCTGGCCGGAATCGAGCGAGAGGAAGAGTTGGCCCAACTTTCCTAGTAGACAAAAGGAAGGAGAATCAGTATATTTGAAGGTCAGCCTGCCACCACAAGCTTTGTTTTTCTTCGCGTGGGTTCCCTTTCCTTCCCTTCCCTTCTCTTCGGATCGCTTGGCTTTGCCACACACCCCCACCGACACCCACCACAGCAATCCAATCCAATCTCACCAGCACTTGATGGAGTCGTCGGACAAGACAGCGCACGCGGACACCGCACCGACAGCCAAGTCCATGGCAGAGCCGCCCAGGTCGACGGCGACGAGGTTGTCGCCCATGTCCATGGGGCTCCCGCCGACGTCTCCCTTCGACCCGATTCCGAGCTGGCCGTCTGCGTTTTCGCCGAAGCACTGCGCCAGCCCGTCACAAAAGGTCACGGTCATGCGGGGTCAGGGGTTACATAGGGTGATCGCCCGTCGGTCAAAGTTCAATGTCAAGCGGGGGTTAGGGTAAAAACAAGGGTGAAACCAAAAAAAAAAAAAAAAAAAAAACGACCTTTTTTATTGCCGGTCAAAGGTCAAGCGGAGTGAGTGGGGATATTGAGGACGGCATCGTCTTTTTTTACCCCCGTCTTTTTATTCCGAAAAGAAATGGAAAGAGATTTTCTCTAAATAAACAGGTGAGAAAACAGGTCAGGGGGGAGTAGGTTGGGAATGAAGGCGAGAGCTCAAAGAAGACGACATTGTATTTTTACACCACGATTTTTTTTTTTCTTTCCAAAAATAAAAGAGGCACCTCAGCCGAGAGATGGCCGTTCAAAAGGTCGAGCCGGGTCAGGCAGCAAGCGGGTTGAGAAAAGAGGGTGAACCAAAAAAGAAACACGGCATCGTCTTTTGCACTCCGTGTTCTCAAAAAAAAAAAAAAGGACCGTCAGCCTTTCTGTTGTTGTTCTTTTACATGCTTGCAACTATTTTATTTTATTTTATTTTTGCTGGTAATACATATGCCTCAGTTTGATACAATTGATTTCTTTTTCAAGCAGGTTTTCTGGCCACTTCATGATAGTTTTTTCAAGCAAGCTTAATTGGTAGTTGTACGTTTAACATTCACCTCGAGCATTTAGCGTAAAATCTAGAATTAAACACTTCAAAGTAACGAGGCATACAAGAAAGATCAGGTCAACGTCATAGCGCGGCGCGGTGGGGGGGGGGGGGGGGGGGGGGGGGGGGGCAGGGTCAGGGTCAAGAGAGAAGGTTGAGTCGAAAAAGGACGGTATTGGCATAAGAGCCAGATTCAGGTTTATGTTACAGTAAGTGTAGTGGCGAAAGGGTCGTAACCCGAAGTCAGCGGGCGGGTTTAGGCCCCACCTTGATGGGACCGTCTTGGAAAAGGACGCAGGTGTACTCGAGCCCGAGGTCGATCGCGGTAGGGATGTTTCCGTCGCCAAAGCTGACGGCTGTCAGGTTTGCGCCCAGGAGGATTGGGTCTTCGCCACGGTCCATGGTGTCCCCGAGGCCGAGCTGGCCTTTGTTGTTGCGCCCCCAGCACTGCGAAACAAGGCAAGCAATCCAGGCAAGGAGGGAGTAGAAAAAAAGTTGTTACACAAATCGACCCGTCGTAAAAAAAAATACACACACACACAAAAAAGCCCAAAACAAATATCGTACTCGTATGAAGAAAAGGCGTTCCGCTTCGCGGGCGGCTATTCGCCGCCCACTGCGCTCGCTCAAGGAGGTAAAATAGGACGACTTCTGAAGCAGACAGGATGCTTTTGACGTGGCGCAGGAAAAGCCACGCCTGGTCAGTGACATGGCTATAAGGCCGACTTACAAATGCCAAGAGCTATTTGGCGCAGGACAAAGCAAGCCGGGCTCCACACGCATCAACATGCGCACCCTTGTTAGCCATAAATACGCAAAACGGTTTCATGTTTCTTATTGAGCACGGAAAAACATGCGCGTTCGTGGTGCGTCATCACCAGTTTTATCAGTTGCTTGTTTTGACTGCTTTGCGATTGAGATTCGAGTTCCGTTTCTTTGTTTGCTTTTCGGGATTTTTATCTCAATTTCAGTGGGGGAAGGACTATTTCGCTCAGTTTTGACTAGACTGCTTTGCGATTCTTACTCGAGTTCTGAATATATGCACTTTTCGATTTTTTTTTCGATTTTTGAAAAAAAAATAGTTGCAATCAGTGTTGGATTTGGTGTCTCTTGCAGTTAGTGTGAGCTGGGCTAAGCTGGGTGTGATTTCCGAAAAAAAACGAATGCAAGGCAGGAATGTTCCGCAAGTAATCGTAGGACGCCCGGAAGGTTCTCCGAGAGGTTCTGGAGTTAGGAAGGCATGTTCCGGGTGGGAGCTCTGAGAGCGCAGCAAGGCCTTTTAATCAAAGTGTGGCCGTGGCAAATTACTCGTTGAGATAAATGTAATAGTACCAGGTAGTCTATATTTACTTGGCACGAGTAAGTACCTGCCTGGTATAAAACATTTAAGTTAACACCGCAAACATCATACACCTCAAAATTCGATGAGTCTGTCCCCGACGACACCGCCTCCACCTATAATCCATACAATTCCCGGAACGAAGCCTGCAAAGTTGTTTCAACGACCAAAAAACCGAACCGACAGAGCCGAATAATGTGTGTTATGCATGCACAGAAGTACACTGTAGTACCAACAGACAGCAAGCATCAAATAATGCGATAATACCGGCGTCCCCGGTGGCATGGTAGGTGGTCCGCGTGCCTATCAAGATCAATTTCGTGGGTTCAAGTCTCACCGAGTGCATGCATGCTCCTAGCGAGTCAGTTAACCTCATCTGGCGGCACCCGCATTTTTGGGGACAAGCTATTACGGGGGACCATAGTAAATGGGACCAAATGTTGTGAGTAAGAATAGGCAAATATATATATAGGTATTTGTGTGTACCGTAGGTCCTATTTACTATGGCCCCCCGTAATATTATTATGAAGACTTGGAAGTAGTACGTAGGTGTGCGTTATTTTTTGCAGTTGCAGTAGCAACAGGTGTAGAACAAACATTGCGGTTTCGGGCGTCTTCGCCCACACATGAACGGAGTTGTCTTGGTTCTAGGAAGGCGCGCACACGAAACACCTCACACTTCCAAAAGGTTTTGGACACCTTCACCGCGTTGTCTTGTCTTAAACCAGTCTTCTTGAGAAGAACAGTTACGAAAAAAAGTACTTGTACACGTTTTCACACAACATGGGGGAGCTTTCTTGTGGTCACTACTTTAGACGCACCGCCTTCATACTTCCCATGGATTCAAGTTTTTTTAAGAGCAACACACGTACACATCGCGCTCGAAGAGATCGCACGAAAAGAGGCCGCGCTGTAACCTTTGACTCTCAATTCCAAGTAAAATGACCCAAACAACATCAGTGTATTACGGGGGGCCATATCATAGTAAAAAGGACCAAACAATGGTAGTAAAAATAGGGAAATATATACCAGGTAGGTTTAGTCTCCACCGCAGGTTCTGTGTGTACCGTAGGTCCTATTTACTATGGTCCCCCGTAATAGTCCAACATGTCAAGTCTACACATTGAACACTCCACACACGATTTCACACCTCAGTGCGATCACAAGGATGCACCCTCAACACTTCACACACGATGTCACACCTTGACAGAGGCGTCTTGATTGAGCACGCAGACGTGGGTCTCGCCAGCGGCGATGGCCTTCGCGGAAGAACCATCAAGGTCGACGGCAACGAGATCCACGTTGTCCCCGTCCAGGCGGTCCGCGCGGTCGCCGGCGCCAAGCTGGCCCCAGGTGTTGCGACCCCTGCCAAAAGATCAAAAGTCGCAACACACATCAACATGGTTGGTACAGAGGTTGCATGCAGGAACACTCACAGAGAGCAAAAAAAAAAAAAAAGCGGACACTCTTCTCCGAGAAACTGAGGCAACCCTAATATTAATAGCAAGCACCTCGTGAGGTATACGACGTTTTACCCTCAGCGATCTTCTGGACAAGCCGTGGACACAGGTGTTACCCCTTCTCTCCCCCGGCACGTGCCTTTATTTTTTGTCGCGCATAGGGTTCAGCATTCCCACCGTTCGTCGATTTTCATCGAATGTAGCCAACAAACTCTCTCGCGCTTTCCGCTGTATCAATTTTTTTTGTAAGTCCCGACAAGCATGCACTCGGTGAGACTCGAACCAACGAAATTGTTCGTTGATAAGGCACGAGGACCACCGGCCGACCCACCGGGGATACCAGATACCTGGTACTGGTACGTGAAATTTGCCGCATATATATACAGCCGCGATAGCCAGTGTCCTTGTCACTAGCCTACCGAGTCGATGATCGGTAACTTGTTATTGCTATCGAAAATAATAGAACTACGTAAGATGTCAGCTGGATAGAATACTTTTTAGGGTCGACCACTGCACGTACACCTTTCTTTTATTTTAGGCAATGAAAATGCACGCGCAGAGAGCGGAGTGTCTCCCAAACGGGCGGATGGATGAATGTGCGGAGCTACGATTGCTCAAACAACAGGATATTATCTTTCATTATTATAGCTCGCTATGTGCTGCTGTCTCGATCTATGCGAACAGCTCGCTACTGCTGCTCTGCTATGAGCAACGTCGGCATCACATCAACTCACCAGCACATGACGGCGCCACCTTCCAAGATCGCGCACGTGAAGTCGCACCCGGCAGCGATGGCGACCGCGCTCGCGCCTTCAAGGGGGACGGCAGGGAGGTCGTCGCCCATGTGACCCATTTCGTCGCCGACATTGTCGGTCGATCCCTGCATGTGTCAGCAACGGCGGCGGGGGGGGAGGGCGGGAGGACGGGATAACTACGGTTGTTGCGTGCATGCCGGTAGGACGCGAGTAACTATGTAACTGTACATTGTGCGACCTACCGGGACGCGAGGTGATCGAAACGACAACAAGATCAACCAACCAACAACAAACGGAGAAATCGTAAATCGTACATACAAAAGCTCTCTCCACTCTCCCTTCTTTTCTCTTTCGACCACTATTGCAACAATTATCCCCCGTAATCTTCCCTTGTCGCCGTAGACAAGCAGCAGCCGTGTCTTATCATACCAGACAGAAGGTGGGTGCAGTGTGAAACGCTTGCTCAAGATCCCCCATGTGACTATACACCTGGTACTCCACCTAAGCACCGACAAGGTCCTTGTATGTACTACTGAGAGCAGTTACAAGGTTCCCTTCGGGATTGTGGTTCCATGACTTTGACATCCCGGGGGGTGTTGCGTGCTGAAAAGGGAGGACACAGGAGGCGTTAATCCTTCGTACCTACCAGCTATTTATACTATCCGTACGTAGCCACCGGGCAAGACGGAACAACATTAAAAAAAAACTCTTCGAAGCTTAAACCCTATTATTACGGGGGACCACAGTAAAATAGCATCAAATATTGCTAGTAAAAATAGGCAAAATTATACCTGGTAGGTTTTTGTGTACGCCGTAGTCCTATTTACTATGGTCCCCCCCGTAATAGGACTGCAGTAGTCCCGTTTTGGGGCCAAACCGCTCAAATTAAACGCAGTTTCTCCCCAAAACGGGACTGAAGCAGGTACAGCAGTAGCCACGACCGGGCAAGTAATCGCGCAAGTAACACCGGCCAGCCCATACAAGTTTTGAACTAATTATACAAGGAAAAATAGGTACCGCCCTGTTTCGTAATATAAGGATCGTTTGGACTGAATATTAACAGAAGCATACGGTGCTCATGTTTAGGTACGGAGTGGTACTGGGTAACTGGGTATGATATATTTTGTTCCATTTCCACCATGCCCGGGAATACAACACCCGATTGATATGCACACCAGAGGCCAAACGGTGAATATAATCAAGGGCTGTGATTGAACAGCAGTACGTAGTGTTTCCGTCTTTTGAGCAACAGAGTGGTAAACAAATACCTAGGGTAGAACAGTATCAGCGAGGACGATGCAACTAACCACCACGACTAAGCCAAGCATGGGAAGGCAGAAAGAATCAGCAGCAGTGCTGCCGTTCCGCTCCGTTCCGTTTCCCGCACCTGGCCCAACTGTCCGTAGTTGTTGTACCCGAAGCACTTCACGGACCCGTCCGTCAGGAGACCGCACGTGTGGGAGCACCCGGTCGTGATCGTCGTCGCGGAGAGGCCGGTGCCGAAGTCCACCTCGGGGAGGGCGTCGCCGAGCTCGCCGGCCATTCTGCCACGAGGCTCCGTGTCGCCGAGGCCGAGCTGCCCGTCGTCGTTTTGTCCGAAGCACTATTAATAGAAATATATGCCGGTGAAAAAGCGTAAATAATCGTCCGAGCAGAAAGTGTGAAAAAAGGCAGGTATGCAATGAGGCGGGAGGAACAAGGGGCGGTGGATTGGCGGCGGCGAGTATCCGTAATGTTACACTACTGCTATCGGTACGTCGGATATATCGAACATTGACTACTACTGATAGTCTACCAGGTATCCAAGATGGAACGCGTTTTTACAAGCAGTCCTACAGAGTACGTCATGCTACGCAAGGCTTCGCTGAAACTCCTATTTGACGTACTCGTAATCTGCAGCAGCCACCAGCTAGGATCATAGACCATGCCACGCCCTTCTGTCGTGTGTTCCATGGAACATGCGGAACACATACAACGATAATGCTAAAGCAGTCCCTGGCATAATATAAATACGGTATTCTCACTGGTGGACAACAAGTGAATACCCCCCCCCCCCCTCCCGTATCCTACCCCCTCACACAAACCTTCGTGCCGCCAGAGTCGAGCATGACACAGCTGTGCTCTTCCCCGAGAGCCATGTCCACTGCGACCTCTCCCGTGCCGAGGTCGACTTTGATGAGCTTGTCCCCCATCTCGTCGGGGTCATCGCCAGTCACATTTCTGTCCCCCCTCCCGAGCTGCCCCCATTTGTTTTGCCCTGAAAACACGCGACGCCAACAAGAGGCGGCGAGCGCGGGGTGTGCGACAAAACAAACGCAGGAAACAGCAGCAGAACACGTTTCAGTACAATCACGACAACAACGAATATACACAAAAATCACATCATGCCGGCCCTTCGATGATATCATATATACGCTTTGGTTTGCCTGTTGTTTTCCCTCTTGGTCATTACGAAGTCTTACTCTGTTTACGACTAGTACTGGTGTTTTTCTTCTTTTTCCTTTTTTTTTCCAGCTCGTTATTTTCAAGTGTCTGCCACATCCCCTGCGGAGGGGGCACGACGGTTTGTTTCTTATATTTTTTTCTTGTTTCTTCTCTTTCGATTTGTCTTGTTTGTTCTTGTTTTTTTCTTTGTTTTCGTTTCGTTTATTTATTTCATGGAATGTGTATGCCGTGCCTGTCGTATCCAGTATGATGACATGGCACTGCATTGCCCACTCAGAAGTTACTACAGCAGTACTACTACTGCTGCTGTGATTAAACAGATGACTTGTACGTAGACCAAACTATACCAGGTACCAGACCATACCATTAATACATTAATACAAGCAGTGATCGTGGCATTGTTCCTGTTTAGTTGCGGCCGTTCTGATGGAAACCCCGATTTTGGTGTAACAAGTGGCGTGGGGCTATGGGCCATGACGGAAATATTTTTTGTAACCGTTGTAGCCGGCGTCCCCGGCGGCTTTGGGTAGGTGGTCCGAGAGCCTCTCAAGATCGGTTTCGTGGGTTCGAGTCTCACCGAGTGCATACTCGTAGGGACTTTCTCTTGCATAAGAATCGATTGGCGGAAAGCGCGAGTTAGCATAGCAACATTCGACGAAAATCGACGAGCAGTGGGAATGCTGAACCCTATACCGGGTTGAAAATGACGGCACGTACGGGGGGGAGAATGGACGCCCCCTCTATAACCACGGCTTTCTTTGTCCGGAAGATCGCTGAGGGTGAAAACCCTCCTACAAGTTAAGCCTTTGAGAACCACAGTAGTCACGTTTTGGGGACAACCTACTTACAATTCGAGTAGTTTGTCCCTAATTCGGGACTGCAGTTTGCCGTACAAAGGATAACAAAGTAAAAGTGACCATTAAAAAAAATAATATTAGAGGAGGGGGTGCTTGGTGGGCCCTGCCGGCGGCTAATTATATATACCCACAGGTTCAGTTTGGAGGGCTCGTGTCCTGGTGGGGGACCAGGTCGTCGTCGTCGGACCAGGGTGCCAAGTGGGAGCAGGGTCGGTAGAAGGTACAAGTGACGATTTGTGAACTGAGTAATTCATATGATACCCGTCGTAGCCCGAGCAAAAGTCGCCGAGAGGTACGATAACCCGGGGGGTTTTATTGAGTTGGATCATACCACTCTGGACGCAAATATAAAGACCGATTGGTCATCATGTTGATATCTAAACTGTTCTTGTATTTCCGGCCGGAGCGGTACCATACTACGCGTATGATATGATATCATTTGTTTGCATCTTTATCGTACCAGGTACGAGCAGGGTACGTTTCTGCCAGCAAGAGCATAGCAGTATGTTGTGTGTACGCAGACTCTGTTATAAAAAGCCGCTTACAATTGGAACTCCAGCAGCAGGATATATTGACTGTCGTCAACCTGTGTGCGTTGGTGGGTGGTCGGCGGCAGAAAGTTACGTATGATGCGGACAAACGCCCAGATGGTAGGATGAGTGGTGCACTGAGTCAGGCTGGGGAGACTATTGAGAGGTTTCAGCGGGTTCAACTCCCACACATGAGTCGGAAGAGAAAATACTATTAATATTAATAGACTCAGGTGCTTACACCCTTGGAGTAAACCATGAATTGATGACGGTCAGAGACACGCCCGACTAAGAAGCAAAAAACGAACCGGGCTCGGACCGGTAAACGGAAACTTGAGAAACAATTGGGGACAGGGGTTTTCTCTTGCTCTCCGGGGCACCAAAAAAAAAAAAAAACGCATCAATGATATTTGATGGAACAGCCGACAACAGGACCTGCTGTTTACGCACCAGGCATAATGGTTCAA
This sequence comes from Macrocystis pyrifera, assembly GCA_031763025.1. NCBI lineage: Eukaryota > Phaeophyceae > Laminariales > Laminariaceae > Macrocystis > Macrocystis pyrifera. The sequence continues at coordinate 9,735,544 of JASSKH010000023.1, forward strand.
TCAAGCACAAAAAGGCTTCGGCTGTCTCGAAAGGGGTCCCTGTTTTTTGTTTTTTAGCATCATTAGAACGTCGCATTCGCTCGAAAAAATAATGCGTCAAACACGAGTTTTGCACAAACAAATGCCAAAAAGTTTTTGCCAAAATCGGGTATACCTTGTCAATTTTGTGCCAAACCAGTTGACATACTGAAGACACATCCAAATCACACGCGGGGAGATCAGTCATCGGCCAGTCTCACATTGTGTACCTGTTTTCGGCTTGAAACTGGGCTATCGTACATCCGAATTTGTCCACTTTGTCTACAAAGCTTTAAACTGTTTTGCCTGATTTTAGCCACATACTTACACTGTTTTTTCGCTGAGTATGCGGTTTCCGGGGCTATTAATAGCTATTCTCGTCCCTCGTTTGCAATTCTCACATCTAATTTCTGTACGTACGCATCTATATACATGCGTGCGCTCATGTCACTTTTCGTTCTTTGGAATGTACGATGTGCTTCAGTTGTTATGATGCGTATTGTACTCTTTTGTAGAACAGCAGCAGTACAGCATCGTGTACACAGACGGCAGTCCATCTGCCTCACCCCGCGTCAAGGTAGCTACAGTTCAGGTACGGTAACTAACTTCGCGCCTAGCAGGCGGTTGCGCGGGGATCGTCAAGAGGTTTCAAAGCCGGCAACGGAGGGGGGGGCGTCAGAAAAAATACTCCTGGCGCGCCCGCCCTGGCAAAACTACCAAAGCCGGTGACCCTTCACAGGTTTAACCCTTTTACAACCGCAGTCCCGTTTTGAAGACAAACTACTTGGAATTTGACTATTAATAGCTTGTCTCCACAACTGAACGGCGGTTCTAAAACGGTGAAGTGGAGTCCGTGGTGCTTACATTTTCGTTTGTTTTTTTTCCTTTTGTTAACTCTCTTTCATAGAATGTGCATGCATATACGATGACATGGCATTGCGTTGTCTACTCTGCTTACAGCATAACAATGTACTATCTCTGCATGTGCCGTAGTGCACAGCACTTTATCTTCTTCCAGTAATAGGATTGAAGAATCGTCACGGACACCGGTTGGGCTGGATGTCGACGGGTGGAAAGAACGGGTTTAATATGGAGGACCTATATCTTCTATTCGTCGACGCCACAACCAGTGTCCGTGCCGATTCTTCGTTCCTACTATTAATATTAGAGATCAGGTTTTAGACCGATAGGACCAACAACCATAGTGAAATGAACGGTTTAGTGCGAAGAACACACACAGACCAGGTACGAGCACGCGTAGAAAGAACGTTTAATGTGAAGAAAACAACAACAACAACATACGTGGTGCTACTATTAATATTTATTTTTTATTTTGCCTGCTGTGTTTTGTCTGCCACATCGGGAGGCACGACACTTTTTTGTTTTTTAGTACGTATGTTGTCTTCACATTAAATCGTCCTTTCTACCCAGCTTCATCAGTACACCTTGTGTCCGTCCTGATTCCTTATCCTAGAGAGAGATACTGATTCCGTGGTCGCAGACTGTGAGACAGAGAAAGACCAAAAATAAAAAATAAGAGCAAATTCAAGTGTCAAGGAAGTGAAATGTTAGCGTACCGGGTACGAGAAACAACACAAGCAGGACCAGAAAATAAGAGCAAAAAGACAATGAAACAAAAACAAAAACAAAACAAAACAAAAAAATGAAATGAATGAACAGAATACAAACGACGCAAGGACTTCAGAAAAGGCTGCCAGACGGACAGCATGATATACGTACTCAGGAAGGACAGATATGTGCTGCGCGGATGATGCGACACGAAAGAGAGGGAGCTACAGGCAACAATCTATAAGAGCTAGTCGCACCGATACCTAGCCACCCGACATATCATTTCGTTTCTGCATTCGTCTGCAGCTGCATCAGTACGGCTGCCCTTCCCCCCCCTCCCACCCTCCCGTTGTCGCCGTTCTTGGCGTCCTCAGTATCCAAGCGTTTTTCTCGTGTTTTTGTTTCAATTTCTTATATTTCTCTCTTTCATGGAATGTGTCCGAGTATATAACTCGTATCTGTCGTATCCAGTACAATGACATGCCCATTCATTGCATTGTCCTGTGTCTACTCTGCTCTACCATGCGTAAAAATGCAGGTTCTCCGTGTCGTAGATTTGTGACCAAAGGGCTTGTATCTCTAGGATCGGCATGGACACTGGTTGTACTGGGTGTCCACAGGTAGAAAGAACGGTTGAGTGTGAAAAAACACACGACGTATACGATATTCGTAGCGTATGACTCTTCCATCTTCACGACAGACGCTCAGCAATCATTATCGTATTCTGTATCGTCTCTTGATTTTTGGCAACGTCCCGCCAAATATCATCACCTGATACATTACGCAGCTCCAGCTGGCTACGAACAGCAGTCTGGCCGACACACACGGAGGCCAGGACTCGGTACGTTTATAACTCAAGGCATTTTGTATACCAGAACACGTGTTCCATAAAGACACTTGATTACAGATGGCTTGTGTTCTCGTACCCGGTAACTTGGTGGCATCTCACATGCTTTATACCCATCAACTATTAATATACTTCGTATATATAGTATGTTGGCGACAGAATTACAAGGTATAATATGATTAATAGTATCTCTCGAGGAGAAGGAATAAAAAAGGACACTGGGTAATGCCAGGTACTGACTGCTGTAGTTCGGTAGAAAGAAAGACAACACGCTTGATAGAACAACCCGACCATCACTTTTGCTTTCCCGCCTTACTGGTAATACGGGGAACCATAGTCAGTAGGATCAAATATTCTTAGTAAAAATAGGGATATATAAAGGGTTTTGTGTGTACCGTAGGTCCTATTTACTATGGTCCCCGTAAGAGGAGGTTTCATCCTCAGCTATCTTCTGGACAAGCCGGGGTCACAGGTGTCGTCCCTTCTCCCCCCCGGTACGTCTTTATTTTTGTCGCGCATAGGGTTCAGCATTCATCCCCCTTGCTCGCCGATTTCATCCAACGCAGCTAACTCACGCTCTCGCGCTTTCCGCTAATCAATTTTAAAGGACCGAAAAGTCTCTACGAGCATGCATGCACTCGGTGAGACTCGAACCCACGAAACTGATCTTGATAGGCACGCGGACCACATACCTAGCCACCGGAGATGCCGGCTGTTACAAAATCCAAGATAGAAATCGATGAATCTTCTACTCGACCTTTCTGAACGCAGGAGCTTTGCCTATTCATGACGCATACGATGGGATGTACGATACCTGGTACATGTTGTACACAAGATGGAACTCACCAGCAGCGGTACCTCGTGTGTAGTATTATCGAACGCGTGTCTGACCGGTTCAGGGTGCGCCATTATTCTTCCGTCGCGCAGCCGGATCGCGAACGAACAAAACAAAAACAACCATCAACACGCAGCCGGTTTCCGCTGCTAGCATACTTGTGCGAGCATGATATACATACGAAAATACGACCAACAATTCCATCATCAATAGCGGACTACAGCAGCAGTAGAGAAAAAAGAAAATACGGGCGGTACGACATCATCGTAGATACCCGATATGCGCAGAGGGGCAGAGAGAGAGAGGTTTGACAAGAGGGACGGGCGGCCTTGAAATAAACTTACAGCAGTACCAGGAGGTACATACTACATCTCTCACTCACCCCAGCACTTGAGAGACTCGCCGACGGTGGTGCAAGCGTGGCTCCCTCCAACGTCGATGGCGGCTATCGCGCTGCGCATGCGGACATGATGGGACGTGCGATGGGCGGTCCGTTCTTTAGCGTCTCGGTGAGTTGAGATGCAAAGAGCGGTTGTGTGGAAACAGGACCGCAGCAATCGGAAACACAAACCTGGTGATAGACATTCTTGACAAAAAACAGAACACAAGATACGCCGGAACCGGACCTCTTGAACCAAACATCATTCGCACACAGCCGTGCACGCACACGTCCCCTTGCTTGCGCCTTCCGCTTGGTCCCGGAGAAGCACCTTACTAAGCGCGGGAGGCAACCTCTCGTTGGGCACGCCCGTGTGGTGCCTAAATGGTATTCCCAATTTTTATCTTTGCCCTGTTGAGCGGTGCAGGCATCAGTCGTGCCAATCACTCACTTGTCGAGAGAGAATAGTCCCAGCGCCAGGAGCGTCGAAGACGAGCCCCGGAACATGGTGATTGCCCTGCTTCTCTCTCCGCAAAAGATGGTGACGTTCAGGGAGCTCTGCGCTAGCTGTGGCCGGGGGTCTCTCTGGAGGAGGGTCGTGTGGGAAATGGTTCTGACCCGGGTCGTTGGCGTGTGATGTGAGGGTGTGGTCAAGTTCTTCTGCTTTGCGTTCGATGCCCGGGCCAGGGGGCTCCAAGGGGCCCTCGGCTGCACCTTTCGACATCGGAGAAACATTCGGTGCAATGCTGTCCAATCATATCCAAGACGGACCGGCATTTTTTCTGAATACCGACGAATATCACAGAAACGTAGAACGTAGATGACGTCCGAGACTGTTGATTTCGAAATTCAGAAATTGGGAGATGCTCGATGCTCGATGCCATTCGCAGCTCTCGATAGATCCGACCGCTGGAGGCCGGGGGGTGAGCCGCTGCGTGCTACGTACGGTTTTGCGTCTGCATTGCCGAGCAAAGAGTGAACATACCATGTGTACGCATACGGAGAGGACTCACAAAGGCCGATGCGTTTTCCTTTCGTGCATTTTGTTCTGTGGGGATTACCCTGACCGATGCGGCTGGAAACGCCAGGGGGTGAGCCACTGCTGTGCGCGCCATATACGTTCGGTGTCACGTCCGCAGCACTGAGTAAAGGGGGGGCATATCGACGTACGCGTGCGGTGAAGGCTCACAAAGGCCGATGCGATTTACTTTATTATTGATGCAGCGTGTTCTGTTTTGTATATATATACTGCTTCTTCTCTTATGTTCAAGGTTGGGGCACCAAACGAAATACCGGGTACGAAAAGGCGAATGTTGGTACGGAATGTGCTATGGAACCCGATGGAACCAAAACGGAGGACCGTGAGAGGGGGGAAAAAACAGAGAGCACGTCAGGTACAAGCGCATGCATGCACGTAAACGCGATGATGAGCTTTCCAGCTTTCCAGCCAGATGTTATGCCAAGTACTACGTACGGAAGTTTAACGAGTATACGAGCCACAGCTTAGTTTATACTCTAAAGGTTCAAACATGCGACTGCTTGCTGTAAACCTTTAGCACAGGTATGTATGTAAGGTGGGTGGTACACCAGTAAAAGTACTCGAAGTACCTGTCATACGTATTTTTTTAAGTTATACCAGGTATATGTCAAGATTCTGGAGGTGGTATGGTACTGCTGTATAACATGTTGTTGTAGTTGCTCCCTGTGCTCCTTATACATACATGTCGTGTCTCGGCAGCGGTAAAAGAGACGAATCGAACAAAACGAGTTGCATGTTGCATATCACCCCCCCCTCTCACACACAGTCCTCTCACACCATTATTATTGTGCTTGCCATCCGACAATGTGTAGTGTTGTTCTAAAAAAGACTATTAATAGCAGAAAGTGAAAAACTCTCCAGAACAAAAGCGCGGCAGTATCGTACGACAAAGTCTTCACACCATCATAAAAAACGAGCGAAAAATATATATTTTTATGAGCACAATCACGCAGCACATTCTGCGATGTAAGACACACTGCACAGCGAACGACAGCGTACACGAGGGCACCCGGAGCAGTCTTTGCTAGAACCCCACGTCAAAAAAGGTCAGAATGGAAAACAAACCGGAGCGCTGTGATCACAGCACGATTTAGGAAAAATAAGTTTTCTTTTCAATGTTTTCCAACTTTGGATCACTTGGTTGCAGAGACCCCCCCTGTCCGAGTTTTCCCCTAAATTGTGCTGTGACCACAGCGCTCCGATTTGTTTTCCATTCTGACCTTTTGTGGCGTGGGGTGTCGAAAAAAAACACCGTGTTCCGGGCGTCCCTGGCGTACATAGGAACTGTACATCCATTTCGCCACTTGTGTGGCCCACATGTGGCCACTGAGTGAGGTACCTTGTCAAGAAGAACGTACTCTCTGTCTGGTTCACTTGAAACAAAAACACCTTGAACCAGCTTGAGCCACAAATCTAAAGGTCGGTCAGTGCCCAACGTGAACGTTCACAGTAATGTCCCCGGGTTGTCCAATGTACGCGTCACAATGTGTACTCAAGTTGGGAAACGTACCAGGCTAGAGTCCTGTGTTTTTTGTTTATGATTTTAGCATTGATTGGCAGAATAGATAGATAGTTGAACGAAAATCGAAAACTAATCAATGAAACAAAACGACGACGAAGCGAAAAGCACAAAATCCGAAGAAAAAAAGAGATACAAACACGAGTTTCGGATAAAATTTAAATCAATCGGAAAAAAAACCGACTCGTGTACACCGTGTATACCACACAACGGCAACTTACAGCAGTAGGTAACTGCAAGGCCTACAGAGTGTTGTTTTTTGTGTATATAAACCTTTTCTAGTCTCACTATTATTAGGTGTTTGGCATCGCACGAACACGACGACAACATTTATTTGCAAACACATACGTATACTGCCTATACGTAAAATCCAGCTGATTCAATGAAACGTAGGTTAGAATCAAGCAACGATGATGCAACTTCGGCACGTGCCGCTTTCGAGCAAGACGAACGTTTTGTACTCTTTTCAACCTTTTTTCATGAGTTCCATCGTCTATTCTGCACAAACGAAAACATACAAATATTTATTAACAGTAAAAAAGCGCGATCGACGCAAACTCGCCACTTTTACGATGCACGCATTGCAGATAGACCAGATGGATGGCAAGTTCATTTTTATTGCGGGAATACATTTGCAGTTGCAATACAGTCAGTAGTATGTCATAATATTATGTGTTGGAGAAATAAAAATGCTGTTAATAGAACGTTGTAAAAACGTCCACAAACAAACCTGGCGATAACGCGTCACACGTTATTATGCAAAGTTCACAACAAGACGTCTCACAATCGACATGATTTTGGTACGTCGTGGTATAAGGCATATATTGCAGTTGCGCAAGCGTTGCGGTATACCCGTGGTACGTTTTCCCCGTCGCCGCAACGGAACGTGCTAAGGTTGTGGTTTCGCCATAACGTCCCGCCAAATCGTCACCTGATCCTTGGGGGTTCCCCCTGTAAAAGTCAAGTATGAAATCTGAATACTGAATATATACACGGTTACACGCCAATTTACGTATTCTCTAAGATTGAAGAACGGGCACGGACACTGGTTGTGCTGGGTGTCGACGGGTAGAACAACGGAAAGAAGGGCTTAATGTGAAGAGCACACACACGTATCTAGGTTGGGCAGTTTCTTGCGCCACATCGATATATTTTCCTGTCTGTGTATTTACGATATACCAGGTGACGTCTGCCTGGGGAAATTTCGGTGCTCGACTGGTCGGGTGGGGTGTGGTACGGAGGAAGCATTCTTCCTGTTTTCTAGACATCCTGTTGGTTGGGGGTACGTATATCTATACACACAGGTACAACTGGTACACTAATTGTAGCTGAGCATTTGTTATGTTGAGTAGTATGAATAGTAGTTATTAATAGGGACATTGAAAACACGTTAAGAATAGTCGTGTTGCGTCGCCGCGTCGGCATGTTTCCCCAGAAGTGCTCATGATATCACATGGTCTGGCTCAAGTAGCCTAAACAAAAGTGTTTATGAATGATTTACCCTCTCTCTTTGTTTGCAGTCACACGGCCCCTATGTCCTATATAATAACATGTGCATGTCGCCCGCTTTCTTATCACATAGGAGACCGACTTGAGTCAAACCGTTTCGGTAAAATGGTGGAGGGCTACCCAGACATCGTCAAGCAATGCCTTGCGACAGGCAGTTCGGTGAACGACCCTCCGACTTCCAACAGCACACGCGCCATGTAGGGGGGGTTCGCGAATGGCGTGTGTACCGGGTGATGGTCGAGGGGTCTAGGAACGGCCGTTTCGTCGCGTTCTTGGTGGAGGACGGAGCCGTTCTATACCTCTATTACGGAGGACCATAGTAAATAGGACCTATGGCATAATTGAAAACCTATATATTTATATGTTTTTACTAACAATATTTGGTCCCATTTACTATGGTCCCCCGTAATAGATGTCCCCATCGCGGCTGTATGAACTCTCAAAGGAAAGCGCAAGCGCACGCAACACCTACCAGGTACCATGTAGGTATTCTGTGTGCGGTGAGATGTAGGTTACCGCAGAGGATGAATCGGCGCGTAGGACCTTTTGCAAGCGCAAGGTCAAGTCCGAGAACGCCCGTCTCGACTATGTATACGCAGCGGAGAAAAAGTCCAATGAGGAAAAAAAATGGCGATTGGGGAAGCCCATCGGCGGCAACTAAAAAAGAACCGCGTGATGCTAAAGAATTTTTGGACGCAGTGCGGTGGGGCTCTTCCTCGTCAGAAGGCTGCCGGAGATTGGACTGCCACCCATCAGGGACCAAGCTGACAGCGAGGAGAGGTCGGGCGGCCTGTTCAAGAAGTGACAATCGTTCAGGGTGTACGTAGCTCAGGAACAAGAAGGCTATCGGGGGCGAAAAATTCATCCGATTTAGCCATGCTAGGAATATTCACTCAAGTGGACCGGCTTGTTTTATTGAAACCTGTTGCTTTCGCTCGTGTTAGCCATTAAATGTTCTTTTTACGATTTATTGTTATTAGTATTATTTATTTATTATTATTTTATTATTTATTATTATTATTATTATTTTATTATTATTATTATTTATTATTTTTTTATTATTATTATTTTATTTTATTATTTTTTATTTTTATTATTTTATTTTTATTAGTTTTTTTATTAGTATTATTATTATTATTATTACTATTTTATTAGTATTAGTATTTTATTATTTATTATTTTTTTTACTATTATTATTATTTTTATTTTTTATTTTTTATTTTTTATTATTATTATTATTATTTAGTATTTTTCATTTTTCACTTTCCAGTTTACCCTCAGCGGTCTTCTTGGACAAACCGTGGTCACAGGTTTTTACGCGCCTTCATTTTTCTTAGGGTTCAGCATTCCCGCTGCTTTTTTTCATTAGCTAACTCACGCTTTCTTTCGCGCTTTCCGCCGAACTTTTTTTTATGCAAGAAAAATCCTTACGAGTATGCACTCGGCAAGACTTATTGGTTTCAACTAAAACTGCTAAAATCCTCAAAATTGAGTATCAAGTACTTGATTACTACTACTGCTTGTTTTGGCTCGTACCCAAAGCGTGGGTGGGTGCAGATGTGTCTGTATAGATGTATAAATGCCTTCGGCCTGTCTGTGTGTTCGTGAAAAAAATCGATGGTGCTGCAACAAAAGTAAGGGTGCAATACCTAACTTTATGACGAAAAGTTGCAGAGTTGGTGCAGATCTAGGAATCTCTTTTGATCTCGCTGGCAATTAATGCACTATTAATAGGCGCATTTTTGTCGCGCTACCGGCGCATTAGGGTTGTTTAGATATATTTGTGAGCAAGTCAGTTTTGGCCTTGACTTTGCACGGAACGGAGTTTGGCGAGGGTCGGCACTCTCGACCTCTTCGTTACTTTTTCACGGATTTTCTAGCGTTGGTTTAGGCTAAAGAAAGATGTCACTCCCGGTGGCTCGAAAAAATGTGAAATCGCGATAGGGTGATGGCATCGGCATCATCGATCGGTGCCTCATCGTTGCGGTCGAAAAGTTCGCGTTTTGAACAAGGTGAAATGCCGTCTCCGTCTCCGTACCGTCGGTTGTATATAATATTTTTTTTGCTTTCCATCAAGCGGACCATCGGCCAGACGGGCGCTCGAAACTGCTGCCGTACCGCAAAAGAATCACATGCCATCGGTGCGCCTTTCAGTAACGTAGTAGGTGTTGCATGCCATTGTTGCACGTTCGATGCGCGTTTGCGGTCGCGGTATGTAGCGGCGCACCGAGTAGTGAGGCTTGGATCTCAACAGGCTCTTACGTTCCGAGAAAATCTGGCTTCATGCCGCAGTATAAGGTTAAGGCCACGGAGGAGATTATCCACCCCCCATCCTTACATTGGTGTCCGGATGACTGTAATCTCTCTCTCTCTATATATATATATATGTTTTCGGTGCTGCAGTCAATCGAGCCGCGATTTTGACAAGCTGCGTTTGGACCTGCGACTGGTTGGTGCCTTAGCAGAGAGGGCGGGTTTATCAGCCTACTAAGGTTTCATCTCCAGCACCTTGTAACCCATTCCAGATTGGCCGTCTGCGCTTTCTCAACGGAAGCCTGCACCTTGACTTCGGGGTGCTTGTGAAATGGGGTGCAGTGCAGTCACTGAGTGGTCGAAAATGGTCGAAGTTCGGGAGACACGAAAGAAAGTAGAAAAAAACGACCCGCAACTGAATGTTTTCACTCGACTCGCGGACAGCTACATACAGCTCCTCACAAGTAACCACAAACCTGCGAAATTGAGACAATCTCTTCATGGGGTGTGTGAGGGCGTCGGGTGCGCCAGGCAGCAGTCTTAGGTCGCCAGAAACGACTCACGAGGTGTTTACGTGAACTATTAATGGAAGAAGTTTTGCGAGCCACCAGCACCAAAAACGCGCAAAATCACTAAATACTCAGACTATACTACTGTTACTGCAGTATATGGCCTCTGCCAGATGATATCAGCAAGAGGGCTTCCAGCGAGGGACTCCACCAGTCTCGCTGGCCTCGCACTCAGTAAGTCTTGTTCTTAGAGCTTGTATTATCACGGAGTGATCCTCATCGGACCACGAGCCAGGTGGCTAGGGGACATCACACAGGATCCCCGGCCACTGCTCCACTCACACATGCGATTACACTGAAACCTCCACGGCTTGGTATCTTTTGGCTACAGCACCCCCAAAGCGAGTTCACTCGACACGAACGAGCTTGACAAAACCAAAAAACCAAGACGAAATCGCATGCGGCAAATCACAAATCAATGCTGAACTCTGAAGCAATTTTAATCTTGAGCGCACGGGTCATCCGTAATTTGCGCAATTCCTTCACGACGAATTCAGGCGCAGCAGAATAAATCGACCGCAAAGACTCCCACGTGCGCTCCTCTGCTTCGAAACCATCCCAATCGACCAAGACAATCACCTCGTTGGCATCATCTTCGGCCACATGCACCAAAGCATTCATGCGGCATTCACCCTGCGCAAAGGAATGTTGGAAAACATCCTTCAGATCAGCGGTGACGTTCAACGTCGCATCCGCATAAAATCGTAAACGAGCCACGTGAGCTTGATGCACCTTCCCAGAAACGATGTTCTGAACTGAGTACACATGATCATGATCAGCTGCTACCACACGCCACGGACCAGTCCATGTGGACAACAATTTCGGTGTGACACCCTGCCGACGAACACGAGCATACAACACGAAATCACCAACCGCAAATTTTGGCAACACCACCTGGCCCTGAGCCTGTTTACGTTTGTTGTCGCGAGACACGGCAACAGCTGCGCGAATATCGGCGCAAAATCTCTCCTGCTCTGCAACGACTTCACGGACGTTCGCACGCAACAAGTCAGCATTCATCACGTCAACATTCCATCTGCCATCAGACTCAGAAACGAGCGCCGAGAAATCGGTACGCGGAGCACGCCCAAACATCACGCTGTACGGAGTGCTTCGGTAACGTTCACGAAACGAAGTGTTCAAGGCCCACTGAGCGGCCGGCAAAACATCAACCCACTCCGAAACCTGACGACGCTGTTCTGACAGAATGGAACGCAGAGCACGTACCACCTCTTTTACCATGCGTTCACACGTACCGTTCGACCACGGCGTGTAAGCGACAGCAAAACGATGTTCGATGTGCAACGCGTCGCTCAACAAAGCAAGCACCCTGTTCTTGAAATGCGTGGCGGTATCACTCACCCACACACGCGGCACCCCCAAAGTCTTACACCAGGCTAGCAAATGCTTCGCTGTGACCTCGGCTGTACAAGCCTCGGCCGGTTCCAACGCCACGTAGTTGGACAAATCATCCATGATGACCAAAACATATCGGAAACCATCCTCATCAGGCAGGCCATCGCTACCTTCGGGCCCGCTGTGGCCAACATACAAAAAATCAAAGTGCACCACTTCTCCCGGAGCGGTACCATGCACCGTGTCTCCGTAGGGACGAGGAATGAGTGCACCTGCACGCGTGTCTACACAGTGCAAACACTGGCGAACGAATTCGCGAACCTGAGAATCCATGTGAGGCCAAACACAATATTCCTTCAGGCGAAACAAAGTCGGCGCCACACCACGGTGACCAGCCGAGCGCATGTGCGCGCACACCATCAAACGAGTTTGAAGAGCAAGATCATCCGGCGGAATCCACAAGACGTCACGCACCCCAACACGCACACGAAACAAACCATCATCGGCCAAGGTAGCTTGACCGAAGGTTGTCGAAAATTCATGAACACCAACGCCGATACGAGCGACAGACCTTTGTTGCGAGGCACGAATCACATCCAATGCGGGAAGCGAATCGTCAGCATTACATGGGCTGTGCACGGCAACCGAACGAACAGGCACCGTAGGAACTTTGACCCAACGAGACAACAGATCCCCCCAACAGTTTCGATCGCCAGGGATGTGTTCGATTGCATAGCGGTATTGTCCTAAAACACCCTTCCAATTCTCTAGGCGTTGTGCCATGGTCTTTGTGACCGTCGTGACACACTTCTCCGGATTGAAAATGTACTGCAAGTTTCGATGATCAGTAAAGATATGAACACCACCCCAAAGCAGGTATTCGAGCCTCCGGAACGTATTAACGATCGCAAAACCTTCTTTGTCGACAGTCGCCCAGCGCAACTGCGAACCTGTGAACGAACCACTCAGAAATCCGAGAGGCTCGTGAGACATGCTTTCCAACGCCAATCCACTGCGAAATTCGTGTTCAGGCACTTGGGTGAGAAAACTACCCCAATGGAAATCAGAAGCGTCAGGAAACATCAAAACAACGCACCCGGGACGAGGATGATGAAGCGGCACTGCTTGCGCCACCAAACCCCGTGCGGCATTCCACGCCCGCACCCGATCCTCCGTCCACGCGGTATCCTTGATGACACGATTGCGCGCCACTCGCTTAGTCCGACGTGTAGCCCCAACAAGGAGCTCCTCCAAAAAATCACGTAACGGTGCTACCGTTTCCGCTAAACGTGGTAACGATGTACGCAACCAGTTGACAGCCTGCAAGAATTGCATTAGTTCTCCAGCGTTTTCGGGACGACGCATTTCACTTAAACCTTGCACTCGAGCGGGGTCATGGGACACGACACCATTGGAATACACCTTACCACACCAGACCAGTTCACGAGAGAAGAAGGTACACTTGTGGGCGGCGACAAACAGTCCAACATTCTCCAGGCGTTCTAGAATGTCATCAAGCAGCTGCAGAAGAGCTTCTTCGGTGTCTGCGAAAAAGAAAACGTCATCGACCCAAACTTTGCAATCCAAACCACGCAACACTTCAGTCATGACACCTTGGAAATAAGAAGTCGCATTCAAAACACCTTGGGGAACACGGGTAGGCGTGAACAAACCGTCGCTTGTCGCCATGGTGAAGACGTCTTGCGCCTCCGGAGCCAAAGGCATCTGCCAGTACCCTTGAAGTAGGTCCAGCTTGCCGAAGAAACGCGCCCCCAGCAGATCTCCCATGTCTTCATGGTTGGGCATGACGCCCGGGGACTTCTCCACCTGTGCGTTCACCGCCGAGTAGTCGCTCACCAAACGGAAAGAGTCCTTCTTGGGCACCGCCATCGCCGGACTCGCCCACACCGCCTGGATGTTGTGGTAGACAAAGCCAAAAAACACCAAAGCAGCAATGCACTTCGAGAGCCAGTCCCTTTTCGTCGGTTCGTACCGACGTGGCGTTGCCTTGACAGGCTTCGCCTGTTGCTTCAGCTGCACTCGCATCGGCTCCACTTGCGCTGGCGGATCACCACACAGCGCACGGCGAAAAGCACCCACGCGACGAGCCAAAATTTCGCGCAAACGGGTTGCTCCGCCGACGCTTAATCCACTCTGCTCTGCCTGCTGCACGCTGTCCTCCAACGCCCGTTCTCGGGCCGTCCGCTCCGCCTCCGGATCCATGAACATGTCTGGCCCCCGGTCGACCAAATGTTCCACCGCCTTGTCCTCCGGAGCATCCACCGTAGCCTCGGTCTGAAAAGCACGCACGGAAACCGTCACTCTGCGCGCCGCAAGGTAACTCGGAGTCTCCACACCGGTCGATACCGGCACTGCGCGAGGGCGAAGCTTCTCCAGAGCTTCACGGTAGACGTCGATGCCAAGAGCTTTCATGGTAGCCATGCCAAACAGAACGACGTTATCTGTACCAGGCATGACCGCGAAAGTGATGGGCTCCAATTTCACCGCTCCCCACGGCGTCCGTACACTCACGGCAATCGGCACCGTTTTGTGCGTGACCATCACTGAAACACCCGTAGCGGTTTTCGCCTGCTGCGGGCCATTTTCGAACGGAATTTGCAGATCGGCGCCGCCGAAATGCGAAGACAGCTGCTGAAGTAAGCCGACACCGATGGACGTGAGCGCCGACCCCGAATCAAGGATCACACGCGCCATCAGCGAACCAACCGACCCTGGCAAAGAGAGATCAGCGCGTAAACACTCAGCGCTGCGATCGACAGGCACTTCACCTGCCGTTGAACTCTGGTCGGTACCAAGAGTCACCTGACGCCATGGCTGCCCTCCTACAGCCGGCGCCGAAGAAATAGAATCGGCGGTCCACCCCGACCAAGACGTCGAATATACAGACGGTTCCGGCGCTACCGCCCCTGCAGCAGCACCAGACACTGACTCCGCCCGCTCGGTGGATGGCGAAGTTCTCGCTCCAGCAGCACCCACCGATGTTCCAGCTCCTCCAACGTATACAGCTCGGCCGGCAACAGACGAACCAGATCCCGACCCAGCGGCTCCTGCCGCTGGCGCACCAGAAGTTGAAGAAGCAACAGCAGAAGTTCCACCGCCCGCTGTCAATTGATTGCCACCACGGCCACCGCGCCCGCGTCCATGGTTGAATCTGCCCCGGCCGCCATTGCGGCCCCCGCGATACCCTGACGACCCGCGCCCACCACTGCTGGGAGCTGTGCCGCCACCGCGAGCTTTTGGGCAATCAGAAACATAATGGTTGGGATCACCACACTCGAAACAGACGCGAACAAACGACTTTTTCGCGGACTGCTGCTGTTTCGGTTTCTGCTGCTGTTGGCGTCGCGGTTCAGCTGCCCCTGCAGCATCTTTCCGACCATACGCCTCGATGAATTTCCACTGTTCTGCAGCAGAAAAAATTTGGTCCATGACCAATGCCGGGTCCTTCTTCCACCCTGCAGCGTACGTTAGCTGACCTTTTACGTACTTTTTGAACTCGGACGGCCATAAGCCATCCACCAACGCCATGCTCACAAATTCCGCCGGTCCGGGCAACCACGAACGGTCCTGCGCGCGGTACATGGCATGCACCGCGTGATTCTCCGCAAAATACTTTTCCATAGCGGAGTTTACCATCATCGCGCGGTCTTTGACGGATGTTTCACCGCCCTGCTTTTCATCGCGCCTCATTGAGAGAACGCGACGCAAGTCCGCTGCCGCCCGCGAGGTGTCAAATCTGTTGCTGGTGGTTGTGTGTAACCAGCGTGCTGCCTAACAGCGTCCAACAACTCCGAGGCGGTCATCGTAGTCTGATGCTTGTAAAATCCCTCAAAACACCGATGAATGTAATTGGGGATAAGCTGGCCCATGCTCACTTTGGAGTGCTGAACCACCCCCTGAGCGTTGGCGAGCTGCAGCCGTTCCTCATAATCGAGGTACGCTGCGTAAAAAACACGAGAGGCCTGCTCGGTCCACACCTCTCCGTATTTCGGTGGAGTCAGAGACTCCCCTACCACCAGCGGCGTGCTTGCCGTGTGCGCCATAATCCACAGCAGTCCACCTGGACTCTACTGTAATAACGGAGAAACTGCCGCCTGACCTGTGCGTCCTCCAGCTCCCGGAGCGTCCTCCCCTGCTGTGCGCTTCAAGCCGTTTCGATCCGTCCAACGGGCCAACTGCCTTCCCAGCTGTGACCCAATACTCCGCAGCCGAAAACTCCTCCAACAGAAGTTCCGTGAATATCTAGATATTCTGGCCTCTGCCAGATGATATCAGCAAGAGGGCTTCCAGCGAGGGACTCCACCAGTCTCGCTGGCCTCGCACTCAGTAAGTCTTGTTCTTAGAGCTTGTATTATCACGGAGTGATCCTCATCGGACCACGAGCCAGGTGGCTAGGGGACATCACACAGGATCCCCGGCCACTGCTCCACTCACACATGCGATTACACTGAAACCTCCACGGCTTGGTATCTTTTGGCTACAAGTAGTACCATGTGGCTACATCGCCCCGATGCCAAAAGGTTTTGACCAAACGTTTGCTGATCTCCTTGCGATAATTTTGAACCAATAAGCTGACGTATCCAACAAAAGGTGCGGGAAAGGATACTACGTTGCCGTGAGAGGTGGTGCACACTTCCTGGTACATCGCATTGGGCCCAAAAACGAGCCAAAAACGGCAAAAAAAAAAAAAATCTGAAATATTCGTGGGGTGTTCCTGACCAACCACGGACGCTCGGGGAGGTGTAGACCAACCGTCAAACGTGGTCGTTGTCTATTTCGGCTCTATGCATATTTTTCTGGCTCTACGAATTTTGCCTTTGAAATATAGATAACTCAGCCGTATTTGAGTAAATTTGGAAAGCGTTATTCGCTATCCGTCGGTAACGGGGGAATACAAGTGGTCGTTATAGTCAAATTTTCACAAAGCGCTAACTAACACTCACTGTATTATTTGAATGTATTTTTTGCAGCAGTTTTCTGGAAGTTAGAAAAACGGATCTTGGTTGCGAAATATTTTTCTTAATTTCCCAGCCGTTTGTATGTACGCCTTTGTGCACTACACCGCTCAACAGGTTCAGTATCAGTGAGTTTTCCATGGACACTAAAATACTATTACGGGGGTACATAGTTAATAGGACCTATGGTATATACAAAAACCTATATATTTACCTATTTTTACTCACAAAATTTGGTCCCGTTAACTATGGACCCCAGTAATAGCAAGACGTTTTTTCATGCTCGCAGTTTTCTTTCTATATACTTGGAAACGTTTTCGACTTTTGGCCGCGAGCTAGTCGTAGACATCAATAAAAAAAACTTTTTTCGTGCAGACAGAGTAGTACTGTATGTATGCAAGATGTATGTGCTTAATACGACAGCAGTACTCACTCGTAACCGGTCTTCAAGCTCTTGTGCGGAGTCGACCTCGTCCAGCCTTGCTGTGGCTTTGTTGCTGCCCCTGATGCGTGCCTCTCAGAAAATGTGTTTCCCCTGGTGTATTTTAGCCTCGAGCCCCCCCCCCCCTTCAATACATGTAATTTTGCCTCACATGTTCTGAAGCTATCGCTTGCCAACCTGCCTGTGGTCCCGGACTACCGTTGTCTGTCCTGGCGACAAAAAAAACGCACCCGCGCCTACTCTGTACGTACGTAGACATATACTTTTAGTCCATGACAACACACACATGTTTATGTTTTCCGTAGTATACCAGGTACTACCCCCGTTGGGTTGTGTAGTTCGACACTACAGGTAGGTACATGGGTACGTAGGAGCGCTTTTCTTGTTCGTCAACGACCGAACGCTGCTCTATCTTCGGTGTGCGATCCAGCGCGCTGACGCGATGAGCGCTGGCTCTCTCTAGGAACTATGATAGTTGTCTACAGTATGTATGAGCAAGAATCTTCTGCGATGGTGTGTCGAAGATCTGCTTTACCTACACCGCATTCAGACTGACCCGCAGCTTTTCCGCCTTGATCCAAAACTCAGAACTCAGCTCGCCCACCATCCATCCATATGAACTTAGCGCTGCCCTCGCTAGGAAGAACTTCCGAACTTACCAACCGCATCCAGGGGGCACAGCAGTAGTCGGGGCATGCTATATTACCAGAGGTATCATCAGACGGCTGGTACTTCTGACTTGTGGATGTGTACACTGCTGCTGTACATGATAATCATACCACAAACAGCAGGGTTGTTATGGATTAAGGCCAGATCTTATGCAATTTTTTTTTGAGGTGATTATATGGCTGTTTACGGAGGCTTCGGGGTATCTAGTCCCGTTTCTGATCAGATTTTATCAAAATCATGTCTTATGGGGCCTGTTTGGTGGAAAAAATGTTCCTCCGAGATTTTATCACTCATGAAATTCCAGGAAGTGATTTTTTTTTACAGCCTTTTCTGATCAACTCTGAAAGTGATAAAATTTGCTTTTGCACAAGACCTCGGAGGCATTGTACAATTTTGTATATGTTACAGACAGGGCTCATGATGGGTCACGACGCTACATGCTTGGTTACTCTTGTACACAGCTGGGCTCCAGCACTTGTGCATCGGTCACTACGGAGAGAGAGGGCATCAATACCTTGGCCACCATCGCGTCCCTTGCGGCCGCCCAACTGCAGCTGCTCTGGGCAAAACAACTTTGGATACGAATAGGACGAGACTACAGCAGTATCAAAACAATCTAACGTTCTTCTTTTCTGACTACGACGGCCGCAAGCAGCTCATGCTCCGCGAGAGCGAGAGCTCCTTGCTGGTCCAGCGACCCCTTACGCAGCTCCCCAGGAGGTTCCACGTTCCGTTCCTTCCTTGGAGGAGCTGGTGGTGAAGGTTGATCGCCCAACCCGGCGTGAACGACTCGTTCGTGTCGTGGTCCACGTACGTAGAGTTCAAGGAAACTTCAAGATCTCGGTTCTGTTCTTTTTTTTTTGTTCTCCCATGAAATAAAACCAAAAACACCATAAGACGGCACATGGCGCACCGATCTGGTGTGGCTTTTTGCCGCAGGAAAATCCGACTTCCTGCCTTTTTCAATCACTCAAAAAATATTGCATAAGATCTGGCCTAACGGACGAAACCACATTAATACCGACGGCAAAAAATGCTATTTAAAACCAACCAATCAGAGGGGACAAAACTACAAGTCTAAGTGCTGACGTGCTGACAGTCTCGCCAAGAACCAGTCAGGTCCTCGATTTTCGTCAGCTCCACCAGCAGTATTGCGTATTGCGCGGCCTAGGGTTTGGCCAGCACCTCTGGGACTTGAGATGGCAAGCTTTTCCTTCGCAGCGATGGACTATGGAAGACAGGAACCCCTTGCATCGTTCTCATCCCCGGCCGCCTTCGTCGGCGTGCTGCAAGCCACATCTCAGCGTTGGCCATATCGCGACCATCGTCGCCCTCGCAAAAGAAACGCGACGCTCTTGTTATCCTCTTCATCAAAGAGTGGCAGAAGCACCAGCAGAAGCACCAGCAGCGGCGGCAGCCGCAGCGACAACAGTACCGTCGGTGAAGCTCAGCACTCGGAGCAGCGGCCTGGATTCAGGCCTCCAGCGCCCCTAGAGGAGGACGGGCACGTTGTCGACTTGCTGTCGCTGGTAGACCTCTTCGACTCGGGTGAGCATGCCGGTACCACGGTGTACCTATATATAAGGACTTTGTATATATTCATATTATATCTTAACGGTCGTTATATTTAGGAAAGTAGTGGTATTTGTTAGACGCCTGTTCTGAACAAATGAGGCTTTGTTCATGTTCCGCAATGGATGTCAAGCAAGTGCGTACCGCGATCAGTATAGTAAATACATTTGCCACCGCTGCGAAGCTGCCTGTTCCTCTTTGGTAGTATCGTAAGCTAACAAGCACGTTGGCATGATTGAGGAGGGAGCTGGTGCTGCGTATGATGCCGCCGGAGTGATTTCCTGTTTTCTCGACACAGCAGCAGAGTACCTTTCATGCTACCAGGTACCAGGTACCTGGTATTACATCGTATGTTGGAGTACGCGTAATAAGTATCGTATGCGCGGTATAAAACTGCTACCGGCTTTGCGTTCGTTTTTTCAGCATTTGCGCAGAGATGTCACGTCAGGCAGACTGCAGGAGTGCACTCGTGCATACCAGTACCACTGCTGTATATAGCTGCACAGCAGTAGTCTGGCTATATTTGTGCGTTTCAACCGCTGTATTCGCTGCGTGTACTCGTAGATTCGTCGCAGGCTGAGAGGCTGAGCCTGAGTCTGAGAGCCTAACTCTGTGGTCCTACGTACGCTCGTTCGCAGGATATGTCGAAGAGATGCCGGTATGTCGTCCACGCTTGATTGTTTGCTTGCCGCGGCTCTGCGCAGTCGTGAACTTGCCGAAGATTCTTGTAGCCATGCTTGATGCTGTTCGCAACGGCGCACCTTAACATCAGCGAGACGGCACTAACTTAACAGCCCGGGGAGCAGCTGCACCATAACTGGAACTCAACTACACTGCCCTCCTGTGTACCGACGTATTAGAGCTGCACATCACTCCTACAGTACGTACTGTGATAGCTGGTGCTGTAGCCAGGCACCATGTGTCGGAGCCTTGCACAGATTCTTCAAAAGCAAACCCTCGTGTAATCGCATGATACTTCGTGCTGTCAGAGTGTCCTTCTTCGGCCGATGAGATTGTGTATTGCAATCCTGGCCGAAACATGCACGTTGACAGCGCAGGGGCCTTGCGGGTGGTGCAAAGGCGGGACGACTACAGCGACCGGCGCACCGACGGCTACTCCGAGCCTCTAGAGGTCTACGTACTGGGCACCAGCCACGTTTCCGAGACCAGCGCCGCTGACGTGCGCAGGGTTGTGGGCGCGGTGCGGCCGCAGAGCGTGGTTGTCGAGGTGGGCTTCGCGCGTCTGTCTCCGCGGATCTAGCCTGCGTGTTTATGTTCTGTTTGAGAGTTGCAGCCGCGCGCGACGATGCCTTCAGTTGTTATCGCGGAAGGTGCTCCACCCGTCCACCTTCATCAAATAAACGTGAAAAAATCGACCGATATCTGCTGTCACAAAGTACACTCAACTTCAGGACGTGACTGACGTAAGAATCTTTCAGCGGATGGCCCAAAATATGTGTACCACTACTTCGCCCGCATGTTTTGTCATTTTTCTATGGAAGAGATTTCTTCTCCAAGGCCGAGCGTGGAAGCGAAACATCGCGCAGTGCCAAGCAATTCCGCACAAGACAAAACGCCTACTTCGACCGCACAACAGCCTATTATTCGACATAGTTTCGAGAGTGTGGATGAACGCGGATTGCGGCGGACCGTCGCTTTCTCGCTATGTTGGGTTGTCCATCGTGCCACGGCAGAGTGAGTACCGCTACGTTTACTTCGTGCGCGGCGTGGAACCAATCAACGTTCATCGGATTTGCAACGCGACCGCGCTGGCTTTCAACAAGAGTGCTTATTTTTCACACCAGTATCCGACAGACAATGCGGCTATCCAAGTGCCACCGTATAAAACAATTACGCGCTCTGATCGCCGCCGTGATTTAACGTCGGGGGCAGCTGTGCAAGTCGAGAGCGGGGCTGATGATGCCTGTCGCGGAAGACAACGATCCCGTCAACCCCTTGGCAATGTCGGGGGATGGCTTCGCCTCAACACTGGCAAGGTACGGGCCCGCCACCGTTGGACCGCCCGATCTGCGCCGCGCAGATGGCGTGAACAAAGTCGAGAGTCGGAAACGCGACAACAGTGTTTTTTTTCCTTGTCGCGATCAAGCACTAGACGGTTTTCACAAAGACGGGGAGCGCCTTGACAAGCCACATGTAGTTGGTGGCAAGCCACAACGCCCGTGTTCTATGTACCACGGCGCCAATGAGCTCAGCCGCATCGCACTCCAGCCGCCGATTCGATGGAGGCACTCTTATTGAACTTCACTCAGGAGCACTTCACGGGGTTTGCGACGTACCCTTGTCTGGCGTTTCCCCCCCCTCCAACGTTACGCGTGGCCCGTAGTACTACCCGGCATGCGCATCCCCCTTGGTTGTCTATTGTACCGTACCGACTAGATGTACCTCTCATGCCTCCCGCTTATTCGCGTCTTCGTCTCCAACTCAGGTCGATTCGCTTGGGTGGGCAGTCGACAGCCCTGTTGAGGGCGGCTCTCGCGTGGGCGGCGCAGGGGTCGCTGGGAGACGGCCGCGATGGGGAGAAGCCGCCGGCAGCGGCAATGTACGGAGACTTCAGGGCGGCGAAGGAGGGGGCGGAGGAGGTGAGGTGGTGGCCGTGAGGTGGAGTGACGCGGTACCGTAAAAATGTCACAAGGGTGAAGCGTTTGCACGGGATGGTCCGGTCTGGACCTGTCCGGTCCGGTTCAGTTACAGCACTCTTTCAGCTCTCTGCCGCTCGTGTGGGTCTTTTCCATTGGTCCTGTACGATACGATACAGTAGGGTACGGTACGGTATGGTACGGTATGGTACGGTACGGTGCGGTGCGGTACGGTACAGTAGGGTACGGTATGGTACGGTATGGTACGGTACGGTACGGTACGGTACGGTACAGTAGGGTACGGTATGGTATGGTACGGTATGGTACGGTATGGTACGGTAAGGTACGGTACGGTACGGTACGATGCGGTACGGTACGGTCCGATCGGCGATCAGAACAGTGTTGTGTTGTTCCGAGTGAGATGTAGATTGGGTTGTAGTGAGACAGCGTACCAAGCTACAGCCCGGACGGGGCAGGCTGGCATGAGTAGCTCCCGATGCTCCACCCGAGCTTCGTAAGTTCGCGGTGTGTTGTTTTGACCGTGCATCCGCTTCATGTTTCCAATCCCGTTTGTCGTTCCTGGAGGATGTATTTCTGTTGTTTTCGGCTCTGCACTCACGCCGTTTCCGTTCTCATGCCGTGTTTACTTCGGCGAGTCGCTCCGTCTGTGATCTTGCTTTCTGCACGCTGGAAGAAGCACGCATTGTTCGACCGTAGTAGCGTTTCTCCCCTCGTTTGTTGTGTGCGCTTCGCACGACGTACCCCCGTCGCTATGTGCTCCCTACCGGCTGCCAGAGTATCCGGTGTCGCCACGGGAAAGTCTTGTTGCATTGATCCGGCTCATGTTAGGCGCCTTTCGAAGCTCACAACGCCGATAGTGTGACAGGCGGGATACGTTTGCGACCGAAGAAGCACTTGTCGACGAGGAGACAGACCTTCCCATTCTCCAGAAAATCTCCTCGATGTATGTCTTGCTCCTTCGGGGGATCGACAGGGCGGGAAGAAAAGCAGAAAAGGGCGGCGGCTTAACCCACGCCCACCTATACTGGAGTGAAGCAACACAGCGAAAATATTTGTTGTTGATAATTCGGAAGAGAGTAGGGATAAGTTTCCGTTGTGCCTCGCGCCGCCGACCCCTCTCGCTATCACGCCTCTTTTTTTTGCCGACCCGCCATGTTTGTGTTTTTTTTTGTGAATAATCAGATAGAAGCCCAGATCGTCCTCGGCGACCGTCCGGTGGAGGTAACGCTTCAGAGGGCCTGGGAGGCGTTATCCCTCAGAGAGAGGTTTGACCTTGGCCGCGTCCTCTTGGGGTTGGCGTTTCAACGGGCGGGGATCGGGGGCGGGAGTGGAGAGGGCGGCAGGAACGCTGCAGAAGAGGTATATCGGGGCAGGAGCGCATGGATGTTTTCACGTAGAGTTGGCTGTACATGGACTGTGTGTTCCGTGGTGGTGGTGTCGAGGCGAGAGCTTGTGATTTGCGGTAAAACCATGTAGGTTGCGCGCTCGATGCAGCAGCGTGTCGAGCTGCAGGCACGAAGCGGGCCTAACCCTGCTGCTGCTGTTTTTACTGCTGCTGTTTTTGCTGCTATTGTTCTTGTTATTATCGGTGTCGCTGTCGGGTTTTTTTCGATGTCGTTGCTCATCACCCTCAGGCCTCCTTCGAACCGAGACGGGGGCTTACAATAAACGAGAGAGTGTTCTCGGCTGTGAAAAAAACGCCTTCCTTCAGCGCCTCGTCCCACCGGCCTTGCTGTGGGACGCGAAGCCCCCCTTCCTCGTGATATTGGACACGGCGGTTTCGGCTGCTCGCTCGCAGCCATCTCACGGTGCCCCCCCCCCCCCCCCCCCCCCCCCCCCCCCCCCCCCCCCCCCCCCCCCCCCCCCCCCCCCCCCCCCCCCCCCCCCCCCCCCCCGGCACGCGCGCGCTCTCTCTCTCCAGCGCTCTCGTTCACGACGGTGGGCGCCTTCGTCTTATCGTAAGGCGTCGCGCACCGATCCCCCGGCACATATAACCCTGTGACCCTGTGACCGAACGACCGTGTTTTTGTGGCCTATTTTCGTTTACATCCGCAGCTGCTAAGGAGGCGTGTCAGCGCCGGGAGATGGAAGACGACACGCTGGAGACCCTCATCGCCATGCTCGGGGAACGATTCCCGTCGGTCGTGGGTGAGAGGGTTCAAAAGAAACCCAGCGTTTTTTTTTTCTGGTTCGTTTTTTACGGCAGTGGTAGAAAAAGGACCTTTTGGCGAAAAAAGCGTTTTTTTTTTTCGGTCGTTCCGATGCACTGGGCCACAGAGAGGTGTAAAAGAGAGAGGTTCAAACCGCCCTCTCTCGCTCGGAGGGTTCCGTTCGTTTATTTATCCTGTGGTGGCAGCGGCAGTGCAGCTCCAGGAGAGCGCTCGATTCGCGGAGCTTTTCTTTTCTCTGTCAGGACGGCATTGGCCTTGGTAGCATGCTCGTCAGTGCGGTCGGTCGGTCGGTGACCCCTATAGAACCCTTGCGGAACTGCACCGACGTTTTGGGCGGCAATCTACTTGGAACTTGTGTGAGAGAAAGAAAAAAAATGCAGCAGTAAAGGGTCTCAGCGAAGAAAATCTCAAACAGAGCCATACACGGGAACGTTTTGTGGTCCAAGTTCCTTTCCGTGGCACATGGTTTGCGGCGGTTTACAGGGAGTTGTACGTGCGTTTCGGGCGAACTCTTCTTTCCCCCTCCTCCGGCACCGCTCGTGTCTTCCCCCATCTTAGAGGTGTTTTTTCAACTGCAGCAGTAGTGCCTCCTGCCAATACTTGTAAAATGTTCTCGTTGGGTTTCCTCTCTCTCTCTCTCTCTCTCCCTCCCTTCGGCGTTCGTCTGATTTGGCCGAAACGTCGTCCCCCTTTCCACGCATCGGACAGGTCATCTACAGGTCATCTACGGATCATCGGCAGATCATCTGCAGATCATGATCTAGATATTTCAGGGCAGATACTCGTAGATAATCTATTCCTGATCTGTATCATCTGTATGATCTGCTGTAGCTCGTGTTGCTTTTAGGGTGGAAGCCACGAAATTTGCAGGATCTATTACGGGGGACCATAGTAAATAGGACCAAGTACTGTTAGTAAAAATAGAGAAATTTATTGGTTTTTGTGTGTACCATAGGTCCTATTTACTATGGACCCCCGTACTAGCACTTGTTTCCTGGGTTGGATCTGTACTATACAGACCCTGCACAGCATTTAATATCTGCAGGTTAGGACCTACCTGGTACAGTATTACGGGGGACCATAGTAAATAGGACCAAATATCGTTAGTTAATCTAGGGAAATATATGGTTTTTTGTGTGTACCGTAGGTCCTATTTACTATGGTCCCCCGTAGTAGATGATCTATCTACTCTTATCAGTAGATCGTGATTTATCTGTCCCATTTATGAAACATTTCCTCGCAGGCCCGTTGATATTCGAGCGAGACCTCTACTTGGCGTGGACACTGAAGCGGAGCAGGGCGGTTTGCGGGCAAAGGCGGGTGGTGGGCGTGATCGGGAGGGGGCATCTTACCGGGGTCGTGCGGGCCCTCGAGGCCGACCGCGGCGGTGATAGCTTGGTGAGAGCCCGAAGGCAGCCGAGCCCGATTGTTGAATGGGCCAGCTAAGCCGAGAAGCCCATGATCAATCTCCACCGTCCTTCTCCTCCTCCTTTTGCTCAATAGCAGCGGGAACAAAGACAGCGATAGAGCTGGCCCGCTTCGATTCGTCCTTCTGTGCCTTCCCCGTCCTCTCCTCTTCCCACCTCTCTGCCCTCCCCCACAAGTTCGTTTACCCGAAAACCTACTGCTACGTTGGACGACAATGTCAGCACCGCTCGAATGCCTTTCTGTTTCTTGGACGAGAATGAGACTCGTTTTACCACACCCTCCCGGTCTCTGGAAGTGACCACACCAGAAAACAAGTAGGTTCGTTCGACGCTGTTATCCGTGTGCGAGAAATTCCGCCTCCCAAGCGATTCTTACGTGGCGGGATGCAGCTCACCCTTCATGCGACTCGCCGAACACCTCACGGCGCTTAGCGCTTGCCTCACATTTCGCTTCGCTCTCGGTGCAATAAGCGATTTCTGCCTGGTCGATGAAAACTCGACGTGCTCCGTACCGGAATTGTAGGGATGCGAGGGGCTATGGTCATACGACCGCGGCCATGCACGACACGAGTACCCCCCCCCCCCCCCCCCCCCCCCCTGCCCCACTAGGGTCCTCAACAAGGCACCGGCCGTGGTACAGCGGACGCGAACAGCAGACGCGAAAAATGCATCCATAGATCGAAACGGTTCAGTGTACTTGGTTTGTTCGTTTGTTTGTTTTTCCTGGAATATTCTTCCACTCCAGAGTTGTTGGAGCCTCTTGTCCTGTGGCCGCGGACCGGCTTTTTTTTTTTTTTTTTGCGATGCGTCAATGTGAGAACAGCGATGCGTTAGGTTCAGCGCTTGTTTTCGGCGGAGCCCAAGGACAGTATTTTACTCACGTTGCAGAAGGCTAAGTAAGGTTTACTATTACGGGGGTCTATAGTTAACAGGACCTATGGCATACATAAAAACCTATATATTTAGGTATTTTTACCAACAATATTTGGTCCTGTTAACTATGGACCCCCCCCGTAATAGTGCAAGCGAGCCATGGGCATAGCACGCCTCCCAGTACGAAGTCGAAACGGAAGTCCGGCGCTACCCCCCCCCCCCCCCCCCCCCCCCCCCCCCCCCCCCCCCCCCCCCCCCCCCCCCCCCCCCCCCCCCCCCCCCCCCTGGCCCCTGCCGGTGTGCGGTTTTCCGCCGCTCCACCCCATACCTCGTATTTTGTTGTATTTCTTTTGGAACTCAACCCATGTTTTGGTGGACAAATTACTTAGAAGTAGAGTGCAGCACTAGCATCGTACCATAGAGGCCTCCTTGACCCTTCTAGTACCGCAGTCCCGATTTAGGGACACATCACTTGAAATTAGACTGGTTTGTCCCCTACCCGGGACTGCAGTACTCGAGTCGGAATGCCTTTTTTGTTGGACGATATTTTTTTCCGTGATGCGCCAATACCTATTAACAGGTTCATCGGGCCGTACTTTTTTTTTTGTAGCTCTTTACAAAACCTTTTTTTTTGGGGGGGGGTGAGATGTAGCGCTCCGCCTCGGAAAATCTAGGGGGGTACGTACCTCTTTTGTCATACGCGTCCGTGAGTTGTAAAGAGCTATTATCTCTCCACGGAAGAATATCCCACACTACGGTAGATTCAAGTATTTCGTCCCCCCCCGAAAAGCTTTTTTTTTTAATTCTTTACCAAACCTTTTTTTTTGTTGGGTGAGATGTAGCGCTCCCTCGGAAATTTTTTATGGGCTACGTACCTCTATCGTCATACGCGTCCAATAGTTGTAAATAGCTGTTGTCCCTCCACGAAAAAATATCCCGCACTACTGTAGATTCAAGTTTTTCGTCCCTCCCACAACTTTTTTTTTAAATCTCTTTACAAAACCTTTTTTTCTGTGTGAGATGTAGCGCCCTGCAAGTCGGGAGCCTCGGAAAATCTAGGGGCTACGCACCTCTATCGTCATACGCTTCCGTTAGTTGTAAAGAGCTACTGTTAATACTGCGGGGGACCATAGTAAGTAGGACCAAATCTTGTTGGTAAAAATAGGGAAATATATAGTTTTTTTTGTGTGTACCGTAGGTACTATTTACTATGGCCCTCACCCCTATTGTATACCTGGTATATATAGGTTGGGTTGGCGTCGGTTGGCGACGACGCTGTATAACACGCCTCTCTCTACGTGAGCTAGACAGACAGCCAGGGTACCGTTTTGTTTTGTTTTTGTTGGTTTGTTTGTTTGTTTGTTTGTTTGTTTTTTTCTGGCGGTTACCACGGCTGGCTGGCGGTCAAGTTAGATCTTTTTTGTGCGGGGAGAACCTTCCCTCCGCACAAGGAGGATGATCGTATCACGTAGCGTGTATATGGTGAGGCACCCACGAGGCAGTTACATAGTAAACCCATTGCTGTCTCTGGAAGTGGCCACACCGGGAATTAGATCAGTTCATTGATGCTGTCATCTATACGCAAGAAAATCTGCCTCTAAAGCGGTTCTTAGTAGGATGCAGCTCTCACCCTTCATGCGACTCGCCCGACACCTCACGGCGCTTCGCGCTTGGTGCAACAAGCAATGTCTGCCTGGTCGGTGAAAACCCGACGTGCTCCGTCCCGGCATTGTAGGGATGCGAGGGTCTATGGTCAAACGACTACGGCCAGGCATGATAATGAGTACACCCCACCCCCCCCCCCCCCCCGTAATATCTCTCCACGAAAAATATCCCGCACTACGGTAGATTCAGGTATCTCGTCCCCCCCCCCAAAATTTTTATTTTGTCCCGATAAACGAAGGATGCAGTTTTTAAAAGGGGTTAAGACCTTCTTGTTGCGTGACGCCGGGGCGCCTCCCTTTTTGTGTGATGTTTCTGCAGGTGTTCAAGGAGCTGACGAGTGACCAAAGAGGAGGAGGAGGAGGAGGCGGAGGGGGTAGATCAGGCAGGGGGGGGGGGCGCCAAGCGGAGCGGTCTGGGCGGAGGCTCGGGGCTAGCAAAGTTTGTGGCGAGAATCGCCGTCGAAACCGCGGCCGGTTACGCCCTGTGGGAGTTGTACAAGATGTACACGGCCGTGTAGTAGACGACGTTGCGTCGATTGTTGAGGCGTTCCACAATAATAGGGGTTCGAAATTTTTGGCAGAAATATTTTCATGACTTGACGGGGGGGGGGGGGGGGGGGGGCTCCTCTGCTGAAGAAACTACAGTATGAATACTATTTACCAGGTACTCAATCAATATCGTGGGAAAAAATACATTATTTTACTGTATTATTCGTCATGTGTGCACCTCCTACGAATACGTAGGTCCTACCGCCTCCTCGTTCTTCGGGTGAGCCTTTTGGGGACCATGAGACATCTCCCGAAAACAGCAACAGCGATAACTTTTTTTGGTGTTGCTAACCATGTCTGTGCGGGTCGCGCGAGCGCCCAGAAGCACGGCTAGGTAGCCCGTGCGTGCCGCAGGGCTCCTTGAATTTGTAGCTCGGGAACCAACCTGTGCAGCCCCCCCAAACCACGTGGTTATCTACCGTTGCTGAAGAAGCCGTCACTTTGTTATTGTCGTCAAATTTCCCCCTCTGAAGTAGCCTAGAGGGTCGCAAGTTTCCATTCCATCTCCATGGAAGGCATTTTTTGGGGGGGTCGAGGAAGTAATTTTTTCGGGGTCGAGGAATTTTACTAAAAAAAAAAATTAAGCCTAAGCTCGTCAACTGAGGAGACCCTTCCGAAAACAAATACCAGTAGGGTTTTGTGCGGTAGCCTTCTGTCGCAGACCGCGGGCCTCTGTCTGGTTGTGTGATCGATCCGGTGGCGCGTTTGTTTGACTCACCCCCACGGCACGAGGAGGAGTTGTAGTTCTTGGCTCACTTTTTTTTTTTTTTTTTTTCATCTTCTGCCGGATTTTGGTAAAAAAAGTAAAGCTTGAGCTCACCACACTTGCACGGTCAGATTTTCGTGTCGCGTGTCAATTTAACCCGTAGCTCCCGTTGCAACGGAAGAGCAGGCTGGTGTTACCGCTGGCGCTTGGGCTCGTTGACCCGCCCTAATTGCCCCCCCCCGAGAGGGGCAGGTGCGGTGGAGGTCCGATTGAGCTCCTCCAGCGAGCGACTACGACACGTTTCCGGTTGCCGTGATACGTTTACCTGGCGTGTTAGTCGGGTTGCGCAGACACACGTGTTTCGGTTTCTTCATGTGTTCGGGTGATGAGGAGAGATATCGAGCGCCTTATCGTGTCAGGCGCTCAGAAAATGAATAAGGCGCCGCGAATAAGGCGCCGCGAATAAGGCGCCGCCCCTGTAGTCCGCCATCGTGGCGTTTTCCCTGCTTCTTTTTTTTTTTTTTTTTTTTTTTTTGTAGCCATCACTTTTACTTTCCAGCCCAACTCGTAGGAGGTTTTACCCTCGACGATCTTCTGGACAAGCCGTGGTCACAGGTGTCGTCCCTTCCCCCCCCCGGTACGTGCCTTCATTTTTTGTCGCGCATAGGGTTCATTCAGCATTCCCACTGCTCGTCGATTTTCATCGAATGTAGCCAACTCACGCTTTCGCGCTTTCCGCTTGTCAATTTTTTATTGCAAGAAAAGTCCCTGTGAGCGTGCACTCGGTGGGACTTGAACCCACGAAGTTGATCTTGACAGGCACGCGGACCACCTACCAAGCCACCGGGGACGCCGGCTTCCGGCATACCAGTAGGGGGTTACAAAATCAGCACCCTTCCAGCGAACATATTTCTGCCTGACTTGGGTTGGGCGCGGGGCCTCCTCAACTGAGGGAACTGCTACTTCGAAGTATTACGGGGGACCATAGTAAACAAGACCTACGGTACACACGGAAACCTATATATTACCCTCACAATATTTGGTCCTGTTTACTATGGCCCCCCGTAATAGTAGTTACCCAATGTCACTGGGACTATCATTTTGAGTTTGTTACGCTTTTTTTTCAGTTGTGCGATTGTTTCATCGGGTTGTGCACGTTTTTTCATGCTTCTCAAAAGCTACGTTTTTTTTTTGGGGGGGTGGGGTGTACAGAGCTCCTCCTGTGAATACGTAAACGCCTCACAAAACATTAGGCGCACCAGGGGTATATATATATAACAGACGGAACGAAAAAAAGAGAAAACGGAGCCACACTCGCCACCATGTCGGGATTGAAAAACTAAACCACGTCGTAGCGGGTTGGAATTTTTGTCAGAAATGAAACAAAACTCTTTTTTTCTGTTTTGGATACTTGATTTTAATATACCCCCCCCCCCTGTCTGCAATCCCCCCCCTATATTATGTACCTGGTATATCTACGTATAGGTTGCGTCGGTTGGCGACAACACTGTAGAAAACGCCTCCCACTGCGTGAATTAGAACAACCAGGAAACATTTTTTTTTTGCTTCGTTTTTTTGGCGGTCACCACGGCCGGCGGTCGAGTTGTTGTACGAGTAGATATTTTTTTGTGCGGGAAGAACCTTAACCCCGCACAAGGGGGATGATCGTATCACGTAGTGTGTACATGGTAAGGCACCCTCGAGGCAGTTACATAGTGCAGCCACTGATGTATCTAAAAATGGCCACCTAAAACAATAAATCAATTTATTGACGCTGTCCTCCGTATTATATGCAAGAAAATCCGCCTCACACGCGGTTCTCAGTAGGATGCAGCTCACCCAACACCTCACGTCGCTCCGTGCTTCGTGCTCTAGCGATATCTGCCTGGTCGGTGAAAACCCGACGTGCTCCGTCCCGGCATTTTGTAGGGATGCGGGAGTCTATCGCCATACGACTATACGGCCATGCGTGACAAAGAGTACCCACCCCCATGTCTGGACCTAAAAAAAAAAAACAAAGTGAGATGTCGACTATTTTTTTTCGTGTGCCCTCGGGTGCACCCCTATCTTGGCATGCCATGTTCTGAGGGATACATTTCAGATGCGACAGGGTGGGGTGGGCGGAGTGGGGGAGGGAGGGAAGGGTTAACTCATGTTAAGCATGGCCGTAGTGCCATGATATGGCCACACAGTAGACCCTCGCATCCCTACAATGCCGGGATGGAGAAGACGGGTGGGGTGTGAGGGGAGGCCCCTCAAATGTTGGGGATGGTTTTCGCCACACACAGCACCGAGCAAGAGTGCCAGCGAAACGAAAAGGGATGTTTTGCTGGACTTGGGGGGGGGGGGCGGGGGCCGATAGAGTATCGACCTGAACTGACAACGTATGCCTGGTGCAGGTCTAGAAGTTGACCGTCCTTCTTGGGATGTTGTTGATGACGTGTACCACCTGGTATAGGTCAAGGAGTTTACTGTCGACTCTAGGGCTTCTCGTGCACGATTGAGTTTTGGTTGTGTCTATCTTAACACCATTTTATCGGAAAACGATCAAAACATGTTGGGGGGCGGGGATGTGGGGGGGGGGGGGCGACACAAATCAAGTGGGGGCTTATCTTCAGTTTTTGTTGGAAAGCGGCAGTTAAGGTTGAGCTGTTTTTCGTTGGCCCTTGCGGTCACCCGCTCGTTGTATGAACGACTTTGGTCCAGGCGCGGTACAACGAACAGTGTGACAAGTAACTGCTGATGTTGTAGAAATTATTGCGAAACCCCGTCAGCTGTGAGTCCGACCGATTGAGCGGTTGACGCTCTACTTTGCAAGCTACGGGATGCATAGGGCGTGCTTGTTCCATGTTTCGTTTGTCACAGGGTGTTTGTGCATTCGACTCAGGATGTAGTAGTTGATACCTGGTACTCGTTTGTCATAAAGTGTCTGTGCGTTCGACTTACGATGTAGTAGTTGACCGCTGGCAACTCAGGTCCCAAGTTGTATGGCATAGGCCGTTCGCGCGTGTTCTAGGTTATTCCTTCTTCGTGAAAGACATTGTTGTGTTCAGAACGCAGGGAGCATCGTGCGGTTTTGCCGTGTTGTGGTATCCAACAGGAGACTCTCGGAGTGGAGGGCCTGTCTGTCGCTCCTGCAATAACCCTCGAGCATGCCGCATGCACAAGAGAGAGCGGCAGCACGTACGTAGCGTGCGCCATGCTAGGACAAGACGCCGTGTGCCTCGTGCTCTGTTGTCCTGGGCGTGTGTCATTGCGGCAAAGGTGTCGAGACGTTTTTCTCGCGCCTAGAGAAACAATAAATATACCAGTGACGGGCGTTTGCGGCATCTTGTTGGGGATCCACGGGCCACGGGTGCCGAATCTTCGTGATCGGAACCAGACGGTGTCAGGAGACAGCACTTCTCTCACCCCTCGACAGAGACATAGCATCTTCCTTATTTTTACTCCACTCACACCAAAAAAAGTACTGCGAGTATCAATACTATTGACAGGGACCCATCCCACGGCAGGGGTTTGCTCTTTTAGCTTCATGGGGGCAATATTTTCTGACCGGTTGAGCTCGTCAATTGAGCGACTACTGGCATGACACTTTTACTATTATGGGGGTCCATAGTAAACAGGACCAAATATTGTTAGTAAAAATAGGTAAATATATAGGTTTTTGTGTGTACCGTAGGTCCTGTTAACTATAGTCCCCCGTAATAGTATTCTCGATTTAGGACTATTGCGGGGGACCATAGTAAATAGGACCAAATATTGTTAGTAAAAATAGGTAAATATATAGGTTTTTATGTATACCATAGGTCCTATTAACTATGGACCCCCGTAATAGCGTATAGAGGTCCTGGCCGGGTTGCACGAAAAAAGTTGTTGGAAGTCGCGATTCGGGTGAGATATTGAGGCACCACCCCTACCGGGTCAAGGTTTTAGTACAAGAACACTCGACCCTGCACCCTTGACACAGCGCGCACGCTCTCCTTGTTGCTTGGCATGTCTCCTGAGACGTTTCGATCTCGGCTAGTGCGTGAAGTCTATGGAGTACACTCTCGTCCGCTCTCGTTGCCCCCACTTCTATTGTCAGATCTCGCACACCGTGAACAGACACTAGTGAGTGCTCACCCTTCGTACATTTTTGCGGACAGTACGTCCCTGTGCGTGGCGGCACAGAGGAATTCATTGCACAACCGATGCATTTACCGGGCTGCTTTTTCTATTCGTTTGGACTGTATATTGAAACCCTTTCAATGTCACCTTACAGCTCTGGAGGACGTGGCGTGGAGATAAGGAATGCTGCCTACGTAGAGCCGACAAAGTGCGTACCACCACCAGGGCTCAGAGCATGTGGTGTATGTACTGCCTATTTTTACACCCTTTTACCTTTATCGGGGAGAAATACAAAAACTGGGCGACACCAGGCGGCACTCCCCACGGCACTTCACGTCAAAAGCGAATCCCCCCAAGAAAAGCACCCATCCTGGCACAACTACCGCCTCAGTCAGTCCAATTTTTAAGTCCAACACGGCATCCAGATCCTTGGCAGTGTCGCTCTCGTTCTACCTGGACCTCTCTCCCCTGTACGGGTACACTAGGGAACAGCACACCTACGCGGTAGATTGGCGCTGCCCCACAGCAGGTCAAGGGCACCCCCTGAACCGCACCCCTGGAGTAGTCTCTCTCGTTAAAAATGGACCTCTCTCCTCCCTGCAGCGGAATACTCTGTACCCCTGTCTGGGTGCGTTACCTCAGGGTCTCGAGGCGGCGGGGCGGGCTGCTCTCCGCGGCACAAACCTTTAACCTTCCCTTCGAGTACCTTTCGCCCGGCAACATCATCATCATCATCCTCATCATAATCATCATCCGAGACTCTCTTCCCACATCGTCGATTGAATTCTTCGTGGCGCTTGTTGACCTGAACGTCCCCGAAAAAACTGCAGGTATTATTGATGTTGTCATCATCACCATCAGCTGAGGAGGAGGAGGAAGAGGAGGAGGTCCGCGCCGTGGTGGCGGTGACGGATACATGTTGGCGGCGGTTTTCCCGGAAAGCTCCACCGCTATCTGACTTGGGGAAAGAGGGACCAATCAGATGATGGCAATCACTTGATACGCCGCCGTTTTCGGGTTGTGTTGTCCTCTTGGAATAGGACTTATTCACCCACCGGTCATCGTTTGCTTTTTCAACCTCCTCCTCTTCCTCGCAGGCGGTGCTTGTCACAGCTCCCTGAGATGGACGATCTCGCGGAGGTAGAGCGCTTGGGTACTTACTCACTGCCGCGTTGCTGGTGATGCAAGATATAGGAGTGGTAGAGGTGGTGGTGGTGGTGGTGATGGTAGTGGAGTTAGCCGCGGTGGTGGTGGCTGTCATGAGCTGTTTCTCGGAAAACTCTCGCAGCTTCTGACGCTCCGTTCTGGCCCACAGCTGCTCCGTCAGCTCGCAGTCTTCCGAGCCGTACACGGCCGCCTGTCATGAAATCGACCGAGCGGCGTAATTCGCAGGGGGTAAGTAACAGCGAACGGCACACACAGAAATCAGCGCGCTCCACGGCAGCATGCGAATGATGTGGCGGCAAGCACAGATTGAGGGAATGGGAGGGGTGGGATGGGTTGCGTTTGTCAAGTGACACCTCAACGTGAATTTTTCAAGTTTTCGGTGTATATCCGTGTGTGTCTGCGACAGATAGGTAAAATAGTCCAGAGTACGGGGTGGGGCGGGGATAGGGTACACGGTGCGCGCGCCTAAGTATATCTCCCAAGTTGCCTGGAGCGGACATTGGTGTCATCGTTGATAGTACGTACCGGCGGTCGTGCCGGGACCATGGATGAACATACGTAACGTAGGCTAGGTAGCAGCATATGGTTAGGCAGTACGGGACAGGCCCGACTAACTACCGTGCAGGTTGACTCTGGTTACTCTTGATCACCCGCGCGTGTTTGATACGCCCTATACTAGGTCTTCCTTGCCCCTCCAGATGCTTCTGGCAGAGGGAGGGCTAATGATTCCTCTTCCAAGAGGGAGAACAAATAGCAACACCTCTTCAGCAAAAGAAGGGAAACGGGGATATCATGGACAACTAGCCAAGGTGCAGGGGCTGCATAACGAGGCATTCCGAGGAGGGAGAAACATAACATATGTCGGACATATCATGTCTTCCCGCTTGTTCATCTAGATCGTTCAAGGCAGATAGATATATTCCCGGTCATGGATGACTTACAGTAGCTCGTGTTGTCAGGTGGGGCCATAGTAAATAGGACCAAATATTGTTAGTAAAAATAATTAAATATATAGTTTTTTTTGTGTGTACCTTAGGTCCTATATACTATGTTCCTCCGTAGTAGCAAATGGTAATGGTTCCTGGTTAGGACCCTACTAAATATCTCAAAAAGGCAACCGAGGAACTAGATGATCTGCGGTAGATATATAAATAGATATATCGTGATCTGTCCGAGGAGTGCAAACTTAAACATATCTGCCCTCCTGTTTGGAGGACCCCGATACTCTGAAACTTAAAGCGACGATAGCATCAGCACGCCGCTGGGTTTCGAACGAGCTCCATAGATGGTTGATAAAAGCTCCACCTACCTGACATATCATCCACAGATCACTTCCAACTTTTGATGATCTAGATCTTTCAGGGAAGATAGAGTCCTGATCGGTAGGATCTACAGTAGCTCGTGTTGTCTTAGGGTGGGACCAGGATAATCAACACAGTCTAGGACTTGTTGTCTAGGGTTAGACTTGTACTGTACAGATCATTGCACAATATCTCGAAACGGCATGCTAGGATTTGGATTAAACCGCTGTAGATGGTGATCTGTTCGACGTGGGTAAAGCTTGGAGGAGGCGCCAAACAACAAATTGCTGATTCGTGTCGACAGATGAGGCCAGAGGACGAAGCTACGCATGGGATAGCCTTCGACATCCCGTGCTACCGTTCCCTTGCGTGCTGGCACTGCTGCGTTGCACGCAGTATTTGTACGGTATCTATTTTCATGCGTGCCCTCGGGGACGCTTTTTAAACCAGTTTTGTTTTTCACCACGGGGCACGATGTCGGGGAGTGTGAGCTAATGTGAGGCAACCATCATCATTACCATCATCGTCATGATCGCCACTATCACCATCCATCATCATCACTATCATCATCATCCTCATGATCCTCATCACCATCACCATCACCATCATCAATATCATCATCATCACCATGACCATCATCAATATCATCATCATCACCATCACCATAATCATCATCATCATTATCTATCGTCATCATCATCATCACCATCACCACGGGCTCAGACGCCAGGCCACCCCTCACCTGCACCGCAGAGAAAAAGTGGGCCATGTCTCTGCCGTAGAACCCCTCGCTGCGAACCGCGAACATCGCTACCAATCCCGCCGCCTTCTCATCGAAACCCTCACTGAATTGAAGGCCACCCTTCCTTCCACCTTTCGCCGCTCCCCCCAGCTTGAGTATTGTACTGGCAAGCCACCGTGAGGAAGCGTTACCAACGGCACTCTCAGTAACTTCCTTTGACGAGGATGATGATGTGTGCTCAAGGGTAGCGCTCTTTCGTGTTCGTGAAGCACGAATGCTTTTCACACCTGGCTCTTCCTGCTTCTTCCCCCGCTGCTGTCTACCGAACAGGGGAGTCGAAAACAACCACCCGCTAGACCTTTTGCCCGCGCAAAAACCATCTCCTCTCGGTCTTACAATGCGCTCAGTGGCGGCCCCGGCGGCGATGGCGGATATTGATGTAATGTCGTCACTGCCGCCGCCGATCCCGCTACCTCTGTCGCAAGAATCCGACACAGGAGACGGCCCTTTTATCCCCCCCGCGGAACGAAACCCGTTCGCGCTAGGCTCTAGCTCCGCCCGTAGCTCCTCCCCCTGCTCCGCCCCTAGCTCCGCTCCTAGCTCCGCCCTCACCCCCGCTCCTACCTCCGCTCCTAGCTCCGGCTGGGACGCCAGCACCGCCGCCGTCGTCGTCATTCCGGAAGACGACCATTTTTTTTTCTACTTTTTTTCTCGTGTCTCTAATCTTCCGTTGCTCCGCGAGCTTGTGGTGCCGCGCCTTAGTTCTATCGCGGCCGACCGCAGCCGCCGCCGCCGCAGACAGAAAGTCGACGGGCGGGTTGCGGCGGAGGTACTCGGAGAAGTACTGGCGGACAAGGCGAGCTCGCTCGGGAAGCCCGGGTAGGGGTAGGTGGATTACCTCGTCGATGCGGTCTAGAACGGCCTCATCGAGATCCTGTTTTTGTGTCGTGCACACAATTACGAACGAGTTGAGTAAATGAGTTGGTCGCGGAGAACGGGGGGGCACAGGACGGGGAGCGGGGGTGTACTGATGTCATGCCTCGCCGTACTCGTATGAACCGTAGACCTTAGCATCCCTAAAATACCGGGACAAAGCGCGTCGGTTTTTCACCGACCAGGAAGGGGGAGGGGTGTGCTCATGTCATGCACGGTCGTAGTCGAATGATCATAGATCCTCGCATACCCCTACAATTCGGGGACGGAACATGTCGGGTTTTCACCGACCAAGGCGGATATATTTGCTTGTACGACGCACGAGGCGAAACGCGAGGTGCTCGGCGAGTCGCATCAGAGGGGTGAGAGAGCCGCATCCAACGAAGAACCGCTTGTGAGGCGGACTTCCTTGCGTACGGATGACAGCGTTGAAAGTGGGAGGGGGAGGGGTCGGGTGTTTCATAGTTATAACGCTGGACCCCCCTTACCCCTCGAAGGGGTCTGAGCCTTCCTTTTGTCACCTGCGGCACTCTCTGCAACACGGTCTGGGTACAGGCACAAGGACATTTGCAGGGCTGGCCTGTACGTCGGAACGAATTTCTGCGCCAAGAAGCCCCGGCATCGACGTTTCAAATGCTAAAAAATCCGGTAAAATCCTGCAGCAGAGCAATTCTGCTGTACAGCAGTGTAGGCCCGCCTAACGAGAAATACCCTGCCACTCTGGGTGTCTGTAAATATAAGGAAAGCCTGTTATTCATGTTAGTGACTAAACGTTCCCTATATTTACGTTCAAAAGTGGCAAGAAGAACCAAAAGGCTTCACTTTTTGGTGGCGGACGCTAAGAAAAATTGTATCAAGAATCGTGCTCAGCGGTGAGATCGCTACACTAAATAGTCCACACCCTGGACAGGTCATCTACAGATAATGATCTAGACCTTTCAAGGCAGATATATCATCTATTCCCGATCTGTAGGATCTATTACGGACGGCCATAGCAAATAGGACCTACGGTAAACACAAAAAACTATATATTTCCCTATTTTTACTAACAAAATTTGGTCCCATTTACTATGGTCCCCCGTAATAGCTCATGTAGCCGGATGCGAGCCTTACAATTTGCATGGTCCAGCACATTTTTCCTGCGTTGTATCCGCGCTGTTATTAAGCAGATCCTTCACAACCTCCCACAACGGCAGGTGAGGAACTAGATGATCTGTCGATAGATAGATATATCATGATCTATCTGTAGATGATCTATCTGGGGTGTGAAATAGTGCAGTTTTCGTATGATCAAGATCGAAACAAGGATGGTGTCACACTGCAGCAGTAAGGCTTTTGAGGCCTGCTCCCTCGAGGTGTTCGTTGTTGGCGGGCCCATAGTGTAATCAAGTATTCTGAATATATGTTCCCGCTCTGTGTGATGTACGTAGCTCATGTCGTTACGAGGTAGGTACTAGTGTAGCTGTGTATGTAACCTGCGGTATCTACTGCTGTAGGACATGCTTCCTGAGTACGACACAGATCCTGCCCACTATCTCATACATAGCGGCAGGCTATGTACAACAGTAGAATCTCGATACGTACTTCTATCCGACGCGTGGAACAGTAAACCCTCCGACATATCACTTTCCTGATATGCCAGTAAGTGTTCAGGACTGTCGCTTCGGTTGGTGTTCACCTTCGGGCGGCTGGTGGTAAGGATCATCGAGAAGCCCGGCCGTAGTTCTCCGGTGCAGAGCAAGACGGCATTGAGCGCGCTCCTCGCGTTCTCGCTCATGCTTTTCTTCCTGTGCGTCGCACAGCACCATAGCGAGAAAGAAGACAGGCGAACATCGACCGTCAGGCTGTTTGTATCGGTCGCTCTCCAACCCAGCTTTGTTTTCGCAAGCCTGGAGTTGGAACGGCGCGTTATCGAGAGCGAGCGCATGCCGCGTCGATGCTATCGAGCACCTCTTATCGGTGGCGGGTGGGTTGTTGTTCGAGGGAGATTGGTGGCAGCCACGGCAGTCCCAGCATATATATATATATATATTTTTTCAACTCGTTTGTAGAAATCCCTCGTGTATGCGTCGCCCGTTATCACTCCTCTTCCCCCCCCTACAACGCGATGGCAACAACAAAAAAACTGTGGAACAAATTCCCCTTTTCTCTCTCGCGCCGGTGTTGCTTTTATCCCCCCCCCGCCCCCCCCCCATCCCCACATCCCAAATGCCCCCCGCATCACCTCCTGTCACCGAGGGCGGCTTCAGCCTCGTCCATGACCAAGATGACCCCTTTCCCTCCCCCGCTACCCGCCCACCGCATGAGACCGCTGAGCTCGGAGGAGGCGGTGGCACCAAGGGGCCCCACGTCCCCGCCGGCGACGACCACCGTGTTCAGTCCGCACATCTTGACCAACCTCCTGGCGAGAGAATCGACTTGCCCGATCCCGTCGCCCCATGGATAAGGACGTGGGGCAGAGGGGCTCCTCTGCCGTATGACGAGCTTTTTTTTAATTGTACCCGCGAGGTGTTGGTGGGGGGGGCAGATGGAGGCGAGGGGAGAGGAAATGAGGGGTAGCCGAGGTGGTTAGGAGTAGAAGGGGGCAAGTTCAGTTGCTCACCATATGTTTTCGGAAAGGTAGGTTTATACAAGGTTCCCCTTCGGGACTATGGTTGACTTGAATTCCCGAGGGTGTCGTAAGGTGAAATGGGAGAAAGAACACACGGGAGGCGTTTGTTCCTCGTACCAGCTACGAGTACTCGTACGCAGTCACCGAGCAAGAACGAGTGACATGAAAATGGTCTTGAAAGCTTGAAGAACAAATAATGAACTCTACGTGAGTAACCGGGCAAGTGACACCGACCGACCAGCCCAAGCGAATCTGCAGTTAGTTCTGTAGCTTTGGGGTCATGGTCTTGGAAAGGGTGGTTTGAAGTGTAAAGGTTGTTGCAGTATCGGCTTGCTAGTTGGTGGCGCCAGCAACACTTGAACGGACCGATAACAAATGACTGCAAGCAAGGCTCCGACTCCTTGGGGCGTGTCGCGCGCTGCGAGAAGAAAGGTGCCCGTTGGGGTTGGACAAGGGTCAGTGGTCTAACGTCCGCCCGGAACCCGAAAGAGCTCTGCGGATTTGAAGTTGTTGTCGGTGTTATTGTTGTTGTTGTTATTGTTGTTGGTGCTGCTGTTTTTGTTGGCTGTTATTGTTGTGGTGGTCGTTACGCAGTAGGTTGTTGGTGTTGTCGATGTTGTTGTCGATGTTGTTGTTGTTGTTGTTATTGTCGTTGGCGTTGCCGCTACTATTGATGATCTTGCCGTTGCTCGCACATATCACTGCTACTACAGTGCTGACGCTTCACAATGGCATAAGCGGCAGGGGTCTGTCGCCGCGACGAAAAACAAGCACCTACGAGGTATTGATATTATCTTATCTCCTAGCCCTTTGGCGCACAATGTATAGCACGAAACGTCACCAACGATACAACAACCAGCTCTCGATCCTACTCCTTTACCGCCGACGATATCCTGGGGGCTAAGTCGCCAAGGCTACCCATAGCTCCGCACACACCGAATCGAAGCGGCGAGAAGTCGCAGCCTGCGTTCCAAGTCGAGCGGCAAAACGATTCCTTCCAGCTCCTTCTTCTCCTCCTCCTCCTCCGACGCGAGAAAATTCCTGCCGGAGTCAAGCCGAGAGCGCCGCGGAGGGAATATACTTCACAGATCAAACTTATCATCGATTCCCACCCACTTCATGATCTAGATCTTACAGGGAAGATAGACGGATATATTCCTGATCTGCATGGTCTAGCTGATGTAGCCGGGTGGGAGCCGTGTCTATATCTGCTCATGGTCTAGGACGTGCTTCCTGGGTTGGACCTGTACGATACAGATCCTGCACAGAACATCTCCATGACGGCAGGCCAGGAACTAGATGATCTATCTGATCTAGATGACCTATCTGATCTGGATGGTCGAGATGATCTATCTGATCTATCTGATCTAGAATATCTGTCTTATCTAGATGACCTGGATGATACATCTGATCTGGATGATCTAGATGATATATCTGATCTGAATGATCTAGATGAATGATCTAGATGAATGATCTAGATGAATGATCTAGATGATCTAGATGATATGTCGGACGTGTGATGTTTCACGAATGGCAATGGGTTCTGTTTTGGCGGTTCATCCTACAAATGCCCGGTATATCAACTTTGTCTTGTTTCTTGGTGGATGTCCGCAACCTGTATGATTACGCTGTTGTTCTGTGGTCGAGACGGAAACCTCACAACGACATCGACCGTTTTTATAACCGGGCGACGCATACCCCGTATAAAGGCAAGTGCCTCCACCGTACATACCGGTACACTGCACAAGAGCGAGATAGTTTATATCACAAAAAATCAGGCGCAAGTGCCCCCATGCGCAGTAGTTGCGCCTTGCTCGCTAAACATGACAACAATACCTGTATTTTATATATATATACGTATTGAATCTATCGGCGGCCTCGAGCTAGGCTTTGCATCGAGCGCTACGAACGACCTCTCTGTTTCAATGCGAGGCCCAGAAGAAAATAAACTTTTCGTTTCCGCGCTGAAGGCCAGCACAACCCGCTCCCGACGCCACGCTGCGTGCCGCCAGAGGGCGCAAAATTGCAATTTTCTTGGGACGGGTCCTCACCACTTGAGCAGAGATCTATATATATATATATATCACGCCAAAAAACCGGCCCTAAAAAAGTACATGTTGCGTTTTTGAACCCTTTTAGGAAGTGCAGTAGTCTCGTTCTGGGGGACCATAGTAAATAGGACCTACGGCACACACAAAAAACTACATATTTGCCTATTTTTACCAACAATATTTGGTCCTGTTTACTATGCCCCCCCTGTGATAGTTTGTCCCGCAAAACTGGACTGCGGTCCTAAATGGGATTACCTGATATGAACCGAAAAAAGATGTAAAAACAAATTGAATAGTTCCTCAGTGACATTTCTGCCTTTCAGGGTAAACTGCAGTCCAGTCCCCTTTTGGGGACAGACTACTTAGAATTTGGCTGGTTTTGTCCCCAAAACGGGACTGACTGCAGTTTACTATGCTATCCCTATATTGCGGGGGACCGTAGTAAACGGGACCAAATATTGTTAGTAAAAATAGGGAAATATATAGGTTTTTGTGTGTACCGTAGGTCCTATTTACTATGGCCCTCCGTAATAGTAGCACCTATTTCCCCGTGTTCCGCAAAAATCTCTCCAATACCAGTACTTCTGCTGCTTTGTTCAGATTTTAGGAATGGAGGGGGGGGGGAGGGGGGGGGGGGGGGGGGGGGGGGGGGGTTCGAGCGGGGGAGGGAGTTGAAGTAAGAAGTTGTCGTCACTTTCGGCTTCTTCCCCCCTTCACAGTGATCGAGCTAAAGAACAAGGTATGCTCTCCTCGCTCATTGCGTGGAGAAGAATCCTGCCGTCAATCGATAGGTGTTGGCTTTGAGCTGTCTCGCCCAAGCGTCGGAGATAACAGCCCCCCCCCAACCCCTCTCCGTCTCGAAAGGGAAGCGTGGTCAATGATCAAATGACTAAGGAAAGCAACAAATGAGTACACCCCCCCCAACCCCTCCCCCCCTCCCGTCCCCCCCCCCACTCCCCTCCCCGCCACTCTGCAACCCAGATCCTCAGGGCATGTCTTGGTAATCGAGCTAAATAGAAACCCATAATATCTCGTCCGTATTTCCTCGCGTACAGATGAATCCTGCCACAATTCGACGCGAGTTAAGTTTACATCCTGTCGCCTAGCGTCGGGTCGACACAGACCCGCCCCCGCCCTCACTCCCTCCCCGCCTCCCCGCAACCCGGATCTTCCCCAACCGATACACGTTGACTTTACGAGCAATGCCTTATA
This sequence comes from Macrocystis pyrifera, assembly GCA_031763025.1. Taxonomy (NCBI): domain Eukaryota; class Phaeophyceae; order Laminariales; family Laminariaceae; genus Macrocystis; species Macrocystis pyrifera. The sequence goes on from JASSKH010000023.1 coordinate 9,779,228, forward strand.
CGTACGGGTGGTGGCCTATTGTTTCCTGAGCTCCTCAGATGGCGGAGTTCGATATCTCACAACTGAAACACGAATTCGAAGAAGATCGTTCACGCGCGCGGTAGCTAGTCCGTCCCTAAACAAGCGTGTACCAGCAGTACTGCTGTGCGTGGAAGTATCATACCACGTATCAGGTAGTTGCTTGACTCACTTGAGGAGCTCAACCGATCAGAAACTATTGTCTCGCAAGGAAGAAAAGTGCAACGACCCCTACCGTGTGGGATGGGTCTTACATCCTTTCTCCTGGCCCAAGGCAACATCCCTTCCTCCCCCCCCCCCCCCCCCCCCCCCCCCCCCCTCCCCCGTTCCCTCGCCACCCCCCTGTAACCATTGGCGTACCTCGAGCGGCCACGGCTCGGCCCAAATAGCGCACGTCCGCGGCGCGCGACCCAGGCACAGGCTGCCCCGGGGAGTGTCCCCGGCAAGTCAGTCTCCCTCACAAGCCGTGGTCTGGTTAGCCTCCGCCGAACGGCCCGGGCTGTTCGAAAGCAAACAAGCATCACGTGTAAAAAGAGGGCGCTCGTTGTGTGTGTGTGTGTGTGTTTTTTTTTAAATCGAAACGGACCAAGGTAACCGAGGCTGGCTTTGTTTGGCATCCGCCAAGCAGCTCTCGCCGTTCGAAAACAAAAGCACGTGTCGGGGAAAAATGGGGACGCGCGTTTTCTTTTTTTTAGTCGCAACGTAAGGTACTCGTGTTTTTTTTCTTGCACTCGAGACGTCGTGTCGATATTGTTTTGCCGGGCAGTGACTCGCTTGTGTTTCAATCGGTTGGAGGCTGAGAGAGTCGGTGGGGAGTGGAACATGGCCAGGGTGTGGTACGTTTCGGGTTGCCGAATTGGTTTGCCGAATCAGGTGCCGAATTGGATGCCGAATTGGTTGCCGAATTGGTTGCCGAATTGGATGCTGAGCCTACAGAGGTGTTTTCTCGGAGAGAAGGCTTGAGATGTTCCAGATTAACTCTGGAGCATATATTGTAGTTGAGTCGAGAGGGGTAAGCCACACGCACACGCAAGGGAATCGGCGATCATGGTGACCCAGAAAAAGCGCCCCCTGGTGAGGGGAGGGGGGTGTACTCAATACCATGCATGAGCGTAGTCGTGTTACCATAGACCCCGCCTCGCATCCCTACGATGCCGGGACGAACCAAGACGGTGTTTTGACCGAGTAGCCAGACATGGATTGTTTGCACCAAGCGCAAAAGCGAAAAAACGTGAGGTGCTGGGCGAGTCGCATGGAGGGTGAGCCGCATCCTCCCGAGAACCGGTTGCGAGACGGATTTTCTTGCATGTGGATGACAGCGTCGAATTAAATAGTTTGTTGTCTGGTGTGGCCACTCACAGAGACAGCAATGGGTACACACACCATGAAAACTGCCTAAATAGTCAGTGACGTACCGAAAGCACGCTACGTGATACGATTATTCTTCTTGTGCGGAGTTGAAATTTTCCACCCCGCACAAACGATCTCAGGGGAAGGGGGGGGGGGGGGGGGGGGCAGGGGCAGGGGCAAGGCGGCACGTAGTTTTGTTGAACACCTCGATCAAATGCCGTCGTTCACACGAAGTCGGCATGCCGGAACAATGAAACTGCAACATGGACGAAAGCATGGCGGGGTGCGGACTTTTCATCGCCATCGAAAACAAAACCCGTCGTTCCCCACACAACCTAGTCTTGTTATTACGGGGGACCATAGTAAGTAGGACCTACGGTACACACAGAAACCTACGTATTTACCTATTTTTACTAGCAATATTTGGTCCTATTTACTATGGTCCCCCGTAATAGTGCTGATGAGAGCTCTAAGTTTATTTTCGACGAAAAATAATGTCAACCGATGAGGGCCCCTTGTTCGCTGGACGAATATGAATGTAAAGTTTCCCGATTCATTGTCAAGGCGTTTTCCGCCGTTTTTTTTTTTTTCCGTGCCGGCTAGCATACCTGCGAGCGTAGAGGAGTTCCCCACCAAAAGGCTGACAAAGGCTAGCCCCAAAAGTCCCGCCATGATTCTTGCCAGCTTGACGGGGTCAGAGGAGACCGACAAAACGACCGCGCCCACCAAAGCGAATGTTTCGTCCACCACCTATGATGGGCGAGTACGCGTCGTACGCAACGAGGAGGAGGAGGAGGAGGAGGAAGGTGAGGTAACGAGACGATGGTTGATTGTGCACGTGGGGCAGATATATCATGATCTGTCGACGGATCAAGTAGTCGCAACCCGTCGTTCTCAGATGTTGCAAAAGATGTGTATACAGCACCAGGTACCAGGCAGTACATGTCCAACCCAGGAAACATGTAGTAGGTCGTGCGGATGGTTTTAGCTGCCATCTGGAAACGTGAGCTATGTGCTGTAGATCATCCCCGGCACAGATCAGGGATCTATCGGCCCTGACAGATGTAGCTCATTTGGTGGGAGAATAGATACGCGTGTTCGAGGTGCGGACGACTGTACACTAGTAAGCCGCATGCTACGCGGTAGAGGAAATGTGTGAAGGTAGTACCTACTGAGCTATAGTGTCCTGCTTTCGACGCCAAATATATGTGATGGTATTACCTACTGACTGAGCCATAGGGGTAAAAGGTCGATCGAGTACCCAGCCCAGGGCAATCCTTGCAACAAGTGCACCTGTTTTTTCTCTATGCCTCACCACAAATATGCTTCTAGAAAAAAAAATTGAAAGTGTCGCACAACTCGAGGAACTATCGAATAAATACACACCTCGGACATATCATGTACAGATCATGTACAGATCATCTACAGATCATCTGCAGATCATTTCCACCTGATGATATAGATATTTTAACGCAGATGGATATATCCCTGACCCTGTATGATCTTCCTGTAGCTCGTGCTGCCGGGTGGACTCCGTACATTTTGCATGATCTAGGACATGTTTCCTGGGTTGGATCTGTAATGTGAACAGATAGATCGATCCTGCACACTATCTCTCACAGCGGCAGGTGAGGAACTAGATCATCTAGATCATGATCTGTATGTTCTGTCTGATCTGTCCGCGGTGTGATTAATTGGGAAAAATAAAAATTCTGTATCCCCACGATAAGGCGTGCCTTATTGAATAGTTCCTCATCTGCCCTTAAGGAGGAGCCCCCATCTGTCAGAACTAAATGGGACCTAAAACGGTGCGATGCGTGTGAACAATTCCGACACAAAAAAACAAAACTCACCGCCTGAGTCTGCTTCCTAGCCTCTTCTCCTTTCGCCCGTATCCTAGCCACGTCCGCCGCTTCCCCGCCCCGCTCCGCCTCGGTCAAGGCGCGAACGGTGGCGAGGCTTTCAGACAGTCTAGGGCGTGTTTAACGCCAGCGAAGAAAAAACCAAGCGCGCGTGTTCGGGCATCGAGGAGCAATATGCGCCTCGTATCAATCAAAGGTGTCACCCGGAGACGCCAGATTTGTGGGTCGTCAGCCACACCTTTAGGAGTTCCTACACTAAAACTGGTATAATGCGTCTAGATGGCCGTCCGTCAGTCACATATACAAGAGCTTCCTTATTAAATTTAGTATATTACGTCTAGACTGCCGTCCGTCAGTCACATAGGTAGAAGCTCCCACACAAAAAATGGTATATTACGTCGAGACGGTCGTCCGTCAGTCACATCATCAGGAGGTCCCACACTAAAACTGGTATGTCACGTCTAGGGGGCCGTCCGTCAGTCACATATGTAGGAGCTCCCACACTAAAAATGGCATATTACGTCTGAACAATCGTCCGTCAGTCACACCAATAGGTGTTCTCACACTAAAACTGGTATATTACGTCTAGACGGCCGTCCGTCACAGGCCTGAACTGCCGTCTCCCAGACTCCTTTGGTGCCAGAGAGGTGCCAGAGATGCTGCTTAGCTTTTACTCCAGCGGTTCTGCGGAAACAGTGGTGGTGGCGCCGCACGTTTTCCTCGAGGAACAAAAACAGACGCTCCGGAGGATACACGAGGTTCGCGACGAATGAGGTCTTCTGGCCTCGAAAGGAGCCACTCGTCTATGACGGGCCGGCCGGGAGGCACGGAGGAGCAATGCAGGGAGGAATACTACAGTAGTAGTGGTTTCCAAGCACTACACTGATGAGTGCTATTTGTTGGCGTGAATCCGTGGCGTTGAGTTCTCGGAGAAGGGACCGTGGAAGGCGATGGATGTTGTCTGTGGGTTTCCTCAAAGTAAAACTAAGCGTGTTTTGGGATTGGTACATGGTGGTGTAGAATTAGAAATGACCTAGCCACGAAAAGCATGTCCCCCATTCGCTTGCCACAGCGATAAAGGATGCAGAGCGTGGGCCATCTTCCACGGAGAAGCCACCAACACAAACACCATCGTTCGAACCCTGTACGACATGATCGAAGCTCAACTTCATTCCTAGAGCACCGAACTCCTGCCTTCGGCCTTCGGGAACCATAGATAGCACTCAAAGAGAAGCGCCGCTAGGAAGTTTGGACCATAATCGAGCCGTGAATCGCGTTGTAAATAAATACGCAATCGACGCTATTAAATCTATCATCATCATCATCATCATCATCATCATCATCATCATCATCATCATCATCATCATCATCATCATCATCATCATCATCATCACCATCATCGTCATCATCATCATCATCACATCATCATCATCATCATCATCATCATCATCATCATCATCATCATCATCATCATCATCATCATCATCACCATTCATCATCACCATCATCATCATCATCATCATCATCATCATCATCACCATCATCATCATCATCATCATCATCATCACCATCATCACCATCAACATCGTCATCATCACCATCATCATCATCATCATCATCATCATCATCATCACATCATCATCATCATCATCATCATCATCATCATCATCATCATCATCATCATCATCATCATCATCATCATCATCATCATCATCATCATCATCATCATCATCATCATCATCATCATCATCATCATCATCATCATCATCATCATCATCATCATCATCATCATCATCATCATCATCATCATCATCATCATTCATCATCATCATCATCATCATCATCATCATCATCATCATTATCACCAAAGATGGCGCAAAAAAAAGGCTATCACTCTCTGTGTCGGGCAATACAGCAGTACTCGCTTCGTATTAACATCAGAGTACAAACGGGGATAATATTTTTGGCCAAGGGAGTACCTCGGAGATGAGGGAACCAAAACGCCGCAACGCTACAGGCCGTCGCGGATAAAAAAAAAAACGTTCAACACACAAAAAAAGCGGAAGCAGTTAGCCACGTATATAGCAGCAGCTTGGCGAGGTATATGTATACGAGTCGTGTACGGAGCCACGGCAGGTCAACCATCATCACGTCATTGTTTATCCCTTCTGCAGACTGTACACCTACATCATTAGTTTTCGGGTGCAATCTGGATGTCGGGATGAATCACCCCATTTTGGGGCGAGCCTTGCGGGCTCAAGGCTGAGATGAAGTAGTTGAGAGTCCGTCCTCTCGAATCGGAAAAAAAATGGTGTCCAGCCACCCGCCATAATTTTGTGAAGAAGGCAACACCACACGATAAAACTTGTTTTCATTGTCGAACAAAGCCGAACCCCTTTAGTAGCGCAGGATCGAACGCAGGGGCTCTTTCGGCCGCATAGGCCAGGGTTCCTCCATGTGCGATGATCCGTATCAACCCCGGCACCAGTCGCGGCTCTGTTTTGTGCTTCCTCGTCACCCTAGCGTCACTCTCCCAAACAAAAGTTCCCTTTCTTCGGTCCAAAAAAAAATTTGAAATATAAAACTGGCGTGCGTCGAAGTGCAGCGCGTACACTGCAACCTGCAAGCGACGTTTTTGGTCCCCTTTTCTCCCCTCCCAAAATACCTCAAAGCTACCCGATAAATAAAATGAACGCCTCAACCTTCGGTGTATATGAATGGACACGCGCAGTAGTCGACCAACCGTGTGTATACTTCGTAGATACATGCGCCACTCTGTCCCAGAATATAATAAGACAGCTTTGTTCTAACATTCAATCCAAACGGTCCTTGTGTTGCGGAACGCAAAGCGTATTTTGCCGGAAACAACGCAGACCGCAAAACAAGACTTTTCGCCCGGCGGCCGCGTGCACCTCCAAATCTCCGAGGGCTTCCACGCCCTTTTGCTGCTCGTCGAGGGTTTCCAGGGCTAAGGCCGTTCTTTCCTCCTCCAAGGCCTCCGCTGCACCAAGTTCCATATCAGCCGCCGCCAGGGCCTGTGTGTGGGTGTGCATGCCGGGGAAACGGGGGAGGGGCGTTGTGCGCGCGGTCGATGTTGCTCGTTCCCGGACGCGTGCGTGCTCCTGTCGGTAGGGCGAGGGCTGCACGTGCACGTTCTTGTTGTTTTTTCCTGAGGCTTTTCCTCGCTCAAAGCTGGCTATTCACTTCATCAGGAGTTCCATATTCCACCCACTCCTTTTTAGGGCAAACTGCAGTCAGTCCCGTCTTGGGGGGCAGACTGCTCAGAATGTGAGTGATTTGTCCACCAAAACGAGACTGACTGCAGGTTTCCCTAAAAGGGGTTAACAAACCGAATCAACCATTGCGCTGGTGGCCTACCGCCAGTCTGACCGTAGACAGAAGGGATGTTTAGATGGTGAACCGAATGGCGATTTGTACCTCAAAACTTTTTTTATGGTCAGGCTTGTAAGGATTATCACGAAGCACTCTAGTAGACGCGAAAGCCGTATTCCAGCGATAAGGCGTCATGCCTCGTAGGGTACTTAGTACGGGGGTCCATAGTTAACGGGACCAAATTTTGTTAGTAAAAATAGGCAAATATATAGGTTTTTATGTGCACCATAGGTCCTGTTAACTATGGACTCCCGTAATAGTTCCTCGGTGCCGTCAGTGCCCTTAAGGACCCTCGTCGGTCAGAAATGGTTTTACAGTAGGACCAAAGTATGCTACCCTTATTGTTTGTAGCGTGCACGCCTTCCCGGCACACGTGAACGCCGTGCAGTGTGAACAAACAGCCTGCACTTTTAACTCTCTGTAGTGGCCCCGCTTCTTGTGTGGCGCAAGCTGATGATGAACCCAGACTCGTATTTTGGTCGTTTGCTCGGGGGGACACAAAAAAAAAAAAGAGCCGACTTTTCCTATTTTGAGAATTAACTGCCTTTCCAATGAGAATAATAATCGATTTTAGTACCAGGTATATGTATTTCGTGTGTTTTGAGAGTTGTATTTCCCTCACAGTCAAAAGTTAACCTAGAATATACGTTCATTTTTTACAGCTATCGATCCATGAAAAAAAAATGGAAACCAGCCTTGACAGGCTCATAAAACAGAGGAGATAAGAAACATGATGTTTCGGGGCGAGGCGCCTCGCCCAGAAATCCCGATATCTCGAGAATGCCTACGTGTTTTTTTTTTTTTTTGTATAATCGACGGCTGTCAAAAATGACACTAGTTTTTGTACAGTGAAAATTTTGACATGCGAGGGAAATGCATCACTTAAAAAAGCGCGTGCCCCTACGCACAGCAGCACGCGTCCCGAATTTCAGCCGCAGGACGACGGCAACGGATGCCCTCGCGCCTTCTGTTTAGCACCGCCGCCCAACAGAAAGATTCTTGTGTGGAGGAAGATGGGAGACGGAGGCGGTCCACCAAAGTTGGTAGGTTAGCACCGGTGTTTCTTGATACTCTCCCGCTCCCAGGCGTCCGTTCTATGGTATGCGATTGGTAGTGTAGGGTGATTTTGTCCCCCCCCCCCCTCCTTTTTTTCCGATGCCGGCCTGTTGGCCTCTTCAGAGCAACGCGCTGCCCACAGCGTCCCCCCCCTTTTTTTTTTTTTTCGTTGACTAAACTACTAGCTGTAGTTCGGGGCGTGGGCGTACTTCAGACATTCAAGTGGAAAAGGAGAGATTCTCCATGAAACGAAAAATGACGAATGAATTCACGCCCAGAAGTCGTTTGCTCATTCATTCATTGCACCCGCCCATACCCACCATATCATAAAGCGGCTACAGCAGGTCTTGAAAAAAAAACAATACAACGAACCCGCTCGATGAGATCGCGGTGGCGAGAACCCGATTCGCTTGCACCACGCTTTCCGTGACTCGCACATAAGCGCCGTACGTACGGCCTGCTGCACGCCCTGTCACGAGCCCAACTTGGTGCGCTCGACGGGCCGCACCTGGTTGTGTCTGAGCTCCAGCCATCTCCGACGCTCTCGTCCCATCGCCTCCTGAGAGACGATTTTGTTCTGTACACAGGGCACGCGCAACCACCAACAAGCGACGGGCCGGCGGCGGTGAGAGGACGGGTTTCCTACAGTAGTTTTTTTTAGTTTTTGCTTTTTTTTCCCGCGTTTTTTTGCCGTGCGGTCACATTTTTTTCGGTGTGTGTATTTTTTACGCGATACCGAAGACATGGAGCTGTCCTCGCCTCGAGCATGCGCAATAAGCGAGTTGTGGTATTACGGGGGACCGAATATTGTTATTACGGGGGTCCATAGTTAACGGGACCAATTTTTGTTAGTAAAAATAGGTAAATATATATGTTTTTATGTATACCATAGGTCCTATTAACTATGGACCCCGGTAATAGTAAACATAGTGAAATTTGTAGGCCTTTGTGTGTACCGTAGGTCCTACTTAATATGCTTCCCCGCAGTAGCATATTTTTAGCCGAAAAGGAATTTAGCTTATTTCTCTTTATTGCCTACCTCAAATAACATACGCATAATACCAGGTATGTTTTTATATTGTGCATGTGTGCACGTGTGTGCGCGTTGCACAAAGCGTAGCCGGGATCTACAGGCATTTGCTTTTCAAGTCAAAGGGACAGCTTGTTTTACGTAGATGGATGGCCACGTTCGGAGACGTTTAGAGGTGGCGCGGGGCGGGACGGGGCGGGGCGGAAAATACCCGTTTTCCTCCCGCCGAAAGGTCTAGACAATTGTTGTTAAGTTTGCGGACTTGCGTTCATGGATTGGGTAGTGATTTTGGTGCTGACGACGCCGCAGCCCGAACCGCCATTTGCTCGGCCGAGTTTTTTTGGGATTTTTAACAAGGGGTTGAGGGTTTCCAAGCCAGCAGGTGTTGCGACGTTCGGCAACGGGGTACTTCGATTGTTGAGTGGAGGTGCCGGAACGCCGTAATGCCGCGCCGATCAAAGGCCGTCCAAATGCACACACCCTAGCAATTGATTGCCCCCAGGACGGGCGAGTATGGAAATGCTTGCTGGTGCTCACGAGCCAAGAAAGTTGCCATGCGAAAGTTAACAACAACGCTGTTCTACTTTGTTTTTTTTTTCCCGAAACCCAGTTTTCCCTACAGGAAACACCACGGGAATTCCATCTACTTCTGGCTTCGATACCAAGAAGGGGACAACCGTCGACATCCCCGCCCCTGACTCCGCTCCCACCGCGACCACCAACAGCTAGCTGGTTCTCCTGAGCGGGACGGTTGACGAAAACGCCCAGCCAACGAGAATCTCTAAGGTCGGGCTCACTCGTGTCCTGCCGACGGACGCCACATGTCAAGACAATTATTGTCGCGCTGTGTGCCCGAGTAGACTCTTGCGCTACTGCAGAACCAAATCGGTGCAGTTCTCAAGGATGGTACCATAGCATGCCAGCCAGCTCTCTCGAGGACAGAATAGTTGGTGCATATCGCAAGAACGATATATCGCTGAGACTACGCCCACGCTGCTTATATTTACGTATCGTACTGCCCACTGCATGGTTTATAGTGTCATCTGCCGCCCACTATCGGGGGGGGGGGGGGGGGGGGGGGGGTCGCAAAGTGCCCGTCGACGTTTTTGTACCTTGACGATGTCACGCTCGAGCTCCTTCAGTGACGCGAGCTCCCGCAATTGCGCTGCTGTCTGCCACTCCTCCCCTTGCTCCTCCATCAGTGTGACCACCTCAAGGCTGGCTGTCGACCCGTACAGTTTGACCGCCCCGAGCGCGAGCGCATACGTAGCGGTGGCCGTTGGATCGGGATCAAGCGAACGAGGCTCAACGCCGCGCATACGATGCACGTTTACTTGCGCATACTACGACGTATTGCACGCAACAAGACAAAGCACACCCCTTGGCTCGAAAAAAACAAAACCCGGAGCTGAAGTTCTCGACACCGAGCGATGGGTCTAAAATGGAAAGGCCTTGAGGGAGATATTTCCAAGGCCATCATTTTTGTTGTGTGCTTGCCCCCCCCCCCCCCCCCCCCCCCCCCCCCCCCCCCCCCCCCCCCCCCCCCCCCCCCCTCCTACCCCCCCCCCCCCCCCCCCCCCCCCCCCCCCCCCCCCCCCCCCCCCCCCCCCCCCCCCCCCCCCCCCCCCCCCCCCCCCCCCCCCCCCCCCCCCCCCCCCCCCCCCGCTCCTTGGGTTTGGACGAAAATTGACTCGGAAAATCATCCCTGTGTAACGCGTTGCCCGGGTACGTCTACTGTTGATACGACTCATCATGCCGCTTGCATCGTCGGGTCCAGAGGGCACCGGCTACTCATTCATGGGAATGCTGTCAAGAACGTCATCACCACAGAGCCCCGTCAACTTCTCGAGGGCTGACTGCCGGAGTCCCTTAACCGAGGGCCTTTCTACCCACTGTCGTTCAACACTGTATGTGTTTTCTTAGCACGGTATTCGTTGTATACCTATCGTAACATGTTTCGTGATGCAGTAGTCTGACCGCGCGCAAGAGCCGGGAATGGGGGTCAGTTGAGGATTCCTTTCGTCGGCACCACAGGGGAGCCTGCCGCGTCTGGTCTCACGATGGAGCGTCCGTCACAGCTCACACGACGTCAGGCGTAAACAAAGTTATTTTTCATGGTTGCTCGGAAGGTGCTACGAACGTACAGTTCGTTATCAACACCAAAAAAAAGGGTACTGCAATTCATTACAAGGTCCACCGAGCAGGCAACACAATGGTCTCTCCCCAGCCAACCTCCCAAGGAGTAACGTAAGATTCGCCTTTCGAAGAACATAAATAACAAGTTGTTCGTTGTGACCGACGGAATTACTCCTGGATCTCTCCACCGACGTATTTGTAGCGCTGAGAAATAAGTTTACAACACAAACAGTATGCTCCGGAAGTGTCGCCTTTATAACTGCAAGTGGTTGTCGAATTCCAACCATGCGTAGGAAATACAGCTGATACAACTAACTGGCCCTCCCTCCCTCCCTCCCTCCCTCTCTCTTTCCCTCCCTTGCCCCCCCCCTCCTTCCCTCCCTCCAGCAGTGTAGTTGCGATGCCCTCACCGTTTTGAGTTTCCACCTTGAGAGCGCCCATCTTCGTTTCTAGCGCGTCAAATCTCCTCACCAATTCCTGGTTTACACGTGAGACGGTGTAGTGGGGACCGTTACGTGTTACTTTTTTCCAAAAACTGTACTGGTATCCAAAGGTGTTGTTAGGTGCCAGGCACTGCACGTATCCAAACTCCCTCTCCCCGAGTACGCATATAGAAGGGATTTTTTGGCTCTTCGCTAATGTTAATCTCAATAGTAAAATACATAGTAATACACAGTAATACATAGGAATATATACAGTAGAAATACAAAAGTGAAACATGGTAAATACATAGAAAGACATCGTAATACATAGAACTACAGAGAAATACATAGAAATAAATAGAAATACATACAAATACATAGAACTACATAGAAACACACAGCAATACATACTATTACGTATTACGGGGGACCTCATAGAGTAAATAGGACCTGCGGTACACACAAAAACCTTTATATTTACTCCATCTTTGCTAACAACATTTGGTCCTATTTACCATGGTCCCCCGTACGACTAATCAGAATCCATGATAGGCCGTAAAAAAAACCATCTATTCCCCAACTGTATGTTCACACACCATGATTTGGTTCTGGTTGCTACTAGTACTGTGTTTCCCCGTAACACTGCCGTGACGATAAGGGATTACCGCGGATAGACGGCACTGCAACACCACGATTCGCTGATCGCGGAACCGCGGTTGCCTGAGTTTTTACCCCGCCTACGCGCGTAGAACCCTCTTCTTGCCGCCACACCTACGTGCGTTTCGCGGGGGATGTGCTACTTAGAACTAGAGTGGGATAACGTTTCACACGTCAGACAGATAGATCATCTGGACCATCTAGATCAAGCACAGATAGATCATCTAGACCATCTAAATCATGCACAGATATATCATCTAGACTCTCTACAGTAGATCATGCACAGACATGTCATCTAGACCATATGGATCATGCACAGACAGATCATCTAGCCCATCTAGACCATGCACAGATAGATCATCTAGACCATCTAGATCCTAACCTGTCGTTGTGATGCGGTGTGCAGGATCTGTATAGTACATATCCAACCCGGCAGAGTTGTGCTGGACCATGGACGTTGCAAGGCTCCCATCCTTAAACAGCATGAGCTAGATCTTACAGGTCACAGGAATCCATCTGCCCTCACAAGATCTAGACCATGAGGTGGAGAATCGATGACCTCTCTGAAGTTGTCTAACGTTTGCACAGCAGCGGTACGTACAGGGGCTAACAACCCTTTTTCTGGGTATTTTCTTTGAGTGATCGACGTCTTTAAGCTTGCTCTGGATGTTGTTGGGTGGCAAAACATGACATGACACTATCCACACATTCCCACTTCATGATCTAGATATTTCAAGGGGGAGATACATAGATAGGTCTTTCACCTGTATGATCTAGCTCATCATGCTGTTTTAGCGTGGGAGCCGTATATACCCTGCATGATCTTTTATTGATAGGGCATGTTTCCTGGGTTGGATCTGTGCTGTACAGACCCTGCACAAAATATCACAACGGCAGCCCGGAATCTATTACGGGGGTCCATAGTCAATAGGACCTATGGTATACATAAAACCTATATATACCTATTTTTACTAACAATATTTGGTCCTGTTTACTATGTTCCCCCATAATAGATCATTTTTGTATGCAGATCGTGATACGTCCAACGTGTGAAATGTGTAACGTTCGCAGCGGTACAGGGAGGCTAACGACACTTTTCTAGATGTGTTGAGAGTGACCGGCATCTACTAAGTTTGTGCTGCACATCGTAGGGTGGGAAACATGACACGTACAAACATATCACAACGGCAGCCCTAATCTATTACGGGGGTCCATAGTCAATAGGACCTATATGGTATACATAAAACCAATATAGTCCTATTTTTTACTAAACAATATTAGTCCTGTTTACAATGTTCCCCCAAAATAGATCATTTTTTGTATGCAGATCGTGAATACTTCCAACGTGTGAAATGTGTAACGTTCGCAGCGAGTGTACAGGGATGCTAACGACACTTTTCTAGAAGTGTATGAAGAGTGGACCGGCATCTACTAAGTTTGTGCTGCACATCGTAGGTGGAAACATGACACCAGCGGTAAAAAAAAAAAAAAAAAAAAAAAAAAAAACAAAAAAAAAAAAAAAATAACGATGACAAATAACAGCTGAGAAAATTATCGCGATCAGTTTTGAGACAGTTCTCGGCGAGGGCGTCGCACACATCAATCGTGCCTGAGTGACCGTCACAGTGTGCGCGAAAAGGTAGGTCCAATCCACGTTCGGCACGCCTTCCACGCTGGACCGGGACCCGTTCGGCAGAACGACAGGCAGAGTGAACGTCGAAAACGCCTCCGGCAAAAGGTGGGCCATTTCGGTCGGCCGTACGCCGAGCTGTCGCCTTCCCTTCCGCCGGTCGTACTTGAAGGTGTAGTAGGCCAGCTGGGCCTGTCGGTGTGAACGGTGCATTTAGCATAGGGAATCGCATACTCTTTTTAGAGGTGTTTGGACCCATTTCATTCGTTTTAAAAAAGGATAAACCACAGAAAGTCGTCGCCGACCAAGTAGCTAGGTAGTTTATCCTTTCTAAACGGGCATGCGCCAACATATGCTTTCGGCTTTTGTACACGTACGCATCGACAAGAAATAAAATATGGTATCTGCCTGGTACCTATCGTGTGCGGAAACTTATTGATCGTTTCGGTCATCATGATAATATCCAAGCGTTCCTTGCAATTACGGATAAGAGGTACCTGGTAGAAACAGCAGCAGTCCCTCGGGAGAGCAAGTAGCCTGAGCTGGGAAGTATGGTGGATACTCGTGCTTCAGCTGTTCTAAAATTGTTACGAATATGTCATCTGCGAGTACGACCGATCGTGTCTCTGTTTCGTACCTGGTGTGTTGTTCGCCTTTCTCGGTGTTTTCTCACGCATCACGCACCACATTTATTGGTACCTGGTTGTGTAGGAGCATATTATAGTACAGTACGTAATCTAGCCACGTCAAAATGATCTACGATGGAAAGTCGCGTTTCGCAGGGTTGTAAGGGGCTTGCGGTTGGTCGGCGGACGAGAAAAAGTAGTAGTGCTTGCCTACGTATATAGTACACGTTGCACTGTTACTGCTGTGCTGCTGCTGCGTCGTACGTTTTGCTCATCTGCACTACGCACGAGCACGTGTTCATAGCCGTGCCAGGTACGTCGGACGCTACAATATTTCTACAATTAACCTTAAACCACTTGGAATTCTACCAGGATGTTTATTTTGCGGCACTTTTCTCTACAAATATATACAGCAGTGTACCACAGGACATCTGCAATAATAAGAAAACGGGCAACGAGAAAGGCAGGCTGAGATTTACAGGGCAATAAGAACTTCGGGAGTCGTTATACTGAAGTTACTGAAGTGTGGAAAACACCCATTCTCTAACAAGAGATCCAGTCTGGATCAGCTTTCCTGTTTCTTATTTGCAGATGTCCTGTACTGCTGTACGCACCTTTCGAAGCACTTCCCAGCTTGTGACAGCGTCGACTCCAGCCACAATATCATACAAAGCCCACGGGTTCCCATTCAGCTTAGGCAATAGCTCGTGGTCCATCCCAGTCATAGGTGCAGCAGGCGATCCATGCTGTTCAGGCGCAGGCAAGCTTGTACTAACAATCTCGCTGTCATGATCTGCCGGGTATACAGCAGCCCCCCCCTTCTTTTGCGAACTGCTGCTACTGGTATTATTGCTGCTGAGTTTTCGCGTTTTCGCCGCGTGACGATGGACATTGTTATCTTGTGCGTCTGGTGTGGATCTTCTAATTTCGACCTCATAATCTATCTCCGGTTTATTGTCGCTCCCCTTCTCCTCCCCGGACGTAGCCCGTCTTTGCGTAGTATCGATGAAGCCCCTGCCGATATACTCCTCGGCGTCATGAGGAGGTGTGCTGGCTCCAGCTGAGCATTCGCCAGAATTGTCATGCGTCGTCTCTAGAGAACTGCTGTTGCTGTTGCTATCATGATTGGTTGTCGGTCCTGACGATAAAGCTTTTCCCTCCACCACCGCACAGCCTAGCACATCTCCTTTTTCTCCCGTTGATGTTGCTGTTGTCGTGGCCGTTGGCGTTGCTTCGTTTGCCGACGGGCTGGCGTTGAGCTCTGCCGCTCGGCATGCCCGCGCACTATGCGAGGAAACGAGCAGAGCGAGGGTGGCGACTCTTCTGGATAACCTTTGGCGACTTCGAGCCATCGCGAGAGGTGCACGCTTGATTGATGTTCCCGGGGATACTTCGCACCGCGGCATCAAGTGCCAATTCAGCAAAGATCTTTCTTCGGAAATATGTGACCGTCGGATCGTATCATATCATGGTATTTTTGCTTCGACGCCTCGACCATACGCAACACGAGCAGCGTATTTTTTTCGGCCGGCATTTATGACTCTAGAGGTTGCCAGCTCTTGGCAACGTGGCTAGCCCGTTGCCTTGACTACAGCTGTAGCATTCCTGCCCACGATTGGATACTCGTATCTGCGCCGTGTTTTCATGCAACGTGTCGGGGCCTAGGCGTCCTATAATAGGATCTTCTTGACATTGATTTTGTCGAAAAATCCTCTGTTTCGGCGGTTTCAAATAGGCGGGGCAATACCACAACCAATCAAAGAAGGACGCGGAGAGATCTTTCGCTTTCAGCTTTTTTTTTGGGGTGCTGTTGCGGTATGATACAGGCTACGTACGTTCGACGGAAATACGAGCTACACACGAGCTCACGGGGGCATGGCTCCTTTGCTCGCCGTGGGCCATTCCATCTTTCTTGTTTTGTGCACGGGCACTCGAATAACGTCGGCTATCGCTGGAGCAAACGGTGCCCATGATGTCGCCGAAATCATTACGAGCTCGCATACTAGCCCTGCTGCTGCAACGGGCGAAGATGCGCCCAAAACACGAAAGTCGCCCTTCGACGAGGACGATCCTTCAACACACGATGCAGACGCAGCAGCAACCGGTCGGTTGGAACCTGCGTCGGACGGCAACAGCAGTGGCAGCGAGAGGACCCAGTTAAGTGAAGCGGTTGCACTGAACGTCTCAAGCGACGGACAGATAGACGACGACAACGACGCAATCAGCAGGGAAGATTTCACTGGGTGGGATGGTGGTGGTGGTAGTGGTGGTGGTGATGGTGATCCGAGCGAGTTCGCCGACCGCGTGACTAGCGACTCGCTCGTCGCCATCGCCGATGACGAGAAGAGGGCGCTGCCGTTGACGTCGAAAATATCTCCGTCAGTACTCGACCATGCAGCAGCTGGAGCGGCGGTAACTAAGGGCAACAACGGGCGCGGTAGCGACACCGATCCAGGAAGACTCCTCTCGGGACACAGCCTTGACACAGGTAATAGTAATCACGCGCAGGAATCCAACGCCGATTATATCATCCCGTTGCAAGATTCTGTGGCCGAAAACACCGACGCCATCGCGGAGGCACAGGAAATGTGCGGGCAAGGGGGATACCCCAAGGCGTGCAGCAAGGGGGAGGGCTCCTGCAACAGCAGCGCCTGCGGCATTAGTCGTGCTCTCAAGGGGGAGCAGCCGTGCCCGCATATTACGTGCGGAGAGCCCGGCAGTGGAGAAGGTGGCTCGTCGAAGGTGCGCCGTCATATGGTATGACATATTCCTACATTTGACCGACCAAATGTCGGAACCACCTGTCTCTCTCTCTCTCTCTCTCTCTCTCTCTCTCTCTCTCTCTCTCTCTCTCTCTCTCTCTCTCTCTCTCTCTCTCTCTCTCTCTCTCTCTCTCTCTCTCTCTCTCTCTCTCTCTCTCTCTCTCTTCATTTTGACTCTGTTGTACTATCCGCTGTACTTTGTCACAATCGAGCGTGATACCGTAGCCCGAAACCAAGCGTTGCTGGTGGTGATGGGTGCTCATCTCAAGACCGTATGCGTACGAGTACGCGAAAACGAGTACGTATGTACTGTGCTGTGTGTGATTACGTTATACTCACGAAAGCGTCGGCCCAGGCTTTCAGTGAGGCTTCTTCCTATCCTGTTGGGGTATGCTCGGGTATTTGCTGTGTACCACCAGGTATACTATACGGTACGCGTGTGAACTGACATTGCGGAAGCATTCATAACCCACTTTCCGCTCGAGAAACACTCATAAACAGCCCGTGGTGCGAAAACAGCGGTACGACTATACACTACTATACACTACCGTACTTCCAATTCAACAGCAGTACTCGTAGCTCCAATCTGTTGCACCGTATTCAATCTGCTCCGATGAACTTGCCCATAATTATGCGAAGAAAACAGCACATGTACTAATCCGAGTACTACGCTGAGAAGGTCGGGATGTGGTAGGTATTAGAGGCGTGCCACGATCGGGGTAGCACCTAACTTCTCATAAAAATCTCCTTGGATTCCTCCTGAAACTTGGGGAGATCACCGATGACCTCTTAACGATCTACACCTGACAGTATAGCACGTGCTCGTGGGTTGGATCTGTCATGCTATATATGCAGACTTTGCACAAAATGTCATACCGGCAGATTAGGATCTATCTGATCTATCTGATCTATTTGTCCGATGTATACACCCTTGACATTTGTCCCCAGTTGAATCAGGGGGGGGGCGTGCAGCCAGACTCTCGCATTCTACGACAAGAGGCGCTAGAAAATTCCTTCCTCGAGCACCCGTCCACGCCGCCAAAGGACCGCCTGCGAAGCCTACAGCTGCACATGCCAGAGCTGTTCAAGCACGTTAGCCCTAAGGGGTTCAAACGCTTAATTCTCAAGGTAAATGCTGCGTGAATTACGACGGGTTGATGTAACGCATAGCTAGACGCAATGCTTTTTTCGAGTTTTTCTTTTCTTTCAACATTTATTATCTTCGACCTTCTTTTCCTATCTCCCTCCTAGCCGAAACTCAAATCCGGGGGCACATAGCAGGCTCTCCCCCCCCCCCTCCCCACTCCGGTTCGTGCCTTGCATTTTTGTCGCGAGAAGACTTCAGCCCTCTCTTCTCTCGTCGACCCGCGTCTAACTTCTCCTACCCACGCTACGCGCTCTTAGCAGTTGATTCCTTTTTTATATTTTTGAAAAATGATCATTTCTCACCACAGTAGGAGTTTAGAACTCATGGAATCAACTTAGGCAGCATTCGAGGGTACCACTGGGCCACCAGGGCGACCGGCTTGATGGAAAAATCTGCATTTTTGTGTCTTAGGTTCGCTTGGCCTTATAAGTGACGAGTGCAATGCTTCTTTGCAACGGACCTGAATCGGTTGCTTGATGGAAAAAAACCTCGGGGGCTGTTTCTTATTTTGCATACAACCTTTGTGTAGCTGCAGAGTCGGGTCGGGGTTCTCCAGATCTTTATCTGTTCCCGACATTTCAACGTAGTTTGCGCATCACTCTCAACATGCCCGTAGCTCGTCGGCTCCTCTCGCCTTTGTTTTCTCGAATCTCCCTGAGCACCCAAGCTAGACGCTTGCCGTGTCAGCCAAGCTTGAAGGGAATCCTCTCCCTGACCGCCAAATTCGCTCAAGAGGTTGATGCCTCCACATTGCCATCGTGGTACTTTTCCAGGTCCCATACCAAAACCGCTCGGGCTTTAGGCCAGGCACCCCGTAGTACGTATGTAGGACCGCGCTACAGCAATTGAGTTTTTTTTTTTTCGTGTGTGTTCCAGCCAGCAAAGACGTGCCAAAAAAACTGGCATCTCGTCACAGTCGATTTTTACGTATCTAAATGGTTTCACCAAGAATTTCGTAGGCCGCAGTGCGCGTGCACCCAGGGCCTGACGGAATGTCGCCCTACTAC
Source organism: Macrocystis pyrifera (assembly GCA_031763025.1). NCBI lineage: Eukaryota > Phaeophyceae > Laminariales > Laminariaceae > Macrocystis > Macrocystis pyrifera. Next base: position 9,798,324 of record JASSKH010000023.1, read on the forward strand.
CCAGTGCAGGTCACAGGAAAACCCGAAACAAGCGACACCGCAATACGTCGACGATCAGGCGGGAGGGTCTCCGTGGGAAACAAGGCCGTAGCATCCGGTGCCCTTGAAAACCCCACTGTTGTGCACCCGTCCCCCTCGTCGCTGCAAACCACGGGACCAGTCGCCGTCCCTCAGTCTCCGCTCCCCTCCGGCGATCCGGAGTCCTTTTTTTCGAGGGACAGTTCCGACGTCCGGTTGGTGGAGCGGCCTAAGGCCAGGGCGGGCCCCCTCGCGCGCAAAAGGCATGGCCGCGACATTCGTGAGAACGTCGACAATAGTTCGAGTTCGAGAGGGGGAGGAAGAGGAGGAGGAGGAGGAGGAGGAGGAGGAGGGGGAGGGGGAGGAGGAAGAGAAGGAGGAGCAGGTGGAAACCACCCGAGTCGCAGTAAGGAAAATCTTGCAGCCGCCAGGGCCGCCGCGGAACACCGGCGGCGCCGGCAAGGAAAAAACACGGCAGAGGCACCGTTGTCGCCACTGGTTTCGCCGAACCAACCCGGGCTGGATGTCGAGAACACTGATCTGCCGACGGCTGGGACACGAAAACACAAAGATAGGGGCGACGTGCTTTCGGGTATGGAGCACCCGGTAACGGGCCTGGGAGACGTCGACATTGAGTCCACCATGGAAGGGTTGCTAGATCGAGAGGTAAGTGTTAAGAACTTCGTATCGTCGGAATCGCGCTTTCGACGGTACTGCTTGCTGCAGGATTGACCTCCAGAAACTATTGAAATAGACGCTATTGCAACAACAAAAAGGGGTGAGGCTAAGAAGACGCGGTCCGTGAGTCTGGCCTTCCGCGCCGGTTGCACCTTCATTCCTGTCCCCATCTCGTTTCAACACCTCATCCCGCACGACCACTGTCCAGGTCTCAGAGGCCATGCAAGAGGAGAGTGACCGTCTCGGACGATCCAGAGCCAGCGTGATAGAGGGCGTCATGAGTCACCTTTGGAAGGGGTACTCCACACACGCCTGGGGTTTTGACGAGGTGCGAAGATTTGGTCCGGCCTAAAGTTTCCGCGAGAGTAAGCGCGCCGTACGACAACGATAGCTGAAGGTGTATCTGAGCGCTCTCCTGACGTGTGGCGATAACGTTTCCGCCGACAACATTCGAACGTAAAACATTCAGCACCACCGTCCGGTTCCAGCTACACGCGAGGTGATGCGACCCCCTCGAACCCCATGCACACAATCGAGCCCTGAATATCACCGGGCGTGAAAAAACATGGATGAGATTGCGGTTGTTGGCCCCGAACGCGAACAGTGCAGTTCTATCCCTGTACGCCGGAGCTCCATGGCGCAGTAGTAGGAGCGTGATGCGTTAGGCAGGGGGCTGTGCGCCACGGTGGTTCCTCGGTGTTCATATATCATGTCTCCGTGGTGATGCACACTGCTTTGGTCGAAACTCCAGGTGAAGCCGTTGGGAAGAAAGGGGAACGATAATTGGGGGGGCATGGGAGTAACACTGGTGGACTCCCTCGACACGCTCTGGCTCATGGGGTTTAGAGCGGAGTTCTACAGGGGAAGGTGGGTTGATATGATAATACATCGCATACCTACGCTTCTTAAGAACGATGGTGGAATGAAACTAGCGCGGGTACCAATCGCAGTACGTGTATGTTGGCGGTCCGTTCGGAACGCCTGTACATACCGATTTACAGCGATTCAGTGCCTTTGGAAGAACTGTTTTTCACAAAAAAACACGGCCCCTCCTTAGCTGGTAAGGCTGGCAAAACGCAGGCGAAACAAAATCGATTTGCCATCCATCTATCCATCCATCCATCCATCCATCATCTTCGCATGCATGCGGTGTTTTCTGTCCTACCATACGCTACGCGTGCGTTACCAGCCAGACTGGCGCTACCGGAGGGAGGCTACCCACATCTTCACTGCCGCGTTTAGGCCACTCGGGCGAGTGGCTCGGTACTACCCCCCTGAATAAATCGTCGTCGAAACTAAAGTTTGTCGGCAAGCGATCGAATAGCGGCACACACATGGCATCAGAGCTTAACACTGCTTAAAAAAATGGGGTAGTCACTCTAAAAAAAACAAACTAAAACGTGACCCCTCCACCCTATCATAGCCTTGGTCGGCATGTCGATGTATGCTGCACTATGCCGGATTATATATCCAGTGGTGTCTTTACCAAGAGTGCCATAGCTCCCTTCCTGCCTGCCTGTCCTGCCCTGCCCGTGTCGCCGCTCTTTGTAGGGACTGGGTCCGCGATCACCTGACGTTCGACAACGCGGGAATGGTCAGCGTCTTCGAGACGACTATACGTGTATTGGGAGGGCTGCTTTCGGCATTCGAGCTGTCGCGAGATCAGGTGAAAGGCTCCGACCACCGGCCATTTGATTTTTTCCCCCCCGCCCAAGCCCCTGTCGGCCTCCGACGCTCTCGCATGCCTTCGTGATGCACACCCGGTTGGAACTGGGAACGATTCGACGGCACATGTACATATGCATGATGACCGTCTTGATTCGTGTTTGGTCAACTCTTGCATGCTTGTTGGTGATGATTATTTCTTGGATGCGTGCGTAGAAAATCATATGCAATGCGCGTACATGCCGTGCTTTCGAGGGGGGCATCCCCAGGAAGGCAGTAGCTGCTTACCTCCGGAAGCATGTTCACGGGGTGCAGCAGCTACAACTTATGACATCTAGAAAATAAGCAAACACTCCCATATATAACACACTGTCTGTACATATGGTAAGCAGCAAAGACGTTCAATAACACTCAACGATTTTGCTTGGGGTTAGCGCAGTCAACAAAACTTCACTACCGGTACAGTTCCTCAGTGACCTTAAGGAGCTCCGTCAGTCAGATTGTTTTTCCCTCCGAAAATATTTTCCTCTATCGTATTGCATGGATCCCCCGCTTGTATGCGATTCTTCCAAGTATGCACGCCTGCAAAAGCTCGGTGTTCTGTGTAGGCCGCCGCCCTACTAGGACCCCCTCATCATTGGTGAACTGTTGTCCCTCGCCGGCGTTCACGCGGGTGATCCCCACAAAAACTTGCAGGTGTTCTTGGCCCGTGCCAAGGAGCTGGCGGATAGGCTTATGCCGGCATTCGGCTCCTCGACCGGGCTCCCCTACAAGATGGTGGGTACCTCGCTTCGCTCCAAACGCGTAGAGTATGTCGCCGGTAGCAGCCATCGATCGTTTCCGGACAGGAGCCTATCCATGCTGAACCATCCGGCCCCAGCTGTAGCAGCGCTTTCGTCCAGGTCTGCTGTAGTAGGGATTCGTCGATCTGCTGTAGTTAGGGCAAAAACGGCACAACAGGCCTCATAGACCGCGCCCCACTCTAGGTTGACCATTCAACCCTCGAGTGACTGAACGAACTGTTTTTTTTTTTTCTTGTTTCCCGACGCTGTTGCCTTTTGCAAGATGGCTCACACTTTTTCTTCAGCCCTCTTCAGACTGACTTTCTCCCGCATAGTGTTAAGTGGCAGTATGGACCTAGGGACCGATTACTGCTAGCAGGTGTGCCTTTAGCTTTGCTCTGGTTACTCACACAAGGTGCTTGACAGTGTTAGAAGTTACATAATTAATTGCTGCTTGCCTCGCCAGATGTCTTCTGAACGAAGGGCGAAGCATTCATCAGTAAGGCAGGCGATAGCACCTGCCAAGTATGATGAGGAGACGCTTGCTACAAATCATAATGCCGCAACAGGGGAGAGGGGATACCATAACACTAGTCCACCCTGAAGGGCCGTATATGCAGATTCATAGAAAAATTAGGCACGAACCAAACCCATCCGGAGAATTCGGAGAATGGATTGCAGATGCGGCGCTTCACATCCCATTCCCACGCCTCTAACGGGTAAGGCTGAAGCCGATTGCACGTGAACACTACAAATCAGACAACAACAAGTCCGAGAAACGCCGCATCTTCGATCACTATTCTTGTTCATACTAGAAATATAGGGCGCTGCACGCAGGGCAGGGAGCGGACAAGGTCCAGCCGATCACGAAAACAAATAGTCGGATTTTTAGCGAGACGGACATCGTACACCCGAGAAAGGCTCCGTCGACTGTCTTGCTGCGCCACCGGCCGCCCGGAGTGCCGTTCTGGGTCCAGCTTGCTTGTCGCTGTGTCCGGGCTTGCAGCGGGCTGCAGAGTCGAACCAGCGGCAAGCGCGGGTGGCAGGAACGAGGGTCCACCTGCTGCAAGCAGTGACAGAGGGGCTGCGGCACTACCAAAAACAGCAGCAGTGACACAGGTGCTCGTGCTACCAACAAGCGGGTAACCAGGCGGATCGAGACAATACGAACAATTCCCTACGTCGCACGGGTCAACATCGCATGGGCCTATAGCGGCTGTTGCACCAGTCTCACCGCGCGACCCGGTGGGGAAGCGGCTGATACTATGCTCTCGAACACAATCATCTAAAAGAGAAGACAGCAAATGAACAGCAAGAAGCCGAAAACGCAGGCTGCAAAAACGAGTAGCCAAATTTGTCGCCGGAAACAAAAATCAGACCTCGAACAGGTGCTAAAAGCGTCTACTCGACGACTCGAGTGTTAAGTGTAAGGCGGTATGGACCTAGGGACCGACTACTGCTAGCAGGTGTGCCTTTAGCTCTGCTCTGGTCACTCACACTAGGTGCTTGACGATGTTAGAAGTTATAGGCTCTTGTATTAGTTGCTGCGTGCTTCGCCAGATGTTTTCTGCACGAAGGGGCGAGGCATTCATCAGTAAGGGAGGCGATAACGCCTGCCAGGTATGATGAGGGGATGCTTGCTACAAATCATATTGCCGTAACAGGGGAGAGAGGATACCACAACAAAAGCACTGAGCTCGGCCACGTTCGTTGCTTGCGCTCGTCGTGCGTCGCCGTTGCTGTTGCCCGAGCCCGTGCTGCTGTGACTATGTATGTACATGCAGACGATCGGTTTGGTTTTCGACGTCTTTGATCATACATACACTAGAAACAGTTGGCCGGGCGGCCTCCTCGTGCTTCCGGGAGGCAGTTGAGAATGGGGGCGGTCCACGGTGCAAAGGTGCAACATGGATGCACATGTATGGCTGTGGAAGAACTAGAGTGTGTCTAATACGAGATACCACCCTCTCCTCCACTCGCGCGGATTCCCTCTCCGACGCATCCGCTCCATTTCGCTGATTAACAGAGTCTGTAGATCTTGACCATTTCTAAGGGTCGTCCCCCCTTCCCCATGCACACCCTGGAGTGAATTGAACGGTCCTTTCTCGACTTTTCCGTTGAGTGCCGTCGGCGTGTGTCTTCCATTTGTCAAGGCTATCTGCTACCGCTCTGTCCTGAAATAAAACGATCGTTTTGACCACATATTAATATATAAAGTGTCTTCATTTTTAGGTGCACTTATCCTCGGGGAAAACAGGCGGCGGCAGCACCAGCGTCCTTTCCGAGCTGGGCACTCTGCAGGTCAGAACATTTCTCGTGCTTCGACCACCATATGTATCAATCGCAAGCAAACGAAATAATTCGCAGGGCGGTACGCGTCACCGAGTGGAGCACGTGACGTCTGCGACTTGGCTACGAGTACAGTAGCGCTAACCTCTAAAAAAAATGCAAAGTGTGCGTCCGCAGGACGGGTGTCGGCAATGCCTTGCAGCACGCAGACGTGCGGTCGGGGTGAGAAAGCCCGCCACACACACAAGCCGTTCTTAGTAGGATGCAGCTCAACCTTCGTGCGACTCGCTGAACGCCTCTCAGCGCTTCGCGCTTGATGCAAACGAAGTCTGCCCCTGGACAACGCTGTCATCCATATGCAAGAAAGTTCGCCTCCCAGGCGGTTCCTGGCAGGATGCAGCTCACTCTCCATGTGACTTGCCGGAAAACCTCACGTTTGGCTTTGCGCGCAAGCAATGTCGGCCTGGTCGGTGAATTCCCGACGTGCTCCGTCCCCAGCATTGTAAGGATGTGAGGGCCTGTGGTCATACGACTACGGCCATGGGTGACAATGAGTACCCTCGCCTACGTATACCTCCGCCCCCCCCCAACACGTACGGGCGGAAGTGCTTGCCAGAGAACGAGTGCTACGCGTACCGTTCTAGGCTAATCTGCTAGCCTAATCTTCTAGCGAAATGTTCTCGCCAAGTCTTTAAACCAAAATAAGCGAGTTCATACCGTTCTAGCTTTCTCGTGGCACAGTGGTGTTTGATTACACCCGGGCTCGCGCGCGACGCGAAAGGGGGGGACAAGCTGACGGCGATAAACCACCCTCTTTTCTCTGAAGCGACCCGTGCTTTATACGATAGAGGTATCTAAATAAAGCACCTAAAATCCTGAGAAAATTCTGATGTTTTGAGCAGCTCTTTAGACCTCACCCGACCGTGGACTTTTGATAAAAAACAAGGTGCGTCCTAAGCCTGATGCACAACTCTAATACCACGGGCTAGGTGTGTATCTCACGCAAACGAGTTAGAATTTGCGTCGGATATTGGGTAGATTGAGAGGTTGCAATGGTTGAGGAGCTTCATCAGTGAGAAATGTCTGGGTGAAACAAAAGTGCCGCCCCTAATTGCAACCCCTAATTGCAACCCCTAATTGCAGCCCCTAATTGCAGCCCCCAACTGAAATTCCTAATTGCAACCCCTTACAGTATTGCAACCCTTAATTCGAACCCCTAATTGCAACCCTTAATTGGAAGCCCTAACTGCAACGCATACCGTGGCACGGTTCGAGTGATACTTTGTCGATGCTTGCTTTTCTTTTGTGAGGGAGTGGTGCCGGGATCTTCTCGGCAAAATCAAAGAACGTTGTACTCGTATTTTGTCACACGAGGCCGAAAAAAAAACCCACGCAAACAAACATAGATTAATAGACAGAGCTTGGTTGCAAAGCGATGGTGTGATATCCCGATTCCAGCTCGGCGCTTCAGCACACCGTTTTTGAATGCGTCTCCTATCTTAAAACGCGTCTTCAATACGCCATGGCTGCTTACATCCTCGCATGATGTGTGCGCGTGCGTGTGCATCGCAGCTGGAGTTTCGGTACCTGAGCGGGGCGATAGGCGACGACAAGTACGCCAATGCGGTGAGAAATTTTGCCGATTTTGGTTCGTTAAAAAACACACACACACATTATTGTGATGTCGTCTCCGGCATCCAAGGTCGATACGCCGGGCGAGTCGGGCTTGGATTTTGCTATACGTAGCCTATGTCTGACGCCGGCCTTGTTTGGCGCGTACGACGAAGTTGTGGTACTTGTACTGTGACTCGCCTCGAGCCAAGCTTGCAAGCTCAGCAAGAGCGCGATGAGACCATCCATCTTGTTGACCGCACAATACGGTGCTGTACCCCCCTCCCCCGCCCCGCCCACGCCTAACATTCGCCTTTCGTGTTTTTTTCATCCCCACGTCGTAAGCAATTTTATCAACAACAAAATTTGTCAACGAACTACTACAGCGCAAACAACGGTGACGGCTTGTTGCACGTTTGTCGCTACAGCTCTACGTGTGTGTCCTCCCCCCGCTGCCCCCGTTGTCGTATACGAACGTAGGGGCGGCGGCAGCGGCGCGGTATTGCATCGGTTATCAACTAATGGCAAAGTGCACATTATTATTACCAGAGTGTACGCGCGAGACCGTTACCACTTCTTGGCGTTGCTTTACGTCCACTTTTTTCGTAGCGCGATTGGACCAGAGAAACGTGATAGTTTTTTGGCAGGGTCTGGAAGCGTGCTGCTACGGTATAATAGGGGTGTGTACGCACAGCATAGTATAATAGGGGGTGTGTACGCACAGCATAGTATAATAGGGGTGTGTACGCATAGCATAGTATAATAGGGGTGTGTACGCATAGCATAGTATAATAGGGGTGTGTACGCATAGCATAGTATAATAGGGGTGTGTACGCATAGCATAGTATAATAGGGGTGTGTACGCATAGCAACACTTTTTTTTCTGCCTTATGAGGCAAAATTTCTGATTTGTTGACGGAACTCCTCAACTGCGAGACCACTACCCGATAGTATGTATTATCCGATTCGTGTTACACAAATATTGTTCGTTCTTAACCCTTACCATATTATAGGACTGCAGTCCCTTTTTGGCAGAGATGGGGAGTGACGGCAATTTGTCTGGTGGCGTGACCGCAAACGGACAGTCACGTGACGTGACGGCGAGTGACGGCTAAATCCGGGGACACGAACGATAGGTCCCCGTTTTTTCATATTAACCATACAATCAAATTGAAAACCGTATTTTACGATTTCTTGTACGTTGTTTGTTTTATTGGCTATTCGTTTAATGATTGTTTTTTTTGCACGTTGCCAAGCGTACGTGCAGGAGCTTGAGGGGCAATGAGAAGACAAACGATATACAGCGCGTTGCAAGTTTTTTGGTTTCGAAAGGGCCTCCCAGAGAGATATGGAGGCGATTTTTTTTAAAGGGGATAGGAGTTTGCGGGATCGTGACGACAAAAACCGGTGACGTGACCGACGTGAGGTCGTGATGGCGCGTACCGAGAGACGTCATTATCCATCTTTGCGTTTTGAGGAACAAACCACACAAATGCTGAAGAAGTTTGTCCCCCAAAAAAAGACCGATCGATCACCCAGTGTATTCGGCCGTACGCTGACCCACCCGCTTCGTTTCAATAACTGGGGAACCAGGGAGATATATGTGTTCAGGGACGCATGCGCATGCATGCGCTTCTATAAAAGAAACATTCGAAGTGAGCTTCGAACCCGTGTCCTCGATGACGTCAAATGTGAGGGGATGGAGCTTGGATGCGGCTTACGATTTAAGAATAGAGAGTAACGAGTACATAGTAAGATGTACGAGGGAGTAAAGACAACACACAGAGTATCGTAGATAAAGCATAAAATGAAGTAGACATAAAAGATAGGTAGACCTTGTGCAGAAGTTTCGTTTGTATCCGGGGATTTCTTCTTTCAGGAATGTTTTGATCGATCAACGGTGAAGCTCAAGCTTCACATTGTCGGATGGCAAGCCTAATAATAATGTGAACGTATTACCTACTGAGCTATAGGGGTGAAAGACTGATCGATCACCTAACCCGATGCTACCGTATGGTCATGGGATTTTCGTTCCTCGGGTTAAGCCTATCTGTACACATTTTCTCAAACTACAGTAGCACCACGTCAGTTTTATATTAGTGACTTAGTAATAGCGTGGGTGCTCCTGAAGTGAGGAGGCCTCATCAGAATTAGGCGCTGCCCCTAGATGGCAGACGACGCGTGCTATTATAGGGGTACAAGAGCAGTATATAGGACTTTATAGCGAAAATATTTGTGACTGATGAGGCTGCTTAAGGGCAAAAATGAGGAACCACAGCCAACATCGTTTTTGTTCATCGTCGGGCTAACCTACATACGACTCTAATTTTCTTCTTTAGAGTGACAGAGCGGGTCCTTAAGTCAGAGAGGGCCTCAGAAAAACATGCGTCCTACCCCTCTCGTATGTCGCTCTCGTCTCTGTGGAGCCCGGCCCTGACTAACGTTTCGCCACCGCACATAAATTGCGTGCACAAAAATGTGTTTTTCCAAAGGTGAACAGGGTGTACGAAGTTTTGGCGGGTATGGAGGCGCCCCACGGGCTCTACCCTGTCATGATGAACCCCAGCACCGGGCAATTCTCCAGCACACAGGCAAGAGGAGGTTTCAATACCGACTTCTGTACGTGTCACAGTTTAATTTTGATCAAGTCGGTGGCGCTCGCTTTGCACCAGGTGCTCCCAGTACGCCTCATACTCCCGAGAATACTCAGAGTACTGCTGAGGGTATTTTGTACTGCGAGTACCGAGAATACTGCAGTACTGACGATCCGAAAAATTGTATCCACTGTAAGAAATGACAGTGTGAGCACACACAGACGGACGAAACACTGCGCGTTCTGGCAGTATCTGCCCTACTGCAAGTAAGTGCTGCGAGGTGCCCGCAGTACCCGCAGCACTGAAAACCCCCGGAATACACGAATTTGAGGTGAGGTACGTATTGATGTTGGAAGATGTTTATTGTTGTTATTGTTGCTGTAGTCGCAGGAAACATGAGGGGATGGGCGCCGTTGGAAAAGCCGCGCCGCACCGATCGTTTCCGGGAGAAAGCCGCCCATGAAAAAACAGAGCCGAGTCGAGTCGCTAAATCACATCGACACCGCTTGCAGTTTCTCGCACGCGTATATGCAAGCTTATTTTTTTATGCTTGCCGGTTAACGCAAGAACGCTCGGTGCACCCTGCATCCATGACACCGATCGCCACGAGCCTACTCCTGCTGTAGATGCATGCTCCACGGTAGATAGAGGTACACCTGGAATTTTCTGAGGATTTTCTGAGGCTCCTCGCTTAGGGAGCTCTGTATGCCAACCATTGTTTTTTATAAAACAACCAATGCGCACATACAACCCGATCGGTATCAAATCCCACGACCTACTACGATGCTTACTGTTACGAAAATTCTAGCAATATAAGAACAAGTGCTGTTGTTGGGTACTGTAGTAGTATCGTGGTAAGGGAATGAAATGAAGGTACCATTGGAACTGGCTAGGAAGGCAGCTTCTCTTGTTCAGTAGACTTCTTCTGGTGTTGGCATATTAATCCTCATGACGAGAGGAGGGAGCTAGCTGTTGAGAGAGTGAGTCGATAGGGGGCTTGATTCAAGGCATCAAGCCCGCTCTGCTCTCCTTCTATTAACCCGCTAGATGGGTAGAGACACTTGTCCGAGGAACGTTTCCTCGGGCGCTTGTCTATTCTTCTCCTATCAGCTATCCTAACCATTGTACTGCAAAGGAAACTTCAGAGCCCGGGAATATGGTTATTCAGGGCTTTGATACTACGGGCTGTAGCATAACCACTTCTATAGCCCGATACTATATATCATATTACATTAGCCCACCCTGAATAGTCGTATATGCAGACCACACGACGGTCAATGGATGATACCGGAAAAGGAGGTCGAAGATACGGCCATTCGAAACAACGTAATGAGGCTATAGATTTCCCCACACCTCATAGCAGCTTCTCAGTTGGGAACAGCCCCATATTTCAGAAGAAAAAAGCCAAAAACTTGCTACCCTTACGCATATAGAACTACGTCAGTATAAACTCATTTGGGCCGGTCGGTGTTACGTGTCCGGCGGCTACTTCTTCTTTAGCGTTCAAGAGCTTTTGGCCAGTACGAAAGTTCTTGGACCTTGCCCGGCGGCTACGCACGAGTAGCTGGTACGAAGAACGAACGCCTGCTGCGTTCTCTCCCTTCTCAGCTTAAGACACCCTCCAAGATTTCAAGTCAACCAATATCCCGAAGGGGAACCTTGTACTTCAAATGTCGTATATACATATATATATATATATATGTGTGTAAATACCAGGTATGTATTCATATCTATGGCTCAAAAGCGGAGGCGTGAAGACTGCAATAGCCGCGACTTCCGCCACGGGCAGCCAAACGATCAACGTAACATGCCGCTCAGGCCGAAGCCCCAACTGTGATGTCTCCGTGCTGTGACATTGACCACCGCACGAGGTTTTCTTGAATGGGCCAATGTGTGTATTTTTTTTTTTCTTTTTCCTTTTCGAATTGTTTTCTTTGTTTTCTGATTTTTTTGTTTTTCGTTTGTTTCTTTCTTTTGTTTTCTCTATTTCATAGAATGTAAATGTCGTGCCTGTCGTACCCAGTATGATGACATGGCCATGCCCTGTCTACCCTGCTTACTGCGTAACAATGTACAGTAGTATCTCTGTGGCGTAGCTTTGTGAACACATAACTTGTATCTCTCTACATAGGATTGAAGAATCAGCACGGACACTGGTTGTACTGGACGTCGACGAGTAACACTCACACGTGTTTGGCAACGGCAGCAATTTTCGTATTTAAAAACTGACTCATCCAGGAAAAACGGCGTTAAAAATGACGATTACAGCTGCAGTACGTACTTGCCACTACGCGAGGTTGGGAGGTGATACAAAGAAGATGTCCGAGGTACAGAGCGCAAGGAATCGTACGACGGGACGGGCCCAACACGATCCCACCCGTGCAGTTGGGGGACCACAGTAAATAGGACCAAATATTGTTATTAATAGTAAAAATAGGTAAATATATACGTTTTTGTCTCTTCCGCAGGTCCTATTTACTATGGTCTCCCGTGACTAGTAGACGGTGTGATAACACTAAAGCTATCATCGGTTTGGTCGCTATCTTCAACACCCAGAGGGATCAAGTGGCAGACTTGAGGGGGGGGGGGGGGGGGGGGGGATGCTTGCATCTACCCCTTCGATGAGGAAAATCGGACCTTGGGCGTGACAAAAAACCGGCCACGGTTAGGCCCTATAACTTTTCTCTCTAGCAGACACAAAACCGGCACGGTTAGGCGCTACAACTTTTCTCTCTCGCGTGCGCTGTCGCGTCCTGTCGGCGCGCTGTGCTGGGTACCGCTTTCCATTTCACGGGGGCACCATGTTCTATCTGTCATTAGGTTACCTTCGGAGCGCTGGGAGACTCGTTCTACGAGTACCTGCTGAAGGTGTGGATGCAGGGAGGCCGAAAGGAGGAGGCCTACCGCAGGATGTACGACGACGCGATGGACGGGTGTCGCGGATATTTTGGTGCAGAAGGTGAAAACGCGTGCTTTTTTTCCATACGATAGAGGGGGTACATATTATGTGTACGTAGAATCACATTTTTTTTTCCGAGGCGGCTCCTGACTGGAGGAAGTTCATGCCTCAATACCTGCAGCAGCGGCTCCTGACTGGAGGAGCTTCATGCCTCAATACCTGCAGTAGAACCAAAACCGACTTTTGAGAAAATATGTATTTACTCTTACCCCCGACGAACAATCACGTGGACTATATACCCAGGTACCAGTCCGACAATTTATGTAGGGGCAGTTTGAATATAACTTGAATAATGAAGGGGTTAGACTTTGAACCTGAAGACGTGAGTTCAAACCCCGTCAAGAGCACCATTTTTTTGTTATGCAAATATATACCGGTATGTTTTGTGTTCAAATAAACTATTTTTTTTTCATTCGTGTACACTCAACACAAGAAGTACTCAGCCTTGAAATTTGGTGGGTGCTAACGGGACTTTTTTTTGTGCGACACCAATGGGACACATTGTTACCGGGTAATTACCGGATAATTTCCTCAGTTGAGGAACTCCGCCAGCCAGAAAAATATTTCGGCCTACATGTGCTATGTACATACATTCCCCCTACTTTCGTTGCATAGCGCGTCAGGTGTCGTGATTGACGACTAACCCGACCCGCGTATTCGTTTCGGGGGTCAGGTGGGGTCAGCATGCTCACGCGCCCCATTGTACACTATCAGCAGCCGGTTAAGCCGTTGCAACGGAAGTGACCGGGATAAATCGACACACAACACTAACCTTACTCGTGGCAGCGTGGCGAGCTTAAGCTGTAGCTTAAAGCTATGGCTCAAGCTTTAAGCCTAACCAATCCGCCGCACGGAGTACAATACCAAAACAAGAGATAAAATGGTTTGTCTGCCTTACTTACTCCTGGTAAACGCTTGACATATTTTGTTACCGCACCGGTCCAAAAATTCTGAACCTGATACCTTATTCTAACCGTTTTGTCCTCACAATAGGAGGGTGGTGGTGTCCTAAACCCATTAAATTACTTGAGAATAGAGTACGATTTTTACCGCACGTGTTTTTAGTGGGGGGGGGAAGTACTTGGGAGTAGAGTAGGATCAGTTCTGTTTTACAGTGGAGAAAAAGGGGTTCAGTCAACACGCCCTTTGTGGGCCGAAAAAAAAAAAGTGGGAATATTGTTTACGTAAGGTCAGTTGGTGCAAATATCGACCGGCAGGGACCCCAAGGCTACGCTTAAACGGCGAGGGGGGCTTACGGCGCGGTGTTTTTCCATTTTTCCTTGGAAAATGGTTTTTAACACTATTATACCCCTGCGCCGAAAGCAACCACAACCGTGGTCATGCCGCCCAAGTATTGCAAAAAAACGCCGACTGGAAGGGCACATGACCATATATTCCTACACACTGATCTCGCTGCCTCAGTTAATGTATGCGCGTAGCCGTGGACCACGGGTCGTCGTAGTTGCGCGCCTTCATGTCGACACTAGGTGTTAGATATAGTTTGTATACGTGTCGAAAGTTTCTCAGTCGGAGAATAACCCCCCCCCCCCTACATTGTATAGGTTGGGTTGGCGCCGGTCGGCAACGACACTGTAAAACATGCCGCTCACTAGATGAGCTAGACAACCAGGGTACCGTTTTTTTTTGGGAGGTCGGTCACAGCTGGCGATCGAGGTATAGATCACTTGTGCGGGGTGGAGAACCTTCATTCCGCACAAGGGGAATGATCGCATCACGCAGTGTTCATGGTGAGACACCCACGAGGCAGTCACATGGTACCCCCATTGCTGTCTCTGGAAGTGGCCACACCGGGAATTTCTTCTTTTGGGGAGACCCCCCCTCCCCCGTCAGTCAGATTAAGCTTTGACCATACCCCTTTTAAGCAGAGCTGGGCATTGGCACTGTATGTGCCGGCAGTAGTAATCTACTGATTGACCTGGCCAGTATGTTCGCCAGTATATAGACGCCTACCTTGCGTTCGCCCAAGAAACACGCCATATATTGTAGGACGGAAACCCACTACGTAACAGCGTTTCGGCAGGAGAGAGGAGAGAGGAGAGACAGTATGCTGCTGCAATCCAATACGGTATACTGATTGATTGTGACGACAGTACAATCGCTACTGACTGAGTTACCCAGTGCCCAACCCTACTTACAAATTTGGCTGCACTGTCTGTGCAGAAACCTAAAGTTGACTCTAATTCCAAGTCGTTTTGTCCCCACATTGTCCTCACAACGGCAGCGCAGTCCTAAAGGGGGAAAAGTGCTGATGCCCTCTAAATCGATCGACCCCCCCTCGACTGTCAACCCCCCCCCCGGCGTCTCGAAAAAGGGGCGTGGACTGACGTACCTCAGCGAGTGGAATGGCAAGTCCAACCATCACCGGATGGACCACCTCGCGTGTTTCATGGCCGGGAACCTGGCCCTCGGAGCGGTGACCTCGAACGACGCCGCCAGAGCCGCGAGAGACTTACGCACGGGAAAGGTAGGTCACGTGCGCCACGGTACTGGCAGTGTGAAGGTTACACGTTTCCTACTGAGCAATATAGGAGTAGACAAAACAAACATAGATCGATCACCCAGTCGAACGCAAAAGGTGTTAGATACCCGCTGAGCATACAGGGGTAAACAAATATCGATCGATCACCCAGTCAAGTGCGAAGGTGCTAGCTACCTATTTTTTTTAGCAATAACAGAGGTGAAAAACTGTCGATTGATCACCGCGCCAAGCACAAAGGTGTTAGTGAACTGCAGAGCAATAGAGGCAGAAAACCATCGATCGATCACCCAGTCGAGTATGAAGGTGTTAGTTACCTACTGAGCAATACGTAGCGGTAAAATATCGATCGATTACCCAGCCAAAAAGTGTGAAGGAGACGCCATCACCTACTGAGCAATACCGACGGGTAAAAATATCGATCGCAAGTGCGTAAGTCCCGTCGTCTCAGCAAAAACCGGCCCTCTGCAGACGCGTGTGAGCGCGGCGCCGTGCAAATCCCGAAGCATCAAACAATTGCGATGGCGCACGTTGAAGGTTCCGGGTACTCCGTCTATGATCCCCTACCGACCGGGTATTATCTACTGAGCTATAGGAGTAAAATACTGATCGATTAGCCAGCCCAGGGTAATCCTTACAACACTCTCGCCCCCTCTGAACGGCGGGATCTTTGGGGCGTCGATGTCGTATTCGGCCGTACGCTGACGTACCCGCTTCGTTTCAATACCTGGGGAACCAGGGAGATACGTCTTTTGGAGACCACACGCGCAAGCGTTTCTATGGAAGAAACCTTCGAAGTGCGATTCGAACCCGTGCCCTCGACGAAGTTAAATGTGAAGGTATTACCTACTGAGCCATAGGGGTATAAGACCGATCGATTACCCAACCCAGGGTAGTCCTTACAGCACTACCTTAGGTTCGCATCACCGTACTGCTGTATAACACGTGTGATAGTATAGCGCTCCACCTCGGACGGATGTCACTGAGACTATACGTGCTTTTCTCGACGATGGAGAACGTGTAAACCCCGAGTAGCGATGCGTCCATGGGACTATCTCGTGGAGATATTTCCACAGCCACAATGCTTCTTCGCCGTGTGTCCAAAGCTACCATTTGCTTTGGAGAGTCTTGGCTAGGAAAGTTCCTTGGCAGCAAAGAGTTTTTGCTATCTAGAGTGTCTTGCGGCATGTGGCCGACGCCGCAATCGTCACATTTTTGTTCGCACTCGCTGTTCCCCACTGAAACCTCAAAGCGAATATAACCGTGTTGGGATCGAACCATGTCGAAGCAAAGTGAGACAAGATATAATTATGCTGTTAATACCAATCGCCTACAGTACATCGAGTTGTGAGCAAACCAGCCGATCGAGCCGCGTCGGCATGAATCACGTGAACCGCGTGTGTGTCGCCGCCCCCGCACTTCCCCCCCCCCCCGCTCGTTGTTTTGGCCGCCGCTGTTCACGGGCTCCCACTTGCTCAGGCTTTAGCATACACGTGCTACCAGATGTACTTGCGCACCCCGACGGGCCTGTCCCCCGAGACAATCGAGTTCAACGGGGGTCGGGGACATGAGGGTGCGCGACAGAGCTCGCTTCTACGCTCTGCGGCCGGAAACGCTCGAGAGTTTCTTCATCCTGCACCAGCTGACCGGAGACCCGGTGTACCGAGAGTGGGGATGGGACATCTTTCAGGCGATCGAGCGACACTGCCGCGCGGGGGTCGGGTACGGTTCGTACCCCGACGTCGAGGTGAGGCAGTCAGCGGTGTAGAACTCCGTACTGCGACAGGGGTACAAGTAGCGGCACCTTCATCTTTCTCTCCTAACAAGGCATTTTCCTCACTTGGAGTGCGCGACGATGTTTAGAAAAAAGAAAAAAAAACTAAGAAGCCCGATACACGAAAGCCGATCCCATGGGATTAGGTGAGGTTAAGTTAGGGTATATGTACTGCTAAAATTACGTGCATTCGGATTCCTTTTTTTTTTTTTTTTTTTCGGGCAATGAATGTTTCGGAGGTGGTTAACGTTGAAGCTCACATGCCAAACATACATGCGTCGGGTGGCAAGCGCAATATTAGTAACGTTGGGTGTATCTTCTCCTCGGTAGTGTTGAGGGAAAAAAAGTACAACCCCTAATTGCCACCCCTACCGTAAGCAAACGGGGACGGTCATTATAGCAGTCGCTTCTTCGCCGCGATGATGATGATGCGCGTGGACACAGTCCTGCTTGTTTGGAAGGAAGACATCGCACATTAGTTGAGCGCAACAAACGTTTGCCGCATTCGATCAATCAGCACCACGCACACTCAGACACATGAGCCTTGCAAAAAAAAGAACAGCCAAATCTAGCTGCAGAAGAGGGTGGTGCAAACGGCACCTTTGCAGCCAACAAAACTACGAAATTACGGACATGACGCAAGAGACTTCAACTCTTGGGTCATGTTCTTGCGTAGGCCTCTCGGGGGTCGTCCTTGTCGTCTCGGTCCGCAGTCGTGTCCTGTAGCTATTGCTGTCGTTGTCGTCAAATCAGACCCACCAAGCTTCATAGTTCACCGTCCAAACACCGGGTCACACGCGGTGCATTCGAGACAACGCTCATTGAACCGACTTCTGACGCCGAAGGAAGACCGCAGCATTCCCTCAGACGCATGCTATCTTAAAGCAGGGGTGCACATGCGCTTTTCCTGAGGCTCCTCACTTGGAGAGCTCTATGCTACTTCTACGTCATACATACTACTAATAAGTCATATATATATTATTACTAAGTCACACATACTATTAATACGCCATATGTACTATTAGTAAGTTATCTATACTACTACTAAGTCATCTACACTACGTATTCATAAGTCATTGCTAGGTCATACAAAGTCACCTAAAAACAGTTTCAAAAACAGGCTTAGGTAAAAAGTCAACTCTTAACCCCGATGAGCAAATCCCATGGCGTGCCAGATCTACATCGAAATTTGCCTTGCAATTCAAAAGTTTTCCCCCTATCGTAGCACGCACCATCATCCCTTAATCTCAGAATGTCGCGCGACAACACCCTCCAAGCAACTGTTCCTGCTCGTTCTCGTTCCCGATTCGCCTATTGCTTACATGTTCTTTTCTTCGTTCCTCGTTCTTTTGATGCGAAACAGAACCCCAAGGGCAAGGTGGATGACCACATGGAATCCTTCTTTCCGGCGGAGACTCTCAAGTACCTGTATCTCCTGATGCAACCGGATCACGAGATAGATTTGATGCGATACACTTTGAACACCGAGGCGCATCCGCTCAGGACATTTGATCCCTCCCCACAGCGTCTCTGAACAAATCTTGCGTTGAAAAACAATGCTATCCGACGATACGATGTGTTAGTTTCGCACATGTACAGTCGCGTTCAGAGCTTCTTAGCCGATATGTATTTTTTTCATGGTGTTTCCGATCCTCCTAGGGCTCCAGCACCGTCGTGTTTCTACGGAATACTTTTTTTGGGAGTTAAAGTGAGAACAACAGCAAGAGGAGAGGAAGGGAGCACAGGGTTTTCTACCGTATCGTGGCTTTTCGGCTTGCATTATTTTAGAGTTTTCGGAACAAAGTGGTCATGTCGCTGCTCCTCGTCTAAAAGCGTTGTGTTCGTCGACTGTCTTTGGTTTGTAATTTTTGCGTTGTAGTTGTGATTGATGTACTTTGGCAAATCTGCGGTACCTTTTGAAACCCTGTTTTATGTGCTACATATGGAGGAAGTAGTCCGAATTGTTATACCAGTACGTGTCACGCAGTTGCATCCGCTCTTGAGAAAAAAATGCCTATGTACTGCTATGACAATCGTTGCTCTCGGGTCATGTTGCGATACTTATCGAGGAACGGAGCGGTCGGCGTCGGGAGGCTTTGTGATCGGCGGCGATTCGGTTGTGTTTCGTACCTTGGTCCACGTCGCGCCTACTACCGTAGGGCAGCGGGTTCAGCGTTGCTATCTCAACGCTACATGTTGGCAGTTTTAGCGATGATGCTCTCTGACGAAAGCCACTGAGCGGCTGAGGTGTGGCATGCGCCAACCTGTGGTGTTTTGGGTCCGATCTTATCGAAGTACAATGGTTCAAGACAGCCGTATATATCAGTCAGTGATCAATTCATGCGTGTGTGTTTTCTACCCGTCGACATCCAGCACAATCAGTGTCCGAGCCGATTCTTCGATCCTAGCGAGATACAAGCGCTGTGGTAACAAAAGTACGCCACAGAGATACTGCCTTGTTATGTTGTAAGCAGAGTAGATAGTGCAATGCCATGTCATCATACTGGATACGACAGGGACGACATATATACCATGAAAGAGAAAACACGAAAGAAAAAAAAAAAAACAAATCGAAAGAAAAAAAAAACACCAAAAAATATAAAAAATAGATGCTAAAGAAAGAACAATACAACCACACATGAACAGAGCAAGACCAAGAACGAAGGGAAAAAAAAAACAGGCAAACCGAAGCACAACAACAAAAAACAAAAAACACCCTCCAGGCGGCTGCAGCAGTTTGTGCTACGTAGCATATAGACAGGCTCTACCTACTACTGTAGTCGGTCTGGTACTTTGTCACCTTGTCTGCCGTCTCCTTCCTGCTTTCGTCAACTATACCCCACCCCCGGAGAGATTGCCTGAGACAACCCGAAACAAGCAAAGCAGGCTCGTCATCCACCCACGCCACACGACTCCTTTCGTAAGGACAAAGCGGAAGGAATGTAGAAAAAAAAAGAACAATAAGAAAATCACAGAAGATGAAAGCGCAAAACAAAACAAAACAAAGAGATGTCACCTTCGAACCAACCGCAGCAGTTGGCGGCACGAGTACAGTAGCATATACATGTTCCACTTACTTGTCGGCCTGGTGCCTTGCTACCCTGTCTGCCATCTCCTTCCTACTTCGTCCGCCGTGGTTTCCCTTCTATTCCTTCTGTTGCCCCCCCTGACCCAATTCCTTTGGTCGGGTTTCCCTCCACTCCTCCTGTTGCCCTCCCCTCCCCCCATTCCCTTGGGCACCACCCACGGCCGATGCGCAGCGCTGCCTACTAAGCTGTGCCTCATCCTCGTGCCATTTCACCAAGAATCGTTCGGCTGATTCGAGGACCCCCCGGTACCACTTCCCCGCCTTTTTTTCTGAAGTGGACCACAGCGCGATCTCAACTTCAAACACCAAGGGGGAATGTTCTGTTGATCCTTCGGTGGCTTGGAACTCCCTAAGGTCTTCGACTAGGCATCTATGCCAAGTCTTCAACTGTCTGCCAGGTCTTTGGTTTTCCACACTAGTAATCCCCCCGAACACTGCCTGACTGGGTAATTGCTCCTTCCTTTGCCGCGACACGGCCCTCGCAGAAAAGAGCCTTCGTTTGCGCATGGTCGCTTCGATGCCTTCGCAACGTGTCATCTTGAGGTCTTTCGCGTACGAGAGGGTGGTGTGGTCGGTACGAAGTCGGCGCTGGAAGCCAATGACTCGCAAAAGGAAGTGGGGGTGAGCCGTTCGGAGCTTGGCAAAGTGCTTCGCTCTGAGGGTCCAAATTACACGCCCGTACAGCAGGGCCTCAATCACCTTGGCCTTCAGCGGGGTGGTCGTCCTATCATACAACTCCGGGCTAAACTGTTTGAGGCATGCCCGCATGAGACGCATCCGTCGGTCGATTTCGAGCGAGAGGTCAACGCTTTCGCGGATAATGTCGCCTAAGTATAAGAACTGGGCCGTACACCTCTGGCCTGCTGCTTCGATGATGAGCGGTGGGCCGAGGGTTGTCTGGTCCGGTGTATGTAGCACCATTGTCCCTGGCTTCCTATCCGATACCGCGCGGCCTGCTGCTTCGAAGACAGTCACGATGACTGTCACCATTTTAGAGAGTAGTTCGGCCGGCTCCGAGACAGTTCCTGCGTCATCGGCGTACAACATTTTCTATATACCCATACGCACGCATGTCAACGGCTCCTGCTCCTCTGTTCCGACACTCCAACATCGTAGAGTTGAACCAAATCCTTTACGATGGCTTCGTCTTTGCAGAAGCGTACCAGTACGACGTGTAACACAGCAGCAAAGAACACGTTGAACAGTAACGGTGATAGCACGCAGCCTTGCCGCAGCCCCTGCGTGACATCAAACCATTCCGATGAGTGCTCGCCGTCATCCGTACGCACGCGAGCCCGCATGCCTTCATAGAAATTGCGGAGAATTGTGAGCATCTTTGTTGGTAAGCCAGAGCGTGTGGTACCTCCCACAGCAGCTCTCGGTCGACAGAGTCGTGGAGTTGCGGCGTGGCATGCGTTCACAGTTAGCCGTGCCGTAAATAGTGTTGGTATCGAACTAAAATCGAATTCGATTCTGTTACCAATAATCAAAACAAAAAAAAAACGACAACAACCGCATAGAAAACACGGGGATGTTATGGGATGGAGGATAAAACACGTCCGATATATATCATATATCGAAAATTTCGATATGTCGATACAGTATATTGAAACTTTCGATACGATATCCAACGCTATTAGTCGTAAGTCACCTTGGGGGCGTATACCTAGCCCAGTAATTTGCCGCGTCAGCTATTACTAACTGCAACTGCGCACGCAGTCGTGTTGCATCGTACGGTCGCTGTGCAGCTGCACACAGCTTTGCGAGGCGCGGGCCATATTAATAGTAATGCACAGCCATCGAGGGGGGGTATTACGTGTAAAAGTGTAGCCAATTCATAGGTAGCCAATATTTACCCTCAACACAGACGGCAAGCGGGCGGCCTTCAGCGTGTAACGCTCTGGCAGCTGGACGAAGGTGTCAAGGCGTTGGTGTCAAGTATGCCGGCAGCACAAGGATCAAACCAAACGGTACGGTGGTGCAATGTCGAGCTTCGACGACAACAGCCTAGACGGAGCATACAGCAGTGCAGCTTATTATATCTACTGTTCGTAGCGGAGTACACAACATCGCGGTGTGTTTGTAACTTACTAATTTATTTTATGATTTATCATCGCCTTTGCTTTCCAGCTTCTGGACAAAAGCCGTGGTCACAGGGGTCGTCCCTTTCCCCCCCCCGGTACGTGCCTTCATTTTTATCGCGCATAGGGTTCAGCACTTCCACTGCTCGTCGATATTCCTCGAATGTTGCTAACTCACGCTCTAGCGCTTTCTGCCAACCAATTGTGTTGCAAGCGAAAGTCCTAGCGAGTATGTGCACTCGGTAATAATTGAACCCACGCATTTGGTTTTACAGTAGTAGGCACGCCGACCACCTACCAAGCAACCGGGAGCGCCGGCACGTACGCGTGCTGATGGCATATTTCTGCCTGCGACTCGGCCGGTGCATCGTTTCCGGGGAAGAATTAGCCAGATCTTAGAAACACATCACGAGCTACTAACTGCAGACCATCCAGATTAGTCATTTGCCGTTACGATGATATGTTGTGCCAAGAGCCGTATCATACAGATCCCACCCCGAAAGAAATCATGTGCGCAGAGAGCCTTCAGCAGCACGGATCCCACGCGGAAAACGAGACCTACTACTGTAGTTCGGGCAGATCATATAGCGAACAAATCCTACCATAGGCAAAACCGTTTAAAGAATCGGTCCACATTCCTAGCTATATAAAATAAAAATGATCAGGGACTGTCTGCCCGTCTGCCCCGAAAGATCTAGGTAAATCATGGAACAGTTGTGGAGCTGATATGCCTAAAGTTTGCGTGTGTCGTTTTTTTTGTCTCATGTCATCCGTTATCTTTGCCCTAAGATACGTATATACGTCTCCAGATCCCTCCCTTTCATAAGTCAGGTCCGGGGTGGAGCTGTCGCAACGATCCCCCCCTCCAAACCCAGACATTGACTTGCTTGAAGAAACTGCAACTTGATTACTGGATAGTTGAACAAACACTCAGCGTGGCGAGGATCGCATCCACTCCCGTTCTCTCTCGGCACACTCTTCCTCTCGCACCGTCCCCTTTCATGCCGCGACTCCCCTACCGTGAGAGACGACCACCGGGCAGCGACAGACCCAAAAATACCATTAAAAGTCGCGATCACTAAAAGATCGACGCGGCCACTAAATACCACAAAAACAAGTCGCGATCACAAAACCTGATCCGGTACTCAGTCCACTTGAGGGTGATCGTAAAAAAAGTAGAAGAACAGGCGTTTCATCACGCGCTAGGGAACTCGTCAGCGCAGAGCTCGCCCCCCTCACCCCCAACCCAACTCAACCCAACCAAAAACCCTCTCTACAGAAACACGAACATTGCGTAACCTCCCTCGAAAAAAAATACGATTCGGGGATAAACAATACTTGGCATTAGAATGAGGGTATTGTTTAGAAAGTAAAAGGCTACGTAAGAGATGTTGAGGGAATATTTGGGTAGTAAAAGGCTACGCGAAAGGTCCTACTTTTGCTAACTATATAGCGCTTTGCCAAGGGGGGTGGAGCGTGTTTTCACCCTCCCCCCCCCCCCCCCCGCCTCGCGCCCGCTCGCGCGCCCAACCCGTCGCCCATCAAGCCAGTCGTTCACGCTAAGGCCTGACGACACCACTCCGAGTAAAGGGGTGACTCAAGCGTCTTAAGTCGTTTCACGAAGACATTCAGAGATGCGGCAGGGTCCACTGGTGGTGCTGGTCCCGCCGCCGAGCCCGTTTGCGCTCGAGAGATTGCCCCCGCCCCCGCTGCGGAGAAGTCAAGCTGCTTTCCCGGCTGTCCTGAGGGCAGGTCTGGGGGGGGGGTGTTGCGGCGCAGCGGTTACACTTGGATTAATCCTGCTCCATTTTTAAAACAAACTAAGATAAGGAGCATAACACAGGTACACTGCTGTAGTCTACGATTATGCCATCATGTTTGCCCCGAACTATGTTGCTAATGCTCGAAAATAGTCCTAGGTATATACGATGTTAGTTTAATGCTCTTTAAAACGCCCACACTCACACCGAAATAATTGCGAGGATACGTAGTGGTCAGCTAGGCAGCGGTAGGGAAGTGAGGTCTTGAGCAAATACGCCCATTGACGGCATGGCGGACGGCAAATGACGTTAACTACTACCAGGTACCAGGTAGGGTCTAGTGTCGATGATGTCGGCCGAACGCGCGTGACTCTATGTATTCGTCCACCACGGTGCTTGGGCACATCTATACGGTGCTTGGGCACATCTATAGCTGTGCCTGTAGTCTGCACAAGCGATTATACATACTGCTGCTCTAGGAGAGAAAGACGACACACACAAGCGACAAGATCGCGTTCATCTCAACGAACCTATACCAATATTTTCTCCCATTGGTTCAAGAAAATGGCCATCAATGATGAAAAACCGGTGCTCGTTTTTTTTCGTGACGGACGGTCGTTCCGTCATGAGGGGCATATTTGGTCTCTAGAGGGGAGGTCTGGAAGTTTTGCGGAAAGCGGTTCAACAAGGGAAAAGGAAGGACGTCGCGCGAAACGGCGAAAACATGACGGTGGGTGGCCACAGCAGCAACCTATTGCCCCGCTACATCAGTAACTGGTAGTCAAGAGAACAAGCGGCGAAGGGAATGGAATAGTTGCGCACTGCTGCTGTAGTACACCGGTAAGGGAACAACTACGTAGGCTTTTCGAGGCTGTGACGCAGCCAGGCGGGGCCAGGGGGGCTTCTTCGAGGGATTCAGAGGGAAAACGCGAGAGGGCACACTTTTTGTCTTCCATGACGATTGTAGAATATCTGCCACACGACCAAGCCCCGGGCTGCGAGGGTGGATGATAAGGCAAAAAATAACGCTCAGACGCACGCGCTCAGCATCACGACACTGCTCGCCACTGCTGCGCGATCACTCGTATTACGGGTGGGTATATGTAGTAAGAATCAGAACCCACGATAGACCCAAAAACCATGTATCCTCCCTACCCTGTCAATACGCTATTTACGGTTCTGCTTACCATGTTCCCTCGTGATAGATAGACGCTCGACAGGGAGCCCAGAGACGTTATACGATAGAGGGTCACCCTGACTTTTCTGAGGCTCCTCACTTGACCTTAAGGAGCTCCACACCTCACCCGAAACTGACTTCAGCCAAAATCAAATTGCATCCCGATGAATAATCTCATTGCCCAAGAATACAACTACGTCATTTTTCGAAACAAGATTTGGCATTCCGACGAATTCGGGTCAAGGGGCCCCGTCATTCAGATGAATCATTTTAGCGGAACCGTGCTAACTCTATCATAGAACGTAGAACGCGTCTCCACAAATACTTGTTTCGGCCCCCATGCCGTTGGCGCCAAGAGGGTTTGGGCCTCCACACCTGCCGAAGGCTGCAAAGCGCTTACAACTCTTCAGGACTGCAGTCCGATTTCGGGGGCAAGATGCTTGATTATTGGAGTGGTTTGTCCCCAACACGGGACTGCAGTTCTACGAAGGTTCAAGAGAGGGATATACTAGAATATGTTGAGCATCGGCGACACGGAATATCGCAGAGGCGTATGGCGCTAAGCGCGAGCTCAATTTGCGCGTCTGGCGGCATATCACATCCCATTTCGAGGCAGACTGGGAGCATTCGTCGTTTGGTCTCGGGGTTGGTCTTTTTCTGGTATCGGATGCTTGGTTGTAGATGATCGCCAGCAACGTTGTGGACGGCTGTGGTATTCCTGGTTATAGCTACCCACCCAGATATAGGGTAGATAGTTGAGTGGAATTACTCAATGTGAGATCGTCATCATGATCATCATCACCACCACCAAAACCATCATGATGATCATCACCATCATCAGGGGTGATAGCTTTAGATGATCACCAGCGACCGCGTCGACTTGTATTTCTATTCTTGCTACAAAGCTAGCCACTCTCAGCCACGTAGGGGTTGTTCTAACGTTGGCCTGTGTGAGTAAACATAACCCCATGCGTTCCATAAGAAACATCCACAAAGTACCAGAAGCCAAAAAGAAAAAAGAAAAGCACCTCCAGCCTTCGACTCACAAAAGCCGCAAAAAAAAAAAACAAATGTCTCACGAAAACCATGGGAAGAAAAAACGCATCCTCTGACGGGCATCCGGGAGAGAACGGCTACCAACCTTCCGGCACGCCGAGGCGTGTTGTTGCCGTTGCCGTCGCCGGAGACTCGTCACCGTTGCCCACGCCTCCCGCACGTCGCGGGGAAACCCCTTTTCTCTTGCCCTTGCTCCCCTCTCGCCTGTCGGACGAGTCTGGGGGATTTATGCGGAACGCCTTCGCAACGTGTTCGACGTCGGCGAGCCCACACTTCCTCTTGGGAGCCGGAAAAAGGAGCGCGGTACATATATAGGATGGGCGTGGGGGTTGGGCGGCGGCGTCGGCACCGGAAAGGTAAGGAGGTACTACGACGATCTGGACTGGATGGGGCGAAAGACGGGTGAGCTTGAATCAAAAGCGCACGTCGTCAGGGCTTGACCCGTTTAGGACCGCACTCTCGTTGTTGGGACATTTTACTTGGAATTAGAGTAGAATTTAGGTACACGTACAGTGCAGTACTACGAAGGGTTACGAGTGCTACTAAAAAGGGGTACAAGTACTACGTGTATAGTACTGCGTATAGTGTCAATACAAAGGTTTACGAGTACTACGTACCAGGTGTAACACTTTCGGCACGTTGAGGGAGGGGGAAGAAAAAAAACGACGACGACAAAAAAAAAATGGTGACTATACCATCGCTCGCTGAAGGGACGCTCGCTGAAGGGTTGGGACATGATAAAAAAACTTGGTGTCCGAACAATACTTCCACTTTGTCCGGGGGTATAAACACGCTTGGACCCTTGATGTGAGTATCAAACGGGTACTACCGTACATTATCGTCCAGAGCGGTACAGCGCTAGGAACCGCCCGGCACGCCAAGCTACTTACATGCGTTATGCCTGTTTTTTCTTAGTTTTATTGGTACGCTTTTGATTGAAAAAGGAGCGTAAAGTACCAGGTACGCTACCATGCCCATGCTCGAACCTCCCCCCCCTACAAAAAAAGCCCTAGTACGCTAGTTTTACGCCCTTAAAACGCACCATTATGCCGAAAGAACTGTGAGCACAATGGATACAAGCCTACACGCGAGCAGCCTTCGTAGACGGTGAATAACACCAAACCTTATCTCGTTGCTTTGGGCGTTACCTCTGGGTCCAAGGGGCGTAGGGCTGGGTCTGCCGTATACTGTACGCGCAGCTCCCGTTTTTATTTCGACACTTGAATCTATCTATTTCACAGCGCCTACAGTGTATTATTTCTGTGTCAATAGCTTGGTGACCACAGAGCTCGTATCTCTCCAGGACAAGGAATCAACATGGACACTTGGGTGTGCTGGATGAGCGGTAAAAACAATAACTGATTGATGTCAAGAACACGCACACTCCCTTGTGGTACCTGCCATATGCAGCGTGACGCCGTCGAACGCGTTGGACATGCCATCCTAATCAAGTTCGCTGTGTATCATCCGATAGTTTTTGCAAAGACCATTTCGAAGCGACCCGCAAGCTCCCGCGGGTACGATTTCACCCTCGGTCTCGGTGGTTGCAATACAGCGTGATGCTGTAGAACACGCTGGCTATGCCATCTTACTAATCGAGCTCCCTCTGTACATTCGGATACTTTCGCAAGACATTCTCGAAGCTGCGACAAGCACCCCCCGCGGGGACGAAATAACCTTCTGCCCGGTGAAGAAAGCGGAAGAAGTTGTGATGCTTTTGAGTGAGCGGTCTGCCCTCTATCCTACCGTAGCTCCCGCTTGTTCCCATGAGAATTAAGGACCCAACCCTCCACAGCCGAAACGGCAACCAGATACAAACAGTTACGCACGCTATTTTGACGCACCGCAAGGCTGAATTCGCGTCGATCGGAGCGCGCGATGGATGGATCATCGCACCATCCCTTCGAGCGAAAACACACACACACACAGGGCTCACCACGACGTCGACGCAAATCTTGTCCAGGTCTTGAGCTTTCATCTGCAACTCGCTTGCCACAAAGTTGCGCACCGCGTGGGCCTTAACCTGCGCGGCGAGAGGGTTGACCGAGCCAAGAGTCATATCCCCCGCGGCCTAGGCTGCTTCTTCCCGGCAACAGCAGGCAGTCACAACTTATACGTATATGCGTAAGCCTGTGCTCAACACGGTAACGTTGCAAAAACTACCCGAGAAAGAGAGAGAGCTTTTTTTGGGGGGGAAAAAATACTCGACTTTTTTTAGCACCCTTATTACCGTTGTCGAGAATAAAAAAGACGAGCGCTTAAAAAACGATCGCGCACCCCTGCTGTGCGAAATAATTCAACGCCCTTTGAGTTAGTTGGGGCTGCTCAGCGGCACCGCGCGTGCTCCGACAATGCTTTCTGATACAGCACCCAAAAAACACTGCGCGTAGCCTTTGCACGGGCTCTGTATACAAAAAAAAGTACCGCTGGGGGGGGGTACATAAAACCACCACAACACCAGCGGACGACTAAAAAGCACCAAGTGTTCACAACAGACCAGCTTCCTCACCATGGGTATCACACTACCTGCCCCGACTTCCGCTCTTGGAAGCAGTAGCGGGCAGCGCAAAAGAAGCGTCTAGCACAAGAGGGATGAACGATGGACTCGATACATACCAACTAGCCACGTCACGCGGCAGCTCGACACGCAGCTCGCTGACGGCGTACAGATCAACGAGTCACGTCAAGCGGCAGCTCAACAAGCGTATAAGGGTGGTCACTCAACCTCCCCAACCTTTACAGCTAGAGCATCTTGAGGTAGGAGCTGTCGGGGACGATAAACACTCCATCGGCGGGAGGCGAAGCAAGCCACACCGGTACGGGGAGACGCTTCAGTCCGAGATGCGACTAGCGCGACGTGCCTCCCCGCTGAGGCCGAGCGGTCGAGCTAAATGGCACGAAACGGCGGCAAGGCTGTTTCCGTCCCACAACGCAGCATGCAAACAGGCGCTGTTTTGTGGAGTCGACGCGGACAACGCACCCAAGTACGACTCTGGACGAAAATATATGGACCACTTATGTCTTCATATTGATGCCCCAGCGGTTCTTACATTCCCGTAACTCGTAGCAGTCCAGAGTGTCGGTCGGGGTCGAAGGCATACGAGTCGAAGATGACATATCCCGCACCCCTCTTCTCCATGATCAGCACCGCTGTGCTTGGCCGGACGGGGATAAGTCCGCCATCATCCGAGTAAAGCTACTGGAACCGAGTCACTTTTCGCCCCCACAAACACACCGAGCCACCCACCCACAGCAAACAGGATTGCACATGTCGGACAGACCATGATCTATCTGTAGTTCATCTAGATCCTAACGGCCGTTATGATCACGGTGGCCCCTAATACATAGGCCCAAAAAACGGGGGGGAGAGAGGCTTCCCAATTTTCTGAACAATACTACTGTAGCATCGACGGAAAGAAAGCCTATCATCAACCGCATATTTTTACACAAGACGACAACATTTTCGATTCACGCGGTAGTTCTTCGTGTACCCGCAGCAAAAGTGGGTGTTTTGGGCTCATATTGGGATGTTGTGCGTGATCTGTGTAGTACAGATCCAACCCAGCAAACACGCCCTACTATAGATCATGCAGATGATACGGCTCCTACGCGGCAACGCGAGCTGTAGTGCAGATCACACAGATCATACAGATCAGGATTGTACTTGCACTGAAAAATGTAAAGCATGAGCTGGACATCGACTATCTGTTCCGAGGTGTGCAAGCTTGTGCCATTCCGACAGCTGCGCTATTATTGCGGGGGACCATAGTAAATAGGACCAAATATTGTTAGAAAAGATAGCGAAATATATGGTTTTTTTGTGTGTATCGTAGGTCCTATTAACTATGGTCCTCCGTAATATCAACAGTGATACCTGCAGACATGCGGTCACCTTAGCTTCTACGGTCGCGACGCAGAACGCCGCGGCGTGATACACGGGCGTGCTGTAGTTCAAAAGGTCTCTTTTTTCCGCCGTAACTGTACGCCGACACGCCTCCTAACACATGGAAAACCGACGACGAACGGCAAGCAGCGGGGGGGAGGGTCCGAACGAACAGTCAGTGCTGCATGCGGGCCCTATTGTAGGCCAGAAACTGTGAGGAAACATATGCCACATACCCACAATCTCGGTGTTTTCTAGCATCAATAGGTTCAAGGAGAGGCGGAACGACAAGGTACATACCAGTGTATATCCGTTTTTGTTTGATATTGACGCTCGCCACCTCCCTCCGCGTTTCTCTGGTGCAGCTGCGGGTTGGTTGAATTTTCGCGCTCTAGTCAATTTCGTTGGGTGTGGCGAGGTATGTGTCTATCGATAATAACAGCACGCGACGACAAAAAAGACGCAATCCGAGGCACAGACGCACCAGTCAGAGATGTACGTAAAAAAGACGTGACACTCCGCGAATCACCGTAAAAAAGAGCGCTGGCCTCGCCACAGGGGTGGGCGGTATCGTTTTTTTCAGCGCTTGTTATCTCTAAACAACAGCGATGAGGGTGCTGCTCGACTTGAACATTCTATTTTTCGGGAAGACTACGCTCAACCACATTTTTTTTCCCGCCCGAAAACACACTGTTCGGTGTTGGCAGACCTTCCGGTTCCGGAGGATGAAAAACAATTAAAATCCGTTCTGGGCTACAAAAGCGAGCGCTTGAAAATCGATCACGTACAATACCCCTGCCGGAACTGAACGCTCCTTGCTGCAGTCAAGCGACTGACTTACGGTCAGTCAATTCACAGCCCTGTCTACGGGTAGCGTTGCGAGAATGTCTTTAGCTGGTTGGTTTCGCGGAATCGTTTCCGATGGCGCCAGGGTTAATCCCTTCCCTCCGTTGGAGGTGTCTCTATTAGGAGTAGGAACGGTGCTCCGTCTCGAAAAGGGATGCGTGGTCAATGGTCAAATGACTAAAGGCACGCGCAACAAATGAGTACCCAACCCCCCCCCCCCGCCCTAGTACTCACATAGTGGGAGAATGTGAAATGTACAAGGAGGAACGGGGTGCATTGGAGAAGATGTGGAAAATAGATGATTGTGACATGGAAGAGTTTGGTACACTAGACAGTGGCGAGAAAACGATCGCTATAACCTAGGAGACTAATGGTGGCCACAGGCGGCGAAGCAGGAAGGGGGGATAAGATTAGTAGCAAAAACAAATCTGCGTAATACATGGAAGCAACGTAAGGAGTGCTTAAAGATGTTGGAGGTGTCTCTATTAGGAGTAGGAACGGTACTCCGTCTCGAAAAGGGATGCGTGGTCAACGGTCAAACGACTAAGGCAAGCAACAAATGAGTACCCCCCCCCCCCCCCCCCCCCCCCCCCCCCCCCCCCTTCCTTTCGTGGGGAATAAAGTGGGGGTTCGACCCCCCAACCATGCGATATCTCGCCTCCACTGCTTCAAAACTAATCAGGGGGGAGGGGAGGGCATCTCGCAAGCGCTATCATACGGTCCGAGTTACACAGTTGGGGGTCGCCTCTGACGAACAAATAACAAGAAAAGACGCTGAAAGTCCCAATCGTGACAAGACGAAAACGTGACAATTTCGGGCGAATCGTGTTAAAACACGAGAATAGTTTTGACGAAATGAAAACTTTCGAAAAACATGCAAGAACACAGCAGAGTGGTGTCAGAGAACACATTGATTGACGTTGCGATCGGATTCGATGGACATGAAAAAAAACGAGATAACAAAAAAAAAAAAAAAAAAAAAAAATCAAGTCACACGCACGACGCACGCTTATATATCACGTTCGTTTCGTGATAATTTTGTCCCGACTCATCGTTTTTTTTTCACGTTTGTTAGAAAGTAACCTCAAACTTAGAGGCCTTGCTCAGGCTCAACACAATCTAGGAAACAGATAGTGCAGCTCTTACTATCTATCTATCTATCTATCTATGTCTCTATCTATCTACCTATCTCTGTCTCTATCTATCTATCTATCTATCTATCTGCCGCCGAAACACCTACATCATGAAACGGGCTTCTTGCACGTCTCATGCGTGGAAAGCAGGGCTGTTCACCGATAGTAGGGTCAAACTTCGCGGGTCAGGTCGGGTCAGGTCGGGTTGGTTCGGGTTGGGTCGGGTCGGGTCAGATCAGGTCGGGTCCGATCAGGTCGGGTCGGGTCGGGTCGGGTCGGGGCGGGGCGGGTAAAAGGGTGACCCGATCCGACCCGGAAGAGTTTGTAGACCTCCTGGCCCGAACCGACCCGATCCGAACCAAACAGACCCGTGAGATTTTCAAAAACTTCAGGGCCCGACCCGTGGGCCCGGTCGAGACCCGTCGAGAGACCCGGTGGAAAGTGCGTGTCCATGAGCTGCTGTAGAGTCTTCCACACCTCGGGCATATAATCTATTAATAGATCATGTACAGATAGATCATCTACAAATCATCGACAGACGATCGATTTCCACTTCATGATCTAGATTTTTTCAAGGCAGACAGATCACTGGCCCCTGCACATACGATTTAGCTCATGTTGACGGGTGGGACCCGAACAATTTGCATGATCTACTAGGACATGTTTCCTGGGTTGGATCTGTACTATGAACACATGGATCCTGCACAGCCTCTCACAACGGCAGCTGAGGAACTAGATCATCTATCTACAATAGATAGATAGATATATCATGACCTGTCCTACAGTAGGGGTGAAACCTTCGAGGTGCTGCGTGTGTGGTGGCAACATCGACGTCGACCCCCCAATGCTCGCCCCAGACCGCCACCAGCGCACGCCGTGTCTTCACCTGGTACTTGTGCAGCAGCGCCCGCGAGCGCTCCACGCTCGCTCCTGCAAACTTTACGGCAAGCTGCTCGATGTTCTTCCCCTTGGGCAAGACTTGAGCGCCGAGAACGTTGCGGATGAGGTTGTAGGTGGCATCGTACGCCTGAACCAAAAACAAGGAGGCAGAAAAAGTCAAAAAGTAATATATAGAAAAACAAAACAGGAAACACTTATGAAAAAACCTCCTCGAATGGAGGGATAGCGACAGGCGCTCCATGAAGGAGAAAAAAAAAAAAACTCTCTCCGCCAAAACCGACGGAACGGCGTTCTTTTCTTTCCGCCCACAGGGTACGGAAGACTGCTGTAACAACGCGCAGGCCGACTCTTGCTGCGTAAGATGATCGCTAACAAACAACAAACCGGCGCGCCGATAAAGTATTTTCGTCGACCAAAAAAAAGGCCTTCCTCCCAACGGCGCAAAACCGGCTACAAGCGTACATACCCCCACACTACTTGAGACCCTCTTATTTCGGGGCAGGTACACGTTTCTTACATGAAACAATGCGCGACCAACACAAATTTCAGAAACGAAAAAAAAAAAACGTTTTTTTTTTGTAAATGCTTCGGGGCAAAAACCACACCATGGTAGGGGGCCTAACAAAACACGCAATCCACAAGTCCCCTGCTATACGAATATATAACTGTCGCCTTCACTGTATACAATATTGACGGAGACGAGGTGGTCTTCGCTACGCCAGATATATATATATATATATATATATATATATATTATATACTATTTATGATAATTGTTGTATCAATTACCATCTGCCAATGTGAAGCATGAGTGCCAACAATAAAAAAAAAAACATGATGAAAAAGCAGAAAGTTCAGGGAACGAAAAGTACAAGCGTGAAACGATGTTAGTTTCCGACTATTACGGGGAACCGTAGTAAATAGGACCTATGGTACACACAAAAAAAAACCCTATATATTTACCTATTTTTACTCACAATATTTGGACTTATTTACTATGTCCCCCGTAACACCAGAAACTGCGAAAAATACTTGCATCTCCCCAGGTTCCCCTTCTCCCGACCCTACTCCCCCTCCCCTCCTCCAGCCGCAAGGGCCAAGTCCTCCTCCCCAAACCACTTGGCACGACAACCCGCTGTCCACAAAACATGGCTGGTGTGCAACTGCTGCGCGTGTGTTCCAACGCGCGGAAGGCTACTTACTACACACGCGGTCTTTGCTGTCCGGCACTGCTGCTGTCGGTTGAACCAAGAAAAAGAGCCCCCGCATGCTGTTGTTGTAGTTCTGTTTTTTTTTTTCTTTATCCGGCGGATGGTTAAAAACATTAAAAAAAAAAAAAAAAAAAAATCACGAAGACTACTTGAAAAGTATACTATTTTAATAACCCTTTTCCTACCTCGCCGTTAAAAAAAATAAGGGTCGTCTACACACAAACAGAAGACACAACGTTGCTTATATTTCCGTCCAGAGCGGTACCGTTTTTTTTTCAAGTCCGAACTCCCAAGAAATTTTCCCTCCGGAACGGGCGCACAATCCTAAACGGCTTAAAAAGGGATACAAAGCCCGTTCAGAACTGCAGTCCCGCCTTGGGGGACAAAACCACCCAAATTCTGGGTAGCTTGTCCCCCAAAACAGGAAAGCAGTCCTAAACGGGTTAACTAAGCACACACACACGCACCACCCGTGGCCGGCCACACACAACACCTGTTTTCGTATTCGCATCAGGGCGTAAGCAGGGGATGTATCTCCGGTTCGGACTCGCATGTATGTCTATACATATATGAACATGTTTCGTGTGTGTCAACCAATTAAACCCAAAACGGCCGTTCACCGGTCGCATCAAACCTCTCGCGGGTCAGGTCGCGTCGGGTCGGGTCGGCTGAAAAAAAAAAGGGTAACCCGACCCGATCCGTGAGAGGTTGAAAACCGAGCATCTCCTGACCCGACCCGACCCGACCCGACCCCACCCGACCGTATCCGACCCGTGATATTTCGAACGCGTTCCTGAACCGAACCGCGGGCCGGGTCACGATCCGTGACCACCCTGAATTTAACTCGGTCGTAGTATGTGCTCGTAGACAACCATGGTTGCAGTATCCAACGGTGCTGCCTGCCGTAGTAAACTGATCAGACGAAACATTCGTCATTTTTTTTTTTTTTGTTTAGCCGTCGAGAAGTAGCCACCTGCTGTACAATAGGCCTTCCAAGTGAGCCGAGCGCACGGCCTTCAAAACCTCTCGGCGCAAGAAGCAGCCCGCACACCTTTTGTGGGGCTTGAACTATACTTGAATACAGTATAGACGGAAAAATTGAACGGCTGAAAAAAAATCGCGATTACAGCATCGGCCCTTGCTTTTGGCTAGGGGGAGGGGGGGGGTGTGTACTCGGGTATCATGCATGGGCGTAGTCGTATGACCATAGACCCTAGCTCGTGGCTGGGGTGTGGGTGTGATTAAAACATGGTGTCCACACTATTACACTTATGCACCGGTATAACGTAAGGAGACGTTTATATGACAAAAGACTCGAGCCGATCCTACTAACACCTCTGCTTGTTTCGCGCTCACAGTATGCTCGTACGCAGGGGGCACAAGGGTTGGTCAGAGAGACCTCATCATTCGGCTCGTTGCTATGATCTACCCCCACAAAAAGAGCTATAGATATCTACGGGGGAACACAGCACACCTCGCACATATCATGATCTATCTGTCTACAGATAGATCATCTAGTTCCTCAGCTGCCGCTGTGAGAGGTTGTGCAGGGTCTGCATAGTACAGATCCAACCCAGGAAGCGTAAGTAGATCCATGACGACTGTACAGCTCCCGCCCTAAATCATGAGCTACGGCAGGTTGTACAAAATCGAGAAGATATCTGCCTCGAAAGATCTAGATCATCAAAGTCGGCATCGATGATCTGCAGATGATCTGCCTGAGGTGTGAGACAAAATAATCAGCTCCAAAAATGGTGCCCAAAAAAAGGGGTCTACTTTGTATCTACGGGGGGAACATAAGTGATTAGAACTAAAATTGGTACGAAAACATAGGGGAGTGCTTCAAGTACATATTTTTTGGGTCTCATATTGTAGGTTCTGAATATTGTGTCCCCGTCCCCGTAACGGTAAGCGATGGAGCACCGGCCCCACACCGACGTGGGAAAAGGTTGTCATACATAAAGGGGGGGGGGGGGGGGGGGGGGGGGGGGGGGGGCAGGCACCCGCCTACCTTCGCCTTCGAATTCGCCTCTTTTATCAACGCTTCCCGAGAGAAGGGAACTCCCAGCTTCCTGCGTAACGTACCGCGAGAGGTGCATGAGGGATGGACGGGTGGACAGTTGATCGCAAGCAGAGGCAACGCACACAGAAAAGACGCAGGAATGGATGGATGGATGGATGGATGGATGGATGGATGGATGGATGGATGGATGGATGGATGGATGGATGGATGGATGGATGGGATGGATGGATGGACAATTGATTGCAAGCAGAAGCAACGCACACAGAAAAGACGCAGGAATGCATGGATGGATGGATGGATGGATGGATGGATGGATGGATGGACAGTTGATTGCAAGCAGAAGCAACGCACAAGCGACAACATACGCAGGAATGCGTTGATGGATGGATGGACAGTTGATTGCAAGCCGAAGCAACGCACAAACGAAAGACGAAGCAATGGATGGATGGATGGATGGACGGATGGATGGACGGATGGACGGATGGATGGGCAGTCAATCGCCAAAAGCAGAAAGGGCTCTTCTTGTCCTCGGAGGCGTCACACTAGTACTAACATCGTCATCGGACATAGATGTCACGCCATCTATGATATGCCAGTTATGTACGCGGCGAAGGCAAATGTACCCGTCCGAACCTTGTACCGGTACTCTGATGTGGGTAATATGTGATACGCGAATACGTACGTAAGTACAAGTACGACGGTTCTTTACATCCCGCCCTCTAAAGGGGGGAAGACCATTAACCGCTTGTAAGGACTGCAGTCCCGTCTTGGGGACAAACTACTTGGAATTTGACTGGTTCCGTCCTCGGCACGGGACCGCGGTTCTAAAAGGGCCACCGCCTTCTCGGCTCAACCGCATAGCACATGTGTGATCTGGTTGAAACCAGTCCGATTCTGAGCTGAAAGAAGCACTATTAATACCATGTAATATAGACTGTCATGTACACAAGTGGGAATGCCAAATACCGATACAGCAGTTTGGCCTCAGGTAGCAATTCGTACCAGGTACGTTCGTATATATTACATTATATACCTGAAAAAAAAATCACATACACGAGCAAAACAATGTAGGGCGTTTAGAAAACTCTTGGCAGCACTACAGCTCCGCTCATGCTGGAATTAGCTGCATGCAATCGGCACGCCTTTAATTTTTGTTTCCGAACGATCGTGCGTAAGCTGTCGCGGGAAGCGCGGGAGCGTGAGATACAAAAAAAAAAAGGATGAAAATCGACGAGCAGTGTGCAGGAATGCTGAACCCTCCACTGCGCGATACAAATTGAAGGCAGAGGCAAGTACCGCGGGGGAGGACGGAACACAACCTGTGACCCACGGCTTGTCTAGACGGTTGGAAAGTAAAAGCGACGGGGTATATATTAGCGTATGCGCCCTTTCCCCTTT
Organism: Macrocystis pyrifera; assembly: GCA_031763025.1. Taxonomy (NCBI): domain Eukaryota; class Phaeophyceae; order Laminariales; family Laminariaceae; genus Macrocystis; species Macrocystis pyrifera. Next base: position 9,835,747 of record JASSKH010000023.1, read on the forward strand.
CCCCTGTCCCCCACAGTTTTGCACCTCTTACGAAGTCGGCATCTCTCTTGGACACAGCGAGAACACTCGACAGCAACACGAGACGTTCCAGAAACTTCGAGCGCCCGTACGACAAAAAAAAAAAACACCTGAAGACAAGGAAGTCTGATCATAAACTCCCCGAGCTGTATAGGCACAAAACGTGGACCAAAAGCCGCAGCTTGCAGGAGCAGGGTCGTCGTACGTGAGTAGGCTGTTCGGGGTTTAGGGGCAGCGCTTCTCGGGTTGCAAGCCGCAACCTGAGTGTATACATACGTTCCCGGTATATCTCCAATTAATATACTTGATACATATTAGCAGCACACTTCACCGTCGGGACTGCAGGGACAGCTGCCACGACTTAACAAAGGTTCAACTCTGGATTCAAGTCGTTAAGTCACCAAAACTTGCGTGCAGCACTGATAATTGTCAAGGGGGACTACACACATGAAAACAAAAAAAGGCGTCTCCTTCGCATAACTGGATAACTGGTGCGTAGGAAAACAGCGAATGTGCTGCTGCGTCACACCGGGGTAGGTGCGATAGTACGTGCCCGGCACCGGTATCTCGCAGTATATATCAGGTAAACCACTCTCTACCTTGTGTGTCTATCCATATGTCAACCAAACGGTTCTTATATTTCGCGACAGAGCGGTACCGGTACGTAAGTATATGCCTACTTGCAAGAGCTTCTCCGCCGGGCCGCGGACTTTTTCTCGCGCCCTCGGCTGCCGGGCATGCAGGGTCGGGGGGGGGGGGGGGGGGGGGGGGGGGGTACACTACGGCGCCCAGCGCGTGTCTGGGCGTCCACGGTGGCGCGAGCTGGCTCTTTTTTCAAGGGATCGCGTTCGGCCCGGCCAAGCCGCGCAAGACCGTGGGAACCCCACAATTTCATATTCTCGCCCTGCTCGTGCTGCTGCATCATATTTATATCAGACCCGTACCTCAAGCTCTCAAGCTCTCTACTCGTGTGGCAGCCACGGTACAACAGCTGCAGTCGCGCGTCAAGCTCTTCTCGTTGTGACGGCCATAGACGGTGCTTCTGTGTGTGCGAGTGTTAGTGCCATGTTTCCTGTCGTCCTGCTAGTGGGAAAAAGGAACCAGGCATGTAAAAATCCGGGTTTCACGTTGGAAACCAATGGGGTGCTGCGGAGGGGGCAGGACGAGATAAACCCACGGCAGCTCCTTGGAAGCTAAAAAAGCAGCCGCGCAGCCACGTTACACACTACAGCAACATTCAGCGGTATGACACCACAGCAGTAAAAATTCGACGCGAGTCGGCGAGGGATCAAAGTGCCGAACTCTTTTCGCGAAAAAAATGCGAGGCACTAACCGTAGGAGGGTGGGGGGGGGAGAAAAGCCTCCTTAGTGACCTCGGAACCTGAGCTGCGGCTAGGGGGGGAGCAGAGGCAAGAAGGGCGAAGATAACAAGATGGGATGGAAGAAAAAAACACACACACACATCAGCGGTACAACAGAACCCGCGCTTAAGCCCTGGCCGTTGTGACAGCGACGACCACGTTTGCCTTCGTGTTTGAGCGTGTGTGCAGTTTGAACCAGGAGATGTAAGACCTATGCCAATGGGAACGCGAAGTATCAATAAAAAGTTTGAATTCCAAAGATACCCGCCAAAAAAAAATTGGAACACGCTTCCTATGGGCACGTTTAGAAAAAAAAAGAAGTTCCCAACATTTGGAAAAGCCCGAAAAAAGCAAATCTGGGGCCGATGTTGGGCCAAGATCGGCTTGAGCAAAACTCAGGCGATCTTTGGTTCGAAGCGGCGAGATTCCGAGTCCTCGACAGACATCGATCGACAAAACCAACGATTGCGTCATGAATTCAGAACGGAGTGCGCTCGTTAGGGGCTCCGACCCACCCTTGGGTCACCGTCTTCACACAATGGCCAGTGACGTGTGGCGGGCGCTGGCCAGGCGTACGATAAAAAAACAATTAGCCGCTGGTGTGTACCAAACAGAAGACAAAATTTCTCGATCCGCCTCGGATGGCAAAAAAAAGACTTTTTGTCAGGTTGGGAGGATACCGCAGGACGCCGCCGGCAAGCTCTCGCCCCCTAAGGCATGTATCCACTTTCTATCTTCGATGCCGTCATCTATACTCGTTGGCCTTGCCCGACACCAAACGGGTTGGCCGTGGGCTAAGTCTATATCGAGATCGAGCATCTATCGTCGCACGAGCTGATTTTTATCAGCGTGTTGACAATTTGCAACGAGAGAATACAAATTGCGCCGCCTGCAGCCGTTAGAAAAAAAAAGAAGGAAAAATCAAACATTTTTTTGCTTTTTCCCCACAGCGGCGGTACGAGGATATTTTCGGTTGGTTTTTCAAAGCAATATTTTTGAAAAAAAACTTTTGAACTTCGCGTTACCATTGGCATAGGTCCAAGCACGTCCAATTTCAAAATCGAACACACGTAGAGAATGTTGAACCTTAGGCGATGTAATCACGTCCAATTTCAAAATCGAACACACACCAAATGTTGAACCTTAGGAGATTCTGATGTAAATCACGTCCAATTCAAAGTCAAACACACATCAACGTTGAACCTTCATTCCGCCATTACACATAGGAACGCCTGATGATGATGATGGTGTTGCCCCCTTTTCAACTTGCGACACCGCCGGAATTGCATCCCAACCACATCCCGAAGGAGAACCTCGCACTATTCGAACAGATCATCGTAAATCTATCTATGTATCTATGTATCTACTGTAGATCATCTAGTTCCTTACCTCCAATCGTGAGAGGTTGCGCAGGATCTGCATCATAGTACAGATCAAACCTGCGCTAAGATCATCGGAATATACCGGCGACATAAGCTGTCAATCATGCAAGATCGGGAATAGATGACCTATCTGCCTCGAAAGATCTACATCACGAACTGTGAATGATCTGTCCGAGATATGGAACCTTGTATACGTATACGTGTAATTAGCATATCATCATCCGTAAGCCGAGCGCAGGGCGGCGCACGCTGCAGCACGCGGTTTTTATGTTGGTTGGGCTTCACGACTATAGGTAGGTGGCGAAGAATCCATCCGACTATAAATAACTGACTTCAGTCTTCCTGGCCCGCTGCAACGAACAGCCGGCTAATCACGAATTGGCGTTTCATTCGTGCATGCAGTACATGGGCACCTATTAAGAAACAGGAAAAGCTTGTCCAGGCTGGATTTTATTTTGTGAGATTTGGGCGCGTTCTACACTCAACTTCAGTATAGCAACCGCCGAATTTCTTGTTTTTCTGTAAATTTCGGCCTGCCTTTCTTATTATTGACAGGTATCCAGCACTGTAGTCTAGTCAGCCAACTCACATCAAACCCGTAGACATCGAGCTTGTGGAATCAACAGAAACCGCTCAACGCTGCACCGAAACCGAGCACGGACGTGACCACAATACTGCCTCCCTCGGTCCGTCTTCCTGGGAGAAATTGGCGCAAGATATCTACTGTATATGTAGGTATCATACCTAGCGAATTGTCCAGTCGCACGCTCTCAGCAGCTGGTAGTCGCACCGGCGGGCAAGAGCCACAGAGCCAGCCTCATTCTGCCGCCCGTCTCCCTCTACCCCCCTGTCTCGGTGTGCATCTGGCATAGTAGTAGTACGTAGTAGTATTTAATAGTAGTAGTACAATAGTAGTAGCAGTAGTAGTATATTAGTAACAGTAGTAGTGGTAGTAGTATTGGTAATAGGAGATATAGTAGTGCTGGCGTTGCCGCGAGTCTGCTGCTGTAACCATGAGTACATTATTCTGCATTTGACAGGCATTAATTAAAACGTAGAGAGAAACATTTCATGACAAGTGCACATCTTTTTTTCATGGTGCCCTCAATCGTATGTAGACCAGTTGCTGCCTATTGATGTTAATAGTGATGCTAGAGTTCTACTGTTGTTGCCACGAGTCAACTGATGTTGACGTGAGTAACACTATTTGACATTCAAGAGACATTATATTTTTTTCATGGCAAATAGATGCAGATAACTTTTTCATTGTGCCCCAACCGTACGTATACCTGTACATAGAATAAATACCTGGTACAGAGAAGCCGCTTCCTACTACCGTAATAGTGATGTTTTTAGCTGTTTGGCCTTCATGTAATATTGACGCTGTTTTTGATACGGACGCATATAATTCTGAAGTAGTTAGTATATTATACCAGGTATAATTGTTGTAGTTGTAGCAATAATATTAATAGTAGCCCATGGCACCGAGTGCATGCTGTTTCTATTAATGCCTGTCCAATAGCAGTAGTCTTAAGCAGTAGTGGTACCTGTACTATAAGTATTAGCAATAATAGTCACAGTCGTCGTGGTTTCCGCTGTTATTGCTGTTGTTGCCGTCTGCATGCTGCTTTTACCTGGCCAATAGCAGTAGATGCCCTCAACTTTGTACGTTAATAGTATTAATAGCAATATTAATAGTCGCAGTCGATGTGGTGCCCGCTATTGCTGTTGTTGCCGTCTGCATGCTGCTTCTACCTGGCCAATAGCAGTAGATGCCCTCAACCGTATACAATACGTAGCCTGTATATTTACAAAATCTTAATATTACGGGGGTCCATAGTTAACAGGACCAAATACTGTTAGGAAAAATACCTAAATATATAGGTTTTTATGTATGCCATAGGTCCTGTTAACTAGAGACCCCCGTAATAGTAGTCGTAGTAGTATAGCATTTTGTAGCGTGCATGCAGCTTCTACCATTGATACAGTAGTACATCTATCTGCGTAGTAGTGGTAGTTATATTAAGAGTAACAGTATAGTAGCCATGGCCCGAACCCATGGTACCGCTTGCATGATACGTTACCGTTTAATGATCGTTAGTATTAATACTATAGTAGCAGTAGTAGTACTCGTAGTAAGTGCGAAGTAGTGTACCAGGTAGTATTTATTCATGCTGCTTCTACCTGTGCTGCATCTACGTTTTACTGGCAGTGGTGTATAGTGTAACAGTATAGTTGTCCTGCCCCAACCCATGGTACCGCGTGGTTATTTGACCTCTCTGTCTACCATGAGGTTGTCTGTATTGTATGAGCGATTGGTCATGCTCTAGCAGTAGTATTTAGTAGTATTAGCAGTATAGTTAGTAGTCGCAGTAGTATAGTGTACCAGGTAGTATTTTGTAGAGTGCACGCTCCTTCTACCTGTACTACATATGCGTGGTAGTGGTAGGGGTGTATAGTAACAGTATAGTAGTCAACCCATCGTTCCGCGTGCATGTAGTAGTGGTGTCGTATTCACCACAGAAAGAGTAGTACTCAGTTTGTTCCTGCTCACTACTATTAATACTACTGCTCTTTCCTTCGAGCAATACGCTAACCCATGGCTCACGTTTCCGCCAAGAACAGCTATACGTGTGTTAACTGTGACTCCCTTTTCGTCTCGCAACGCCCCCGGGATTTCACGTTACCTACATCCCGAAGAGGAACCTTGTATTATATATATGCATGATCACACCACTACGTACTTCCTGCCTGCTTGCTTTGCAGAGAAAATTATACGTATATATTTACAACGGTAAACGAGGCAGGTGGGTGTGCGTAGACTGTTGGAACCTTCTGAGGCAAACAGCTTCGAAACGAATTGAGGAACACGGCATCGGCCAAAAGCAGCCCCCGGGGTGTTTATTGAGGGCAATGTACCGCAAAACACGCAAAAAACACCACACACCCGGATGATTTTTTTTTTTTTTTTAATCATCACTTTCACTTTCCAGTTTCACTCGTAGGAGGTTTTACCCTCAGCGGTCTTCTTCTGGACAAGCCGTCGTCACAGGTGTCGTCCCTTCTCCCCCCCCGGGTACGTACCCCCGGTACGTGCCCCCGGTACGTGCCTTCTTTTTTGTCGCGAATAGGGTTCAGCATTCCCACTGCTCGTCGATTTTCATCGAATATAGCTATTAATAACTCACGCTTTCGCGCTTTCCGCTCATATTCAATTTTTATGCAAGAAAAAGTCCTTACGAGTATGCACTCGGTGAGACTTGAACCCACGAAATTGATCTTAATAGGCACGCGGACCACCTACTGTAGCAAGCCATCGGGGACGCCGATGAAAAAAAAATAATCCAAGCTGACTTTGTCTCGACGATGGGGATGATGCAAAGGCCGAGCGATGCGATGCGATGCGATGCATCCATCGAAAGGTCTCGCCGGGACCTTTCCACATGTCACCGATATCATACGTACTGCTGTATATGCCGCTGTGTGCCCCCGCCTAGCTTTCGGGGGAAAAAAAACGACTCGAAAATCCATTCGAGCAGGAGGGTGCGTGTTTATCTTGCGTGTTACAATTAACCCCCTTTTAGGACTGCAGCCTCGTTTGGGGGACAAACTATTGAGAATTTGAGTGGTTTGTCCCCAAAGCGGGACCGCAGTCCTACCAGTCCTAGAAGGGTCAACAAATTAAAATACTACCGTAAGGACATGCACGAGTGCTTGTACTGCTGCTGCCGGACGCTTTTCCTACTGTGCATGGTTAATGACACCGCGATTTTCGTTTGTTTTTAGGTCGCTATGTACAGTAAATGTGGCAGCTACAGTCCCCTACTGGCTGTCTGTACCGATATATATATACATTAAAAAAAGTATTACTTACCAGGTATATGGAAAAATAAATAAATAGAAGATATACCAGGTTACCTAAGGTACAAGGTTGCCCTTCGGGACAATGGTTGACTCGAAATCCCGGGGGTGTCGCACGCTGAGGGCGTGTCTTAACCCTTCAAGGGCCGCAGTCCTATTTTGGGGACAACCCACTCGGAATTTGAGCGGTTTGTCACCAAAACGGGACTGCAGTCCGAACAGGGTTAACCCCCCCCGAGAGAGCATTGGAACGAACCGAATGGAAGATACTACTAACATTACTATGTTTATGATTTGGTGCTGATTTGTTATGGACATCGAATATTGATAGATTCAGTGCAGCCCAAGGAAGACAGTACATCTTGGAAAAGGAAGAAGTGTTGCACCGCCGTTGCACCCCTTTTTTTTTTGGGGGGGAGGACCCATCGGCCCCACCGAACGGGAACAAGCAGCATCTCGTTTGATGAAGATGGACACCACCGGAGATGGACGCGGACACCAATTTGAGCACAACAGGGTGTTGATGTCGTGGCACGTGCAAAAGGTTCACACCGTTCGTACTGATTCGGTGGGCGAGGCCCAGGATTCTGCGTGGACCCAAACACGTTGTTTTTTCATACAGGAACGGAACGAATGACCACGAGCAGCCTCTCATTCCGCTCCGCTCGTTTCCATGCTGGGGGGAGTTTAAGACAAGCCCTGTGAAAACGGAGAAAACACAGCAGGCGTTCGTTCCTCGTTCAACTACTACCGACTCGTACGTATAAGCAGCCACCGGGCAAAAACGAAGAACCTGAAAAGAGCCCTTGAAAGCTATTACGCGGGTCCATAGTTAACAGGACCTATGGTGTACATAAAAACCTATATATTTGCCTATTTTTACTAACCAAATTTGGTCCCGTTAACTATGGACCCCTTTAATAGAGAAAAAGTAAGTAGCCACCATCTAGGGCAAGTAACCGCGCAAGTAACACCGACCAGCCCAACCGACTTTATACTGATGTACACAGCGGTAGTTCTATAAATACGCACAGCCACCTACGTACAAATGGGCACCCCCAAAAGTATCCAGCACCCCGCCAGTAGTATCTACGCCTTGGTCCAGCTTCGACACAATGGTTGATATACTGCTTGTACTGGTACTTTATACAAAAGAACGGTTAAATGTACAAGAATAGACACCATAGGACGGGGCTAGGGTTGTTAGAAGGGCGCTATGATATTACGCCAGAAAGTATCAGAGTTGGTGAAAATGTGTATATCATACAGATACACCTGGGCGCCTCCCCAAAAGTATCCAGTATGTACTGCTGTACCGGAACCTCCAAGTAGTAATGGTGTTTTCTGCATCTTGGCCCAGCTCTGACGCAACGGTTGATACTGCATACAACAGTACTGCTGTATAGACCGGGGCTGGGGGTAGGCTTAGAGTCAGTACAACACGGGGCACTCAATCAGAAACGAGCAAAAAAGAAGCGCAGGGTGATAGTTACATGAAAATAAGAAATTCGGGAGTCGATACCCCGAACATCGTGTAGAACGCACCCATTCTCAAGTAAGAAATCCAGCCTTGGCCAGCTTCACCTGTTTCTTATTATTAGCAGGGTGTCCTGTACGCCTGTACAGGGTTTTAGGGTGCAAAGTCAGGTACCAATCTGGACAGATATATAAGGAACGTTTATACATTAATATGAATACTAAACGGTCCTTAACATTTCCGTACAGAGTGGTACGACGCCAACTATTTTGTCGGAGCCGGGCCAAGGTCCAAACCAAAGATCGGCATCAGGAGACGCACGTTTTGCGCGTCGTCAGTCGTCAGTCGCATCACCAGGATCTTCCACGCTGAAAATAGAACGTTACGTCTATACGGCCGTCCGAAAGACACACGATTGGAATCTCCTTGACTGAAACTGTGACGTTACGTCTAGACGGCCGTCCGTCAGTCGCACCCTCAGGAGCCCCCACACCGAAACTACAGCAGTAGTATATTACGTCTAGACTGCCGTCCGCGACAGGTCTAAACTGCCGCCTCCTGACATCTCCGGTCCGTCTACGTATGATATACAGCCACACAGCCCATCAAAGTATCGACTCACCCGAGGGCAAGATGCGTAGCGACGTAGCTTCGAAGGCTCTCTCCTTTCGCCAAGGTTCGGCATTTTGTCCGCGAAATACGTAGTACCTGCCACAGGAGGGACACCAAGAATCAAATACGAGCGGCATTTTTAGCCATTAACAGGAGGAGTGCGGCAACAGCATGCGCACGATGTGAACAATACGTAATGCTACGGGGGGCCATAGTAAATAAGACCAAAAATATTGTTAGTAAAATAGGGAATACGTAGGTTTTTGTATATTCCGTAGGTCCTACTTACTATGGCCCTCCGTAATAGTATTGATAAGTCAATACCAGGTGCTGAACGCAGTAACAAAAGCGACGCTCGTTGGGAGCCACCAGCTGTATTCTTGAGGGGTGGACAGACCTTGATAGTAGATCTTCATGGGGGTTTTGTGTTGGACGCCTGAAGCCGACCCTCCGACCCTCCAACCCTAACGCGAACCCTAACCCTAACCCTATGCCAGTGGTCAGTGCTGGGATGCTGTGCTTGTTAAGACTCTACGTTGGCTCGGCCGGCGTGGATGCTGAGCTTGGGAAGACTCTAGGTTGACTCGGGATGACTCGGGATGCTGCTGTGGCTGGGAAAGACTCGAAAGTTGATTAAGCCGCGTAAAACATACCCCTAGCCAATCAGAGTGCCTAAATAGCTACCCCTGGAAGATCTACTATCAAGGTTTGTCCACTACTGGTATTCTTGGAGTAGAGCTAGTAGAGTTAATATTAGTAGTACTCTCCCGAAGAGTAAGCAGCTGTCTTTTCTATCTGCCTGTGCGTCTGTCGGTTCGGTCTGTCTGCGTGGTCTGTCTGTCTGTCTGCGTATCTGTCTGTCTCGTCTGTCCGCCTCTCTATCTGTCTGTCTGACTGCCTCTTCTGTCTGTCCGTTTGTGTTGTCTGTCTGCTTCGTCTGTCCCGACACACTCTATTAATATGGCAGTACGCAGAGTACAGAGCACGTCCAGTAGTCTCAAACCCCAAAGTGGCGCAAGGTGTCGACCGAGCACATGACAAACGCCTCCAGTCAGTTGCAGCAGGTCGACCCAGCCCTTCGATCTTTCCCTCAGCATACATCATCTGTCATATATTACCACCACACCAGTACGATTTGTATTATTAATAATGGCACGACCGAAAGTGTTGGTCCAAGACACCAACAGAAAATTGTCATTCAATCTGCAATAGAGTGTACCTAGAGCAGTAGATTCGTCCGCGGAAGGTGATGCCGTGATGACATACTCGTACTACTGTCTTCAACCTTGCGCCAAAAGCCGTGCGTAACTCGTGCCCAAAGATGCTGGGAGTACGCCGTACTCGCAGGAGACCGAGGGACGACTGACCCCTTCACTACACTACGCACGTACTCTAAAACTATTAATAGTACATTAAATCCTACAAGGCCCTTGACGCGCCCCAAAAGAGCATCGAGCTTCCTCGGGCTGTGGGAAAAAATAAATTGAAAATTTTAAAAAATATTTGAAAAACGTCTGCCATCCGTAGCGCTCACCGTTTCGGCCTCGGCCAGAACAAGACCGGCACTATCATCGATCTCTAGCTTTTGTAGAAGCTCCTCGATGTTAATATTCATTGCGGCGAGCACCAAACAGCGGGCCACCGACAGAGGGTTGAGTGCCTGCTTCGCACTGCAAGGCTCCTCTGCTGCGTGCGTGGTTCGCTGAAAAGGGTGTTCCACTACAACTAAGTTGGATGTCTATTGACGACGGTTTCGTTTTTAAGTTTTTTATACCCGCGGGCAACGACGGCACACGAGAACACGAGAACATTTCGTCGAAGCTCACATGTTTTGGCAGGCTCTACGTACTACCTATGCGTCGTCTGTGTGATACTACTATATAGTTTTATCGCACGCGCTACTAGATGTATGCCCTGATCGTGAAGGCTACATAGGTCAGTAACTTCCCCCGGGGATGGGTGATAGTACCCAAAGGGCCTTTGTGTTTGGAAAAATAACTGCTATAAAAACAGTGACTGCCGTACCCGTACTATCCGCACGTTATACGAGTATATATGTACAGCTACAGCAGTATAGTAGTGTAAACGAACGCTGAACCCGCCGTACACAACATACACGGTACTCCACAATTCCCATTGCATACCCTGACCATTCGCCCCTGACTGACGGTTGGTCCACGAACCGATAAACAAACTTGCCGGAAGGTTGAGCTAGTTGTCATGAGCGAAGCTTGTTTTGCTCAGATCGGAAAGAAGTAGATCGTATTATTGTTGTCGTATATACGGTGTGCTGCTGCTGCTCCTGTTGTTGTACGACCACTATTAATACCGGTATTAACTATGAATACCCCTGCTACTGTCAATTAATACTACTACTACTACTACTACTACTACTACTACTACTACTACTACTACTACTACTACTACTACTACTACTACCACTATGATACTATTAATACCACTACTATACTATTATCACTACTATACTACACACTACTATACTACTACCACTACACTACTACTACTACTACTACTACTACTACTACTACTACTACTACTACTACTACTACTACTACTACTACTACTACTACTACTACTACTACTACTACTACTACTACTACTACTACTACTACTACTACTACTACTACTACTACTACTACTACTACTACTACTACTATACTACCACTATGATACTATTAATACCACTACTATACTACCACTACTATACTATTATCACTACTATACTACCACTACTATACTACTACCACTACTACTACTACTACTACTACTACTACTACTACTACTACTACTACTACTACCACCACTACTACTACTACTACTACTACTACTACTACTACTACTACTACTACTACTACTACTACTACTACTACTACTACTACTACTACTACTACTACTACTACTACTACTGCTACTACTACTATACTACTGTGCTGCTACTACTGCTACTACTATACTGCTGTACTGCTACTATTACTACTGCCCAAAGTAGGCATGCGGCGATCTGAGACCCAAACACACGCTACATTCGTGATGGTCTGTTTTGTCCGTTGTCTGCTGCTGCTGGTGTTGTTATACCAGCTTTGTGTTTTTGCTGTTGTTTCCTGTTGCCTGCTGTATTTGCGTATTTGCGTGTTCCCCATACCCACCAACTAACTTCCGTCACGCCCCTTGCTTGCGTGCCACACAGCAGTAACTAGTTATATAGCACGACTCTGAAAAGGCATACAAATTTATTACAGTAGGTCGTTGGCTGTTGTTGATACATATAGTCAGATCTGTTGTGTGCGTTGTCTGCTTTGTATTTATGTTGTTGCGTTGTTGCAGTACATAGTGTTAATAGTTGTCTGTGTTGCCCTGCTGTACGTATTTGCGTGTTCCCAATATATCCCACCAACTTCCGTTACGCCCCTTGGTTGCGTGCCACACAGCAGTGAGTTGGCACGCCTCGCATACTATGTGATACCTGGTACCTGGTAGTAGTAGTGTAGCACTATATATTTACGTACAGCAGTATTTTTTTTTTTTTTTTTTTTTTTTTTTCATCCTATCATCACTTCTACTTTCCAAGCCACTCGTAGGAGGTTTTACCCTCGACGATCTTCTGGACAAGCCGTGGTCACAGGTGTCGCCCCTTCTCCCCCCCGGTACGTGCCTTTATTTCTTTGTCGCGCATAGGGTTCAGCATTCCCACTGCTCGTCGATTTTCATCGAATGTAGCCAACTCACGCTCTCGCGCTTTCCGCTGATCAATTTTTTATTCAAGAAAAAGTCCCTGCGCTCGAGCATGCACTCGGTGAGATTTGAACCCACGAAATTGATCTTGATAGGCACGCGGACCACCTACCAAGCCACCGGGGACGCATACTGCAGTACAACAGCAGTTCATACCACAAGTAAGTAGCAGTAGCACTGCTGCGCGTAATATATTCTGTGGTATTATATACTGAGTCACACCCGCGCAGGCCTGTACGGGACCTATTATTATACCGGTACAATCCGTGCCCGCGCAGTTTCAGTTACGTATTACAACAGCCTTTTTGCACTCCATTATATTTATCCCGTACACCCACCCTTGAAGTGAAACACATAGGTATTTACTCCATGTATATACATACGTACAACATGTCATTAAACTCGCATCTTGCAAGTATAGAAGCCACACGCCCTGCAAAAGGCGCTGGCATGGTATGAACCCCCCCCCCGGTACATGAACACCACCCAATCAATACAGGCTGTAGCTGCCCCATGCCTGATAAATATAGCTGTAATTACTCCTCGTATACACATACGTATAGCATGAGCTCGCATATTTTAAGAATAGAAGCCACACGCCCTACACAAGGCACTGGTATGGTATGAATACTGGCACACGAACATCGCCACACAGGCTGTATAGCTAGCTGCTCTATATAATAGCTGGAACAAAAATAGTTCCCGTTTGTTTCTTTTTCGACTACAGCGCGTACAGACCTATCTATTATAATATGAATGGTGTATTTTACCACGGGCACATGAATTACTTCGCACGCGCACGTTTCAACCCAATCTGCATGAATCGAGTACAATTGTTATGTGGCAGATGCACTACATACAGTAGTATAACCTTCTTCCGTCACTATTACCGTCATCGCGCTCAAGGATCACCCGCTCTTTCCCCGCTCTCCCCTTGCTTTTGAAAGCTCCGTCGCCTCATCCCTTCTCTTATTGATATCATGAGATAGTATAAAAAATCGAAACAGAAACCCGTTGAGTGCAGCCCCCCACGAACGCGGACTAATCCTACCCCTGCAGACGGTACGAGTAGGGTCATCATTTGTTGCGCGACGTTTGCCGTAAACGGTCGACGCTCATTGTTCCTGCTTCGCAAGTGTACAGCAGTGGTGCCACCACTTGTGCAAGCGCCGCCGAGAAAGTACTACTGTTGTTGTACCAATCTGTCCCTCCATCTGTAAGGCCCAAACGGATTACATAATAATCTGGAAAAGTCCTAGTATTTTGGGAGGACATACTGCTGTGTAGTTTGTTTGGACGGAGGCGCGGCCGCGGGTTTCTTAGGCCGCGCGCTTCGCCTGGTGTCTGAACGAGGCCTTTGGATACTGATGTCTGAACGCGGCCTTCGGCAGTGTACTCGTAAACCGCTGTAGTAGTACCTTTCGGTGTGGTTGACCCTAACAAGGGCCACCTGGCGGCTCCGTCCTATCTCTTACCTTCGAAAGGGGAATTTGACATCGGCCCTGCTACCCTCGACTCGGAGGAACAGTATACTGCAGGACTCCGCTCTGCTTGAAACCAGGCGGTATCATTTGCACACGATCATCCGGGGATATAATGATAAGACCAACCGCCAAGTTTCGCAGAACGAAAAACTACCAAAGAAACGGCGCCCCCTCATCCCCGAGTCAACGACAAGGCGCGGCAAGAAGACAAAAGATAGTCGCGCATATTGGCAAAGCTGGCGAAATCGACGCACGCGCGCGCGTTCACAAAAAGTATCGAATTTACCACCACCGTGTGTGACTACGTATCACCCCCCTGCATCGGGAGAGTGTACTGCATAAGTAGCGCAAATAGCAACGTTGGCTTCCTCTTCAGCTTACGGTACATATCGGCCCTCCAACACAAATACGAAGCCGGGACCCAGGCTAGATTTCTTGTCTGAAATTGTGTGTGTCCCACACTAACTTCAGTCTAAACGCCCCAGAATTTCTTAGTTCCTAGGAATCTCACAGAGAGTTTCTTGTAGGGCTCTTTCTCTTGGCATGCCGGTGCAAGCGGCAGTAAAGAGAAATGCATTTCATGCCCGAGAGAGACAAGACATTTCAAACTCGCAGCTTTCTGATTGGTCAAGTTCTCAGCTTGGATTTTTTTTTTATTGGTGGAAAGTCCTTGGTCGACGTTTCTCGTTATCCCCCGTCAATTTTCCGATTTTCTATTTGTTCCGAAAAGTGACGTCACGATTCCGGATGACGACGAATGTCGACCAAGGATTCCCCACCCTTGAAAAATTCCAACCTGAAAAATATTCCAATCAGAACACTGCGGGCATGAAATATCCTTCTATCTGGCGTTTGGTTCTGCGGTGGATCTGCGGTAAGTAGTGGGCCCCCTCCGCCGACAATTTCGCTGTCTGTCTGATCCGTTTAACTCTCGTGTGATTTGGGTGCTCGCTCCTCGCCGACGGTGCCATCGCCGTTTTGGTCGGACGTTTATCCACATATACTGCGTACGAGTTTACTCAAATGAATTCCCAAAGGGTTAAGTAAACCCCTTTTAGGACTGCACTCCGCCGTTTCGTTTGGGGACAATTGGGGACTTGGAATTCTCGAGTGAGATACAAGTTTCTGGGCAGCGCAGTAGCAGGGAGAGTCAAGAGCCTACCTCCGTCAGACCCCCCTCCTACACACACACCCCACCGTCCCTGCTAAGGGGTAAGAACGGTGCTCCGTCTCCGAAGGGATGCGTGGTCAACGGTCGAATGAATAAGGCGAGCAACCAATGAGTACCCCCCCCCCCCCCCCCCCCCCCCCCCCCCCCCCCCCGCCCCGCGCCCCCCCTCTCTGATATGATGGAACTCGCTGTGGCAGGGGACATGATCATGCCGCAGACGCAACGTCAGTGTCGTCATTGCCAGGGAACGTATCACGGGGGACTATAGTTAACAGGACCAAATATTGTTAGTAAAAATAGGTAAATATATAGGTTTTTGTGTATACCGTAGGTCCTATTTACTATGGTCCCTCGTAGTAGCAGTATTGAGAACCCAATACGGTGTGTAGACGTGGGCGGATACATGGTTCCTGGTTCCATCGTGGGCTCCGATTTCTATAGCCCTCCCCTCCCCCCCCTATATTATATTGTAGAGCAGGGCAAGGGTTGCCCTGCTGTTCCCTAGGTGTTACCATTTAATACAAGGTTGGACTGAGGTATGGAAATTCTCTCGCGACGTAGATACTTGCTAGGTAGAATTTTACTTGTTTAAAGATGCTACTAAACTAACTGTTGTTGACGTCATATATTGTTCATTGCGTGGATTTTCAGAAGAAAGAAGTGATGGCAGCAGGAGATACCAGGCATGCTTATACAGCAGTAGACGCTGATCACCCGACCCGAACTCTATCCCTAACCCGAACGCTATGGAGTGACCTATGCTCCCTCCCTATATTATATACCTGGTGTATACATAGGTTGGCTTGGCGTCGGTTGGCGACGAGGCTGTAAAATACGCCTCTCATTGCGTGAGCTAGATAGCCAGGGTACCGTTTAAAAAATATATATTTTTAGGCGGTTACCACGGTTGGCGGTCGAGTTAGATTATTTTAGTGCGGGGAGGACATTTACTCCGCATGAGGGGGATGATCGTGTGTTTATGGTAAGCCACTCACGAGGCAGTTACATTAACCGTTGCTGTCTCTGGAAGTGGCTACACCAGATAATATATCAATTCATTGAGGCTGTCATCCATATGCAAGAAAATCCGCCTCTAAAGCGGTTCTTAGTAGGATGCAGCTCACCCTTCATGCGACTCGCCCAACACCTCACGGCGCCTCGCGCTTGGTGCAAGTAATGTCTGCCTGGTCGGTGAAACCCGACGTGCTCCGTCCCGGCATTGTAGGGATGCGACGGTCTATGGTCATACGACTACGGACATGCATGATAATGAGTACCCCCCCCCCCATCCATCCCCCCGTGTGACAAATCAACAGAGAGCAGAACTCACATAGTAGGAGAATGTGCAATATACAAGGAGGAACGGGATGCGTTAGAAGAAGGGGCGAAGGAAATAGACGAATGTGGCATGGAGGAGTTTGATACACTAGATAGCAGCGAGAAAACGATCGCTATCCTAGGAGATAGATGGTTGCCACAGGCGGCCAAACAGGAAAGGGATAAGATTAGCAAAAAGAAAATATGTAATATATGGAAACAACGTAACGAGCGCCCAATTGTTGGAGGTGTCTCTATGACGAGTGGGAACGGTGCTCTGTCTCGAAAGGGATGCGTGGTCAATGGTCAAATTACTAAGGCAAGCAACAACTGAGCGCCCCCCCCCCCCCCCCCCCCCCTCCGTAATGGTTTTCAGATCGATCCCGCCTCAACCTGGTCGCTCGCGTCAATCGAGGCGGGGGGGGCGTACTCATTTGTTGCTTGCCTTAGTCATTTGACCTTTGACCACACATCCCCTTCGAGACGGAGCACCGTTCGTCCACCAAATAGAGATACCTCCAACAGTTCGGCGCTCATTACGTTGTTCCCATATAATACATTGAAACGTTTTGCTGATCTTATCCCCTTCCGGTTTGGCCGCCTGTGGCCACCATCTATCTCCTAGGACAGCGATCGTTTTCTCCGCTGGTAGGTGGTCCGCGAGCCTATCAAGATCAATTTCGTGAGTTCGAGTCTCACCGTGTGCATGCTCATAGGGACTTTTTCTTGCATAAAATTGATTAGCGGAAAGCGCGAGAGCGTGAGTTAGCTGTACATTCGATGAAAATCGACGAGCAGTGGGAATGCTGAACCCTATGCGCGACAAAAAATAAAGGCACGTACCGGGGGGGAGAAGGGACGACACCTGTGACCACGGCTTGTCCAGAAGATCGTCGAGGGTAAAACCTCCTACGAGTGGGCTGGAAAGTGAAAGTGATGGAAAAAAAAAAAAAAAAAAAAAAAAAATCTAGCGGACCAAACTCCTCCATGTCACATTCGTCTCTTTCCCTCACCTCCTATTCTGGCACATCCCGTCCCTCCTTGTATATTGCACATTCTCCTACTATGTGCGTTCTGCTCTCTATTTCTTCGCTGCACGGGCACATCTGTGCGTCTACTTCCTCCTCCTCCCGGCTACTGGTATACCTGGTACTCCTTTCTTCTTTCTGGCAGGTCCAGGTCACCTACGCGAAATCGCACTTTAAGCGTTTTCGCGAAGTTCTTTGGGCCGTGCAAACACGTTTTCATTCCTATCCCTTCGTTAACCCCCCGTGTATTTCCAAGTGTTTCTCCGGTTTCACCTTGTTGCTCGGCGCTAGCATTTCCCTTGTTTTTTTTATCCTTTGTTCTACTTTTGCCTTGTACCTCCCAACCTTCCTGGCGGACATCGCCTCTTCTTGGTTTCCCCCTACATCCTTCCATCCTCTCTTGTACTTCTGTCTTGTACTTCCCAAACTTCTCTGCGGACATCATGTATTCTTGATTTCCTCCTATAGCCTTCCGCACTTGTTCAGTTACTCTATCCCACCTATTTCCAGCTCGCCTTTTTGTTACTCTCTCCCATACAGCTCCATCAACTATGGCTGGCAACCTCTTTTTTGGCATGTTCCTTACTTTATGTTGACATTTCAACTTTACCATGTCCCTACTTGTCTTGAGTGGGTACGTTCCCAGTTATACTCTCAATGCTGCATTACTAGTCGCGTTCGAGCGTTTTTTTTTTTTAGCTACTGCCATCTGTATTGTTTTCCACCTGTTTTACGAACTTCCCGTTCCCTTGCCATACTTCTGCTGCATCTTCTAGCTTTGGCACTATCACATGCATCAGGATACTTATCTTGATCCTACTGTAGCGTCAAGGTGCGAGTCTGTTGGGATCGCATCCGTCTTGCCTACGTGTGCTTTACCTTTTTCCTATTTTCTTGCTATGTGTGTATACCAAGAGCAGTCGTTCGAGATCCCCTATGCCAAGGTACGTAGACGGGTCTACGATCGGTAATTCATCTTCTTCCCACTCCCAAATGCGATTTACTGGGTTCACCTTGTCTTCGTTGCGTACAACTACTGCTGGGCACTTCTTTACGTTCGCCCTCACCCTTCATTTTTCCTAGTGTATTATATCGCCTTCTCTGTTTGATTTTGCAATCCTTCGGGAGTTTCTGTTATCCCCCCGAACTCATCCGCATACATCAGTCCCGACACCGTATCTTCCCCCACCGTGACTCCCTGCTTTGCCGAGTCGCCCTGCTACTATCAGGTCGTTAATATATACCTTCAATAGACTAGGTGACAACGTACATCCCTGTTCAAGCCCTTATAAAATATCTACATACTTCGATATTTGCCTCGTTCAGCATCACAGCACTTCTCGCACATTCTGTCACCTTCTTCATAATTCTCCACATATTTCCTCTGATCCCCGTTTCTCACAACTTTTTCCTCAATCTATTTTTCCATAATGTGTCGAAAGCTCTCCGCACATCTATTAATAGAAAGAAGCCGTGCATTGCTAGCCCCGCGTCTTTCCTTCCTTGGATTGTATCGCCTATTGTGTACACATGGCCTGCGCAGCTACGGTTTGGCCTAAACCCTGCTTGCCCTTCGCTTAATATTATGTCTTCCTTCTCCATCATTGTTATCGTTCTATCTATCAAAACCTTACAAACTGTTTTGCCTACTGTGCTTGATAGCGTTCTCCCTCTGTAGTTCACCGGGTCAGCCTTATCTCCTTCCTTCAATAAGTTTACTACAACACTCCTTCTCCCCACCTCTTAACAGGTGCATACTCGTTTTTCCTTATCCAGTTATACCACGTAACCATCATGGCAAGCATGCCTTCTCCCCCGTACTTCATAAATTCATTCACTATTTGATTTGCCCCTGCTGCCTTTCTGTTCCTACGTTTTTAATTAGAGGCTTATTTGCTTCTTCCGTTGTGAGCTCTCTCTGTAACCCTTCTGAATCGCTGTCTTCCTTTTCTGATGCATCTACGTTTGCCTCCGCCCACGCGTTAATTTCCTGCTCGAACTATGCGTCCAATGTTTCGTTGGCCGTGGGCGTTTCAAGCTTACGGCAATGCTCTCCTACTGGAGTACTTCCATTTTCCCCTTCGAATTACAAGCCCTTCTACCGTTCTGTGCTCTTAAGGCAGCTATTTCCGTGTCTGTCTCTCCTGCTTCTTTGCCCAGTATCCTGTTTATCCCTACCTTCCTCTACTTCATCTTTCCCTCAAAGTCTTCATTCGTTTTATTTACTACGTCTTTCCATATCCCTTTCTTCTTCTCCTCTACCATCTCTTTTACTTTCTTTATAGGCATAGAATATTCTTCCCATCCTGCCGCAGTTGCACTCGGTGTATTTCTTGCGTGTGCCTTTCTCCTTGCTCGTATAACCTATTTCATGTCATCATCCCACAATCGAGGCGCGGGGGGGGGGGCAGCATCGACCTTGTCCTCCCAACCCTAACCCCAACCTAATCCTTACCGGCTGGGAAATTTCTCGGAACGTTCTAGAGTGTAGTGAGAACTATTAACCCGTGCTACGATAGAAGTAGTGTACCTGGTACTTGTTTTTGGACACACTTTTTTTTGGCTGACGGAGCTCCTTAAGGGAATTGAGGAATTACCCAATACCGTTGAAAGGCGTGTCGTGTTTTTCAACACGTTCGTTGTGTACCTCAGCCCACGGGATTGTACACCTCGATAAACCTTTTTTTATCAGCTTTTGGGTGAGATGGAGAGCTCCCCTTAAAAGGCAAAACAAAAATAGGAGCTCCTCCTAAAGATAAGGCAAACACGCGTCCATTAACCATATTTTCAAAACTGGGCCAAGTTGTTAACACTACCACTAACTTGGCCACGTCGTCAGCATTGCTACTGGAGCTGGGGGCGGCGGGACGCACTCATTTGTTGCTTGCCTTGGTCATTTGACCAACCATTGACCACGCATCCCGTTCGAGACGGAGCACCGTTCCTACTCCGAATAGAGACAATTACAACAGTTGGGCGCTCATATTACGTCGTCTCTACCTACATCATAAAATACATATATTTTCCAGTCTTATTTCGCCGACTGTGTCTGCCATCTACCTCCCAGGATAGCGATCGTTTCTTCGCCACGATCTAGTGTACTAAATCTCCTCCCTGTCACGTTCGTCTATGTTCCTCATCTCTTCCTTGTACGTTCCACATTCTCCCATTATGCGAATTCTACTGAGGGGCGATGCTTTCCGTTGAATCGCGAGACTGTCCGCATACCACACAGCAGTATTCCAAAACCCTTATCCCCGACCGCCTGGACAATTTTTTCGGAAACGAAGATAAAATGAGAAGTTCAGCATGGGACTATCAAATGATTTGTCGATGCTGAGCTAAGTTGTAGACACTACTGTTTACTTGTCCAAGTCGTCAACACTACTACTGGAGGTGGGGCGGGGGGGGGGCGTTGTTTTCCGTTGAACCGCGCGACTGACCGCAGGCCTACTAACCCCAACCGTAACCCCGGTCGCCCGAGAAAATATTTCGGGAAGGAAGATGCAATGAGGAGTTTAGCGTGGGACTATCAACCCATTTTTCGACGCTGAGTCAAGTTGTAGGCACTACTCTTTACCTGCCCTAGCCGTCAACACTACTATTGATACAGGAGGTACGGCGGGGGGGGGGGGGGTCCAATGTTTTCCGTTGAACCGCGAGACTGTCCGCGGGCCATACTATTATTAACCTCCTAAGCCCGGCCACCTGAGAATATTCCTCGGGAAGGATGATGGAATGAGAAGTTTGGCGTGGAACTTCGACCATTCTTCCGAAACTGGGTCAAGTGTATACACTACTATTCAATATTATTACTTGGCCAAGTCGTCAACACCACTACTGACAGGGGGGGGGGGGGGGGGGTATGATGCCATCATTGACATGCATGGCCGCATTCGTATGACCATAGACCCTCGCATCCCTACAATGCCGGGATGGAGCACGTCGAGTTTTCACCGACCAGGCAGACATTGCTTGAACCAAGCGCGAAGCGCCGTGAGGTGTCCGGCGAGTCGAATGAAGGATGAGCTGCATCCTACTAAGAACCGCTTTTTGAGGCGGATTTTCTTGCATATGGATGACAGTGTCAACTAGCTGATTTATTTTCTGGTGTGGCCACTTCCAGAGACAGCAACGGTTTTTACATGTAACTTCCTCGTGGGTGCCTTACCATATACACACTACATGATACAACCATCCCCCTCGTGCGGAGTAAAGGTTCTCCCCGCACTAAAATTATCTAACTCGACCGCCAGCCGTGGTGACCGCCACAAAAAAAGGTAACCTGGTTATCTAGCTCACGCAGTGAGAGGCGTGTTTTACAGTGTCGTCGCCAACCAACGCCAAACCAACCTATGTACACCAGGTGTATAGTATATAATAGGAGGGGAAGCGGGTGTTGTTTTCCGTTGAACCGCGAGACTGTCCAGAGGCCACACCCTAACCCCCGAATAATCCTGATTTTTTTCGGTAATGGAGACGGAATGAACAAATAGTTCCTTCGACGTGAAGTTTCAACCATTCTTTCGAAGCTGAACCTCGTCCTGAACATGTTCCCGAAGGTAAATAGTATTGCAATGGGCGGAGTTGTAAACAACACCGACTGGAGGGGAGGGGGGCGCGTTGCGTTCCATATGGGAAGGCGAGAGGCCATCTGCATTCACCTGCTACGAATCGTTCTGCGTCCACGATGGATGGGTGTCCAGGCAGGCCTCTGCTGTTCCCCGGCCTCCTGTCATCTCGGCGTGGAAAGCGCCCCGTTACGTGCCCGGGCGGTTCTACTTTAGGGCGGATGTGGCTATGCATCTGCACCCGATCGTGACTCGGTCGCTGATTGAAGCGCCAAACACCTACATACAGCAGTAGTAGCGGTGTAGAAGCACTTCCTTCTTCGTTGCAGATTGTTTTCGTGTGTAGCAGTATAACGCAGACGGTTGCTCGGTGTGGGTACAGATGGACGAAGAGCAACGTAGAATACAATCCGATGCGCACATTACAATTTATATCTCGGTAGGTGTTCCGTTGTTGTAGACGGAGAAATATCGCAAGGATGAGCTTTTGTTTTTCGTTCGCTCAGGAGGATGTCAGTAGAGTTCACCACTACTACTTACTCGACACCACCTATATCGTTGAAGGGCACTACCAGCTACCTGGTACTACTACTGCTGTGTGCGAAACGAGGAGACTAACGCCAACCAACGGTTGATTGGGTATGTGATCCCCTTGGGGTAAGGGACAGGGTTTGTTCTTTTCCTATCGTATACAGCAGGGACCCTCAATCACCACACATAATGTCGAACACGCGGTAAACTCCCTTCTCGGGACATCATTTCCCAAACAAATCCAATGAATTCCGTAAAACATGATATTGGTGAAACGTGTACCTGAACGTGTCCAGAGCAACACACCGATACTACGGCAGTATACTGCAGCAGCTTTTCGTGATATTTTGGAAAAAGACGATAATTTTTCCGATATTTTCTGTCTGGCCAGAGGTGATCGCCGTCGGTGTGCAGTCCTCGAAAAGACCAAGTCAATATTCGGGGAGAGAAGCTTTATTTTTACCAATTCGCCGGAGGATAAAAAAAAGAAAAGAAAAAAAGAAAAAAGTCGTTGAATCTCAAAGTAGTCAGCGCCGACACACGAAAATGCCCAAAAAAAAACTTTTTTGCCGATTCTTCATATAAAAAAAGCATAAAAAAAGCATGAAGATCGTACGCCGACGTCGATCGAGTACCGTTAAAGTGTAACATTTGAATTGTGGATCATCGGCTCCAAAACCACGATATTGCCTCAATCTTACTGGCCGAGCGTTAATTTTTCGTTTCGCGAACATCGTGTATGTTGGAAGTAACGCTCCTATTATTAGCTCATGTCGGAAGTTCAATATTTTTAATCCGACCCTTGCGCCTGATCTTGTTCCGGCGAGACCTAAATATCGCTCCAAGTCAGCGTTTCGACGGCGAACACTCTCTTACTTCTTGAAAAACAGGAACAAACCTTTGCACCAGGCAGGACTTATGCCGCCGACCAGCGATGGCCAAGCCCCAAACGCCCAAACGCCCAAACGCCCCACCCCTACTTCTGTGCACCAGGTACAATACCTTTCACCGTTCGTATTTTTCTTTGACAGTTCTACCGGTGTTATAACACAACACGGTTGGTTGATGTTTGCAAAACTGTTACGCCTGTCGCGCCCACTCCACCTTAAACCCTGCGAATTTTCTAACAAAACAGTGCTAACTATAGTAGTTACAGTAAGTAGTAGAAGTAGCAGTAATAAGTAGCAGTAGTATTAATAGTAGTCTCTCTTCCGCCTTACGGTTCCATCGCAGCAACGATGCCACTCTATTTAATGGTTTATTTGTCTCCAACATCGGGGGTGAGTGTGGAATTGAGACCCCCCTCGAGAACGGAAAAAAATGACCCTGCACTGTTTTCAAGTATAACACTTCGTCCCCCAAAAACCGAGGGGGGGGGTGCAATAAGCTATGTCCCGTAATCTTCCCACTGCTGCTTGTGGCGCTGGCTGCAAAAGTGTACGCCTCGATTAATCGCTTTCGTTGAAGTCGGTGCTTCCTGTCGTACATTCAGCGGCAGTCTACCATGCTTCCCAACGGGACTAACATCGGGTGCAGGGTTTTAGCGGAAGATCTATTACTCCACGCGTGCGCCGATAGAGTACCCGGGATATACTTGGTCGTGGCGTGTTTCCTCACCGGGCCGGGGCCAAGCATCCCAAAGCCACGAGACTCGAGTGTAGACAGACTGCTGTACCTATCTTTACTACTGTTATGCTTGTCATCCGACGTTGTGCAGCATGAGCTTCAAGGTTGATCACTCAAAACATTCCTGAAAGAAGAAAACCACGAAGACGAAGGAGACCGATGCACGAGGTACGTATCTACCTTCTATATGTCTACTTCCCGCTGTGCTTTCTACAATACTCCACTGTTGTCCTTGCTCCCTTTTCCGTCTCAAGATGCGCTCTTCACGTTCTATTCTTTTGATCCTAAGCCGCATCCAAGCTCCGTTTCCCACGCCACCTTTGTATGGGGCTCCAAAGCAATAAAACTCCGGAGATTTCTTCTCTCAAGAATGTTTTGAGTGATCAACGTTCAAGCTCATGGTGTACGTTGTCGGATGGCAAGCGCAACGATAATAGCTACTGCTATACTGCAACACTTTTGCTGCCATGTATGACACTTTTACGCAAGTTGTGTAACGTGCTATTAATAATGTACATGTGTACGAAGAGTAACACATAGCTGATATGTTATGTATATACCATCTGTGTGCCGCCGCTCTACTACTACGACAGCTTGCTGGCGCACCTGCTAAAATAAGCGTGTGTACCAGGTACTTTGTGGTTCGTAATACACTTGATGCAAGCAGGAAGAGAAGCCCGGAAGAACGTTTAGTATGAGCGCCGATGACCAATGAGTGGGCGCTATTTCAACCTAACTTTGTCGGGTACGTTTATTGGTTTGCGGTGCCCACGACACGAACTAGTGATCTCATACTTGAGTGACTAATATTACGGGGGGCCATAGTAATTAGGACCAAATTTTGTTAATAAAAATAGGTAAATATATAGGTTTTTATGTATACCATAGGTCCTATTAAGAATGGACCCCCGTAATATCAACACTCTACTCTGCCACCGATAATTTATGATAACGCTATACTCATCATAGTATACTTTGTTTGATGATATGTCCCGTTTCAAGCTCCAACTTAAGGACCGCCAGGAAGCAAGAATGAACCAGGCGGGGGGGGGGGGTGTACTCATTATCATGCATGGCCGTAGTCGTGTGACCGAAGACCCTCGCATCCCTACAATGCCGGGACGGAGCACGTCGGGTTTTCACCGATCAGGCAGACATCGCTTGCACCAGGCGCGAAGCGCCGTGAGGTGTTGGGTGACTCGCTTAAAGGGTGAGCTGCATCCTACTGAGGCGGATTTTCGTGCATACGGACGACAGCGTCAATTCAATTGAATTATTTTCTGGTGTGGCCACTTCCAGAGACAGCATTGGCTATACTATGCAACTGCCTCGTGGGTGTCTCACCATATTCACACTACGTGATACGATCATCTCCCTTGTGTGGAGTTAAGGTTTCCCCCAACACAAAAATGATCTGACTCGACCGCCAGCCGTGGTGACCGCCAAAAAAACTAAACAACAAAACGGTACCCTGGTTGTCTAGCTCACGCAGCGAGAGGCGTGTTTTACAGCGTCGTCGCCAACCGACGCCAACCCAACCTACGTATATATACCAAGTATACAATATAGGGGGGGGGGGGGGGGGGGGGGGGGGGGGGGGGGGGGGGGGGGGTACTCATCATGTCATCCATATCCGTAGCCGTATGACCATAGACCGTCGCATCCCTATATACAATGCCGGGACGAGGCACGTTGGGTCTTCACCAACCAGGCCGACATTGCTTGCACCAAGCGCGAAGCACCGTGAGGTGTCGGCGAGTCGCGTTAAGGGTGAGCTGCATCCTACTATTAATAAGAACCGCTTGTGAGGCGGAGTTCTTGCATGGATGGTAACCTTGAATGAATGAACCCCGGGGGGGGGGGGTGTACTCGATAGGAGAGGTGTACTCGATCTCATGCATGGCCGTAGTCGTATGACCATAGACCCTCGCATCTCTACAATGCCGGGACAGAGCATGTCGGGTTTGCACCGACTAGGCAGGCATTACAACAGACCCACACCCATTGCTTGCACACGGCTTAGGATTTCGGGGTATATGTTCGGCGAGCATGATACGACAAGGAAGGGCGGAAGCAAAGACACTAGGTGGCGTGAATTGTCGCAAAGGTTGAAGTGGGTCAAGAAGAAGATGTACCAGATGATTTTGTTGTTATATCGAGCAGCGACTAGATGATACTGACCACTGCTGTAATAGGCGTCATCTCTGACACGACCTCTCGATTACTTAGGGTATGTCACGCACGTATATGGTTTCCGTAGGATATATATATATATATATATCAGTACGTACGTAGATTTCCTTTTCTGGCTTCCTATTTTTTTTTCTTTGTCTTTCTGGGAATTAATGTGTTTAGTGTTTAGTGATCGATGCCAAAGCTACGATACACTACTGCATAGTCTATAGGTGACCGTAGTCCAATAGGACACTACCGTAGTACAATAGGCTATTGCAGTCCAAAAATAGGTCTCTTTGTTCGGTTTCTCTTGGTTTTCGTCTTTCTGGAAAACTTATTGCTGTACTGCTGTGATCGATGCTGAAGCTTTTATGCTGCACGTTGTCGAATGGCTGACACAATACTCAAGATTTGCTATCTCTTTGGTCAGCACTACTGTAGTTAATGCCTCGAACAGGAGAAATCATGGCACTTCTTCTTTTGCCTGGAAGTTTGCACCATGACTTTCAGGTGTCTGTATACTTCCGTAATTTCCGTGATGTTCAGGGAAAAATGGAAAGATATTTGAACTATTAATATGTATTTTCATAAGAAATAGATATACCCTATAACCACTGACCTAACAGTCAGTACTGTGACTGTTGGCGCAGTGGTTAGATTGCATCGCAAATATACATACCATCGGGTGCCTTCAGGGCGTTCGGAAAAAATAATCCGTAACCAACACTATTATTATTATTAGACACTCCCTCTCTTCAGATTCGGCCGGGAAGGTGAACGTCAGCCACATCGACATCAAGTGATGCGCTGACTATATAGGGGGTGTTTGATACTCATCCCCCCTCCCCCACACGAACGCCTCACGATTTCTGTGGAACTCGACAGCTCAAGTATACAAATAAACACAACGGCACGACAACATCTCAGCAAAACCGAAAGGAAGGCAATCACGCGTCTTCTCTTTCAGACGTTGGAGGGCCGAATACCTCATCTCAGATGAAATCGGAACTCTGAAACTTGCAGGCAGGCTTATTCTTTGTGAACTTTGTCTGCGCGGCCAGTGCACCACATCCATCGTCCTGTTGCCTGAACGGGCACAGCAGTGCACCATAATAATTATTATTATTTTGTGTCCGTATGGAAGCTTGTAGCATACCTGGTTTGGCGAGGTGTTGAAAACATCTGCTTTCGGCCGTCCACGGGAGGGGGGGTGGGAGGGGGGCGTATACTCATTTGTTGCTTGGCATACGGTATTTATTCATTTGATCATTGACCACAAGCTACCCTTCCGAACCGAACCACCGCCGTTCCTACTCTAAAATAGACACCGACGGGAGGGGGGGGGGGGGGGGGGATGATAGTGTTGGTCGTTAGGGTTGTTTTTTTTTTGTCGGGCGCCTGGTATACGAGGTGCTGCTGATAATGAATCAGGGGCAAGGGAATCTGAGCCGGATTCTTGGTTTCGATCTATTTCCACTTTTCCTTACTATTACGGGGGACCATAGTAAATGGGACCAAATATTGTTAGTAAAAATAGGTAAATATATAGGTTTTTGTGTGTACCGTAGGTCCTTTATACTATGGTCCCTCGTATTACGCTCTGTCTTGCGCTGTTCATCATTCAAATTGCTGTCCACTACTTACTTTTTTTACTACTACTGCTGTGTTCACACCCCACCGACCACGCAGCAGAGGCACGATGCCGTTCGCTTATTTTTTTTCTTTTGCTGTTTCGAATGACGTTACCACGTTGTCTCTCGATGGCGAATACGCGTACAGCATGTATCAGGTACTACTGCTGTGCCCGTTATATCTGTAGCAGTACACGCTAGAACAAGTATTATAATAGTATTTTCTATTTTCTATTTTCCATAAAATGTGCACCGTTGGAGCTTCCTATTAACAAAAGTTTCATTAACCAACACACGCCACCGCAGCTTGCGTCGCCAGGCCGCCACACACCCACCGCCAGACACCACCACATCACACCACCACTACCACCACACACACACCATCACCACCACCACCACAACAACTATTATGTTATTGACCACTTACAGCAGTACTTCAGCCCCACGACAACCACAACCATTTTACTTATTTTTCTTTCGATTTTTTTTTTTGCCTTTTTTTTTTTTTTTCGATTTTTTTTTTCTATTAATAGTTGATGTTGTTGTTGTTGTTTTCTTCACAATAAACCGTTCTTTCTACGCGTCGACATCCAGCACAACCAGTGTCCGTGCCGATTCTTCAATCCTAGAAGAGATACAAGTTCTGTGGTCACAAAGCTACACACTTGAATAGAACGAGCTTGAAAAAAAGGGCAAAGAAGAAAAACACCGTCAACAGAGGAAGACTAAGAAAATACCAAGAGAAAATAACAGGCAAACCAAAGCACAAAGCATCTTCCAGGTAGCGGCAGCAGTTTGTGGTACGAGTAGCACAGCCAAGGTCTCCCTGCTAGTCCGCCTGTTACCTTGCTACCCTGTCTGCCGCCTCCGTCCAGCGTTCGTCTACTATGTCCGGCCCCTTGGCGTCAGACAATACGAACCAAACAAAGCAGGCTCTTCATCCACCCACGCCACACGACTCCTCCAATAAGGCTTATTATCAATCGGAGAAAGGAAGAGAAAGAAATAAAATGAAAATCACATACCTGGTACAGTATAGGATCAGCGCAAATAAAAGAAGAAAATAAAATGAAATAAAATTTTTAAAAAAAACGCAGGAGGACGAAGGAAGACCACGTTCGAACCAGCTGCACCAGTTGGTGACACGAGTAGTATAGGCATGTTCTACTTCCTATTAATAGTCTGCTTTTACCCTGTCTGCCATCTCCTCCCTACTTTCGTCCACTGCGGTTTCCCTGCTACCTCCTGTTCCCGCCCCTCTCCGCATTCCCTTGGTCGGGTTTTCTGCGACTCCTCTTGTTGCCCCCCCTCCCCCCATTCCCTTGGACACTCAGCCACCTCACCATGAACCGACGCGTCCGGCTGCTTCGTATAGAAATGTGTACGTCGTGCCTGTCGTATCCAGTATGTACCATGAACATATATGTCGTGTGTGTTCTTTCTACTCGTCGACATCCAGCACAACAACCAGTGTCCGTAAAGTGCCGATTCTTCAATCCTAGAGTGGTACAAGTTACAAAACTACGCCACAGACACCACAACGTTCGTTGGTATGCAGTGAGCAGATTAGGCAACGCCATGTTCATGTATGTCATCAACATTTCTGTGAAAGCGAGAAAGCAAGGTGAAGAAACAAACGAAAATAAAAGGGCAAATGCCAAAATCAGGTATACCTGATCCGTTTGAGCCAAAATCAGGTACATCCTAAAACCAAGTAAAAAACGCGCGCCACGAGCGGTGTGACGTCCATGACAATCCGACAAAAAAAGAATGCGCCTAAAGCCCCATGGCCTCCAAAATCTGAAGTGTTTTGTTTCCTTCAGGGTGTAGGTACCACGGGCTCCATTTGAACCTGCAAAGAGTCACTACTGATATGCTTCGTTTGTTTCGCCACCGCGGGAGCGCCAAGAGTATTTACTCTGGCGCCCCCCCCCCGTTGACAGCTTTAAAGCTTCCAGACCGTCCTCGCGGAACCGCCTGCTCGGTACGAAATTATCTTGCCGTACCAAACCTGAGACCACCTCGACGCGGGGTGGTGCAGACGAAACGCCGAGTGTCCATGGTGCTGTAAAGACTGCTGTGAACATAGAAAACCAAAGAGTACACACAACAACTAACTGAAGCACATTGCACACCCCAGAGGAAACAAAGTGAAACCAGCGCACGCATGTATGTATGCATTGTATATACGTACTTTTACGTACGACGTACGAGTACAGAGTTTATACGTCAATACAGAAGAATTTCAACCGAGGGAGCGCAGACGTATACGGAGAGAAAACACGGTGTGCGTATGGCCTCTCTGATTGGTTCAAAGTTGGCCAAAATCAGTTGAAAGCTAGACAAAGTAGAAAAAATCAGGTGTACCTTTTGTCCTTTTCGTGCCAAAATCAGTTACAATGTCTGCTTGGCCAATAGCAGGGCTCCTGGTGTGTGTTTTGTACTTGATTTCAGTATGTAATTGTTTTTGGCACGAAAGTGGCCAGGTATACCTGATTTTGGCAAAGGCCCAAAATAAAAATCAGAAAACAGAGTGAAAACCAAGACAAAAATCGAAAGAGAAAAAGGAAAAATGAAGGGAAAAACTGTCGTGCCTCCCCCAGGGGATGGATAGAGAATGAGCTAGAAGACTAAGACACAGCAAGCACCACGTGACAAAAAGAGCGAGACAATTACGGGAGTCCATAGTTAACAGGACCTATGGCATACGCCGGCGTCCCCGGTGGCTTGGTAGGTGATCCGCGTGCCTGTCAAGATCAATTTCGTGGGTTCAAATCCCACCGAGTGCACATGCTCATAGGGACTTTTTCTTGCATAAAAAATTGATAAGCGGAAAGCGCGAAAGCGTGAGTTGGCTACATTCGATGAAAATCGACGAGCAGTGGGAATGCTGAACCCTATGCGCGACAAAAATAAAAGGCACGTACCGGGGGGGAGAAGGGGCGACACCTGTGACCACGGCTTGTCCAGAAGATCGTCGAGGGTAAAACCTCCTACGAGTGGGCTGGAAAGTAAAAGTGATGAATAAAAAAAATAAATAAATAAAAAAATGGCATAGATAAAAAGCTACCTGGTATATATTTAGGTATTTTTAATAACAATATTTGGTCCTGTTTACTATGGTCCCCCGTAAAAAGAACCAGGGGAAATAACAGGCAAACCGAACGACGAAACACCCTTCAGGTACGTGTAGCCGCGGCAGTTTGCGGTGCAAGTAACACATAGCCTGGTTCTCTCTACTACTTAGTCGGTCATGGCATTGCATTTTGTGTCTACGCTGCTTATTGTACTGCATACAACAATGATGGCAAAATGTGTAAATAATAATAAAAATGAGTGGAGGCATTCGCCTACCCAGACATCAGCATCGGAATGATGGAAATCACACCCGATACTGCTGTGGAAGTTGTGCCCTTCCTCCAGCGTGAGCTGTCCACCATCGACATCGCAGTCAACCCGAGCAAAACAGCTGCCTTGCCCCCGAAGGGGCACGTACCTACGCCGGAACAAATCGCCCTTCTTGAAGGTATTGGCATCCGCATCGCGGAACAGGGTGGAGTATAGGTGGTTGGGGTTCCCGTCGGTTTTGACGAATACGCGATGGAGAGCGCTATGGACATATAATCCAAAACGGGAGAGCGGAATAACTCGCGCGGATGCTACCGCGCATGACAGACAAGCAAGTAGCCAACCTGATCGCCACCGGCTCTATGGTGCAACGGACCGCCTGTATAGAAAGAGTGATGGACCCGGAACTGTCCCTGCCCGCGTGCCTAAAAGCAGACGGCAACGGGATGTGGATGCAGGAGAAATTGCTTGATCTCCTGGAGACTGCAAAAGAAATGTCGTTCTTCGAGAAATGGTGCCCAACAAAAATCAGTGGGTCTTGCAGCCCCACCAACAGGCGCAGGCAAGACTGACCACGGGGGCCGGAGGGTTTGGACTGGCGTCGGCTGAAGCCCGGAGGATGTCAGCGTCCGTCGGAAGCTTGGTGGCGACGGTGCCGGAGGTGCTTGCTGACCTGTCCGGCGCTATAGGGAAAACAAAATCCGGAGGGAGAGCTCCCCGATTCAGACCTCGCCCGGCGCATTTGCAACAGCATCAGGGACCTCAGCGATGTGCATGGGGTTTCAGAAGAAGCTATGGCGAGCATCGTGCCGGAAAGCTGCCGGGAATGAGCATTAAATTTCGAGGAGGAGAGCAAGAGGCCTCAGGGCGGTCGGTTCCGGAAGTGTTTCCGGCACACGATGCCGAATCTATCAGCTCCAGCAAAGCGCAGCATAGACTGGGGAAGCTGGTAAACCAAGTCCGTTACGAGACATACGTTGCTTGACTGGACCAGCTCCCCGTCGAGACGACGACCCAGCGAGGCACGGGTAGCCCACAAGAAGAGAAAGAGTCGAGGGGTCTGGCCAAGGCCCGGCAACGGAGCCAATCGGGACCAGGGGCTACTGCATTCCTAAGGGCGAGACCTGTCGACTCGGCCAGAGTCATCCCACCGTCAGAGTTCGTGGCTGCGGGAAGGCGGTTTCTGGGGATTGAGGAGTTCCTGGCGGCAAGGTGCCCCTGTTGCGGTGCAGCGGAGGCTAATACGCGGCATGCACGATTATGTCATCGATCGGGCGCGCAAGTAAACCAGCACCAGCCTCTGGTGCACGCGCTCTCCCGCACCTTTAAGAGGATGTCCATCCGTCACCAAATGGAAAGCGGAGCCCCCTTCCACGCAAACGGGGATATCTGCATGGACATCGTCATCGAGGCGGGAGGACTCCGAGATGCTACGGCATCAGAGTATCGCAATAAAGCGATACTCCTCGACGTCACGTATGCGGACCCACAAGCGGGGGTCCACATGCGGGCAGGCAGTGATGACCGAGACGGATCAGCTGCCGCCTCCACTTCTGAGGCGCGCAAGCGCAGTCACTACGCTCATCCGGGACAGGTGTCCTTCGACGAGCGCCGCTACAAACTCGCCACCCTCACGGTGGAAAGCTTTGGGCACTCCTCGACGTCACGTATGCGGACCCACAAGCGGGGGTCCACATGCGGGCAGGCAGTGATGACCGAGACGGATCAGCTGCCGCCTCCACTTCTGAGGCGCGCAAGCGCAGTCACTACGCTCATCCGGGACAGGTGTCCTTCGACGAGCGCCGCTACAAACTCGCCACCCTCACGGTGGAAAGCTTTGGGCGCCTCGGAAAGGAAGGCAGCGATCTAATTGATCAGTTGGCGGCAAGTATTGTCGGAGGGACGGACGGATTGTCCCTGGCGCGGAAAGGCGTCTGCAAATAACGCCTCTTCTTCCAGATCATCTCGGTAACCACCCAGGTCGCGATTTCGCGCCGAGTACATAGGTATAAACTAGCCCCGAGGGGCCGCCAGGCCGCTAGGGGAAGAGAGGAAGAAGCCAGAGGAATGCGACCAATGACCTGGAGATGGAACGCTGATGAGGAATAGGATATACTATACCGGTAGCCAACATGAAATGATGTGGGGAATGGAAATTGGGAAACGGCAGGAAGAGAAGCGTATGAGGGATACAAATGATTTACGGTAGTATATTCGGTTTATATCGGAACGGCATCTACGCCCTACTGTCGGAAGGAAGGCATAATACTACGGGAGTCCATAGTAAATGGGACCTACAGAACGGTACACACGAAAACCTTTATATTTCCCTATTTTTACTGACAATATTTGGTCCTTTTTTGTCCCCCGTAATCGTAATAATCCTACAGTACGAAGTATCTCTGTTTGTCGCGTAGTTTTGTGACCACAAATTAACCTGTTTTTCTCCAGGATTGAAGAATCGGCACGGACACTGGGTGTGCTATTAATAAATGTCGACGGGTAGAAAGAACGGTTTTGATTTTATGTGAAACAACACACACTGCTCCGTGTCGTAGTTTTGTCCCCACAGAGCTCTGAGCTTTTGTTGTATCTCTCTAGGATTGAAGAATCGGCACGGACACTGTTTGTGCTGGGTGTCGACGGGTGGAGAGAGTAGAGAGAACGACGTGAAAAGCACACACAGCAGCAGCAGCACCAACAAACAAACAGCCGACGAAAGGCACGCACATCCTTATTGTATTATGCATGTTCTCACGTTCTCTTCAGAATCTGCTTGCGGCGCCGTATACATACATACCACACAGACAGGCACTATGTAGTACCAGGTATATACTTACCTGGTACGTACTACTATTAATATTACAGTACTACAACAGTACTGCACATACAAAACGTTTTTTTTTTTCGGTAATGATCATTTTTACTTTCCAGTCCAACTCGTAGGAGGTTCTACATTCAACGATCTTCTGGACAAGCCGTGGTCACAGGTGTCGTCCCTTTCTCCCCCCCGGCACGTGCCTTTTATTTTTGTCGCGCATAGGGTTCAGCATTCCCACTGCTTGTCGATTTTTATCGGATGTACAGCTAACTCACGCTCTCGCGCTTTCCGCTAATCAATTTTATGCAAGAAAAAGTCCCTACGAGCATGCACTCGGTGAGACTCGAATCCCACGAAATTGATCTTGCGATTTCGGTACGTTTTGCTCACCACTCACCACCGCTTTTTTGTGACCACCACCACACAACCACCACCACCACCACCACCCCCACCACAGACTGAACACCAAAGAACCTAACCCTAACAGCCAAACAGACCCGAGACAACAAGCAGACCAGCGAAGACAACGGCGAGAAAGAAAGGCGGATCCTTGCTTGATAGATCGGACAATTTTTTATTTATTTTTTTTTCATCATCATTTTTACTTTCCAGCCCACTCGTAGGAGGTTACCTTCGACGATCTTCTGGACAAGCCGTGGTCACAGGTGTCGTCCCTTCTCCCCCCCGGTACGTGCCTTTAGTTTTTGTCGCGCATAGGGTTCAGCATTCCCACTGCTCGTCGATTTTCATCGAATGTACAGCTAACTCACGCTCTCGCGCTTTCCGCTAATCAATTTTATGCAAGAAAAAGTCCCTATGAGCATGCACTCGGTGAGACTCGAACTCACGAAATTGATCTTGATAGGCTCGCGGACCACACCCACCAAGCCACCGGGGACGCCGGCGCTGTCAATAGATATGATTGCGTAGGTTCTTTTTTTACAGAATGCTCAATCAAACATCAGACATGTTCGTCGCGCCGCCGTATTTTTTGTAAAATACGGTGGTTTCGGTGCAACACAACATCACCACCTCCCACCACTGCCGGCGTCCCCGGTGGCTTGGTAGGTGGTCCGCGTGCCTATTATCAAGATCAATTTGGTGGGTTCAAGTCTCACCGAGTGCATGCTCGTAGGGACTTTTTCTTGCATAAAAAATTGATCAGCGGAAAGCGCGAGAGCGTGAGTTATGATAGCTACATTCGATGAAAATCGACGAGCAGTGGGAATGCTGAACCCTACCATGAGCGACAAAAATAAAGGCACGTACCGGGGGGGGAAAGGGACGACACCTACCTGTGACCACGGCTCGTCCAGAAGATCGCTGAGGGTAAAACCTCCTACGAATTAGGCTGGAAAGTAAAAGTGATTAAAAAAAATAAATAAAAAAACGCACCACACTGGATCCAGGACTACCGCGAGACAAAACGTATCGGACAGATCCCACAGCAGTACTGTAGTAGTACCTGTGGCATGGTGGAAGGTATTATGGTCTGTGGAGAGACGAGAAATAGATCAGAGAGAAGACGAGAAGTGCTGCTTGCTGCCTTTTGCTTCTTCTTTGCTATCTCCTACGTACGTATACCGTAAACGATCAATAATACAATAAATAATACCAGGTATAATAGTGCTGCCCCTTCCTGTGGTCGCGACCTCGGTACTGCTCGTCGTGCTGCTCTCTATTTTTTTTTTGCCCTGCACAGCAAGCAGCAGAGCACTGAACAACAGCGACTACAACAACAAACAGCGACTACACTGCTAGGACTATAGAGTTATACAGGTATACTTTCTGCCGTAGGAATACGCAACAAGCAAGTTACATACAGCAGTACCACCGCGAGAGATGAGTTTCGGAGCCACAGCCGAGGATGCCCGCCGCAATGTAAACAAAAGGGGGGGTGCATGCAACAGCCAAAAACAATGCGGCTGGCCCGGGCTGGCTGCGAAAATATCTAGGCGAGATATTTCAACGAACACAACGAACACATACATATACATCGCTTTTTGGCGTTTATTTGTGCTACTTCCCTCCCCGAGAAAATCAAGGTTAGAGAATAGTCCGAGCACGGCGGTGTGTGTGTTTGTTATCTCATCACAATTACACATACATACATACATACATACATACATACATACATACATACATACATACATACATACATACATACATACATACATACATACATACATACATACATACATACATACATACATACATACATACATACATACATACATACATACATACATACATACATACATACATACATACATACATACATACATACATACATACATACATACATACATACATACATACATACATACATACATACATACATACATACATACATACATACATACATACATACATACATACATACATACATACATACATACATACATACATACATACATACATACATACATACATACATACATACATACATACATACATACATACATACATACATACATACATACATACATACATACATACATACATACATACATACATACATACATACATACATACATACATACATACATACATACATACATACATACATACATACATACATACATACATACATACATACATACATACATACATACATACATACATACATACATACATACATACATACATACATACATACATACATACATAGAGCAGTAGTGTACGACCATCATAGGCAGGCTCAGATCGGCACCAACAATAATATTATAACCAAATTGGGTCAACACAGCTAGCTCAGAAGGATCACCTCTCTCTATAAATCCTATACCAGGTAGAGTTTAGATCAGGGGGGGGGGGGGGGGGGGGGATAATAAGACATTGAGCCTGGACACCAAATTGACGTTTCTTAAAAAACACCCCCCCCCCAGTGCTGCATCAGCATCATCAGCAGCAAGCAGTACGTACGTTGTGGTACAAGCCACCATCACAGCACCCCCCCTTACCCGCCTCTACTATTTAATACTATTAATACTAATAATACCATCAATAATGTGTGGTTATACAGCAGTAGTACTATATTAATACTTCTTTCTTGCCGCTGCTGCCATTATTTTTATTGTTGATCCACTCGAACCACGAGAGAGGCACACCCAGCTATTATTATTAATGTAACAGCTGTGGACACAGCTATTATCCAGTGCGATGATGATGATGATTGATGTGTGGTTTTGCATCATCACACAAGAAGAAGAAGAAAAAGCAAAGAAGAGCTCGCACCAATCGGTTACGCGGAAGGCGCAGGAGGAGTAGCTTTGGTGATATATGCGTATATGCTCTGTATACATACATGTACGCAGCAGCTGTACTGGTGGCTGTGATGTTGTTTCATGTACGCTTTGGGTTCTTTTTACGACAAGCAAAGCGGCGCAAGAACTTGAGAAATAAATCATATCTGGTACAAGACAAGGAACACCCGTGCTAATAATAAAGTACGAGTGGAGCGTACCGAGAAAGCCGCACAGCACCACACACCAGCAGTATAGCAGAGCAGAGAGAGAGAGAGCAGCAAGAAACACACCCACGGGTTGTACGAGTAGCCAACCGAAATGAGAAATGCGGTACAATTACCAAAAATTCCAAATTCGACGAAAATTCGTGGTCCAGCAGGGATGGATTTTTCATAGCAGGGATGGATTTTTCATACTCTTTCGGTTAGAGAGCCGGCACTGGTAAAGCGGAAACACACCCACCAAGCAAACATCCGAGGCACCTCGTATACGCATATTACGACACTCAGAGGTTAGTTTCTACATGTGCTCCGTGTGCCGAAAGACCGAAGCTCCGGTGTCGCTACTGCTGCTGCTGTGCTTAGGCTACCATGTTGGATCGAGAAATGTCCCTGCTTGACATCGTGGCTCGGCACCCCCCCCCTTTTTCAGCTGGCTGCGAGGAAAGCGGACGAGAGCAGGCGATGCGAATTCGTCCTCCATCCAGAATATCCGAGGGGGAGTATCAGGGAGCAAGCGACGCAACTCTCCGCCTCCCGACGCTCCCGACGCCGCGGACTCCAAAGAATGGGACCGCGTCCTGCCAGCCCCCGTGGGTAAGCTAGTGATTACCGCGCCGGTTAGCACGTGCTCGGGGTCGACCTTGTCTCGCACAGCGTCATGGTCTGAGGCAACCGTCGGCAGCGAGTCCGACATGCAGACGTTCGGAAGGCTGCAGCAGCACTCTGCAGAAGGAACCAAAGACCAGTTCCACGAGAAATCGCCGATGATGAGAGTGGCTCAGGGCAGCTTTCAGGGAGTGGCGTCGGGCTTGTGCTGCTCCACCTCGGCTGCGATACCCATCAACATCCCCTGCCGGCTGGACAAGAGCGAACCCAACCTCGTTCTCCAAGAGGTACGTCTATTGTCCGGCAAGCCCGGGCACACTTTCCTGGTTGGTCGCGTGCGTCCCTTTTTTTCGCCTGCCTTCTGCTGCCCAGGCGGGGTCTTGTTTCGGTTTTGTTTCCCCTCCCCCCATGTTTTTTTGACTACTGCTGTCCGGCTATCAGCCTCCCTTTGCGCGAAGCCGCCTGCGTGTGCCACCCCCCCCCCCCTCCTCGCCGCCACCCAACGCGTGGTTCTCCTATGGCTAGCTGGTGCTCTCAGACGTCCAGTGAGCAGCTGCTGCTGCTGCTGCTGCTGCCGCTACGCGAGAGAGACGTAAGGGTCCACGAACTCGTATTGAGGTCACGTTCGTGAGGCTGGTTGAGGTACGCGGCAACGGGTCTTGGGCTGCTTGGGAGCCGATGCCAAACCCAGCAAATGAACCCATGTTATTCCGGTGCACTGTCGTACCTCGTGTACAACAGCAGCAGTAAAACCTGGTATTATTAATAGTAATAATAGTAGAAAGATGTTCCCGTTTGTAGCATTCGTTCCTCTTTTTTTTTTTTTTGTTGCGCGGATTTGCCCCCCCCCCCCCCCCCCCACCCCGTCCCCTTCCTCCTCCCTTTGCCACCCCCCCCCCCCCCCCCCCCTCCCCCCCCCCCCCCCTCACCTCAAGTAGGTGGTAGTAGTATCAATTATAAGAATCGGAGAGGAGGGACAAGCTCATCGTCTTCATGTGTTGTATTTTTACAGAAACGAAAACGAGTATCGAATGAAATACAGCCAACCGAACCAGCCCATGGCTCGTTTCTTCTTTTAGTACTCAGGAAAGACTCGAATCTCCCAGCAGCCAGAGCTTTTTTTTCACCACTACTCCTTCTCAACCTCATGACCCGGGACCTGCTCACCTCTTTTTCTTTTCTTTTTGTTGCAACGTTTTTTGTGTGGCATTTTTTTTTTCGGTCATGTTTTTTTTCTTTTTGGCCTTTTCGTGTATATATATATGTATATGCTCATGTATCCCATTTTCTTTTTGAATGAACTGATTTATTTGTTTGCACATTTTCGTCTTGTGGGCGGAGCACAAACCACGAGCGGGACAGAGGAGCAAGAAATTGAAAATGGCTGAATGGTTTTATTCCATTCTGTGGATGGAAATATAAGACAGGTTTCGAACATACGACAGTATCAAAACAGGTGTTGTATTCCCGTCGGCAGTGGTACAGTTCTATATGGAGTGTCGTACGATATTTTTTCAATGCGAAAAAAGCACGAAGAACCTCGCCCTTGTCCAGCATCTTCCATGCACGTATACGAGGACCAGGTACACTACTCGTGCCCTCATCATGTTTTTGTGCTCCGGCTACGGAGCTGTCGCACACAGCAGTATGCTCGTACGTCGGGCCAAGTTGTTCCTTTGGGCGTGGTTTTGTGTCCTTGATTTTCGTAGAGCAAGATGTATGGGCGGCCAGGTGCAGCATACGCAGAGCGTCACACGCTCCCGAAAGCGGCGGTTCTTCTTGAGATTTGAGGCTTGAGATGGTCTCCAGTCTGTCGAGCGTTCGAAGCCGTGGACCCACAACCTCAAAACTTGCGAAATTGTGCGATACGTGTGCCACACATCTGACGTATCTTTTATGATCGAAATATGAATTTCGGGTAAGTGATCGGAGCTCTACAGCGACCCCCCCCCCCCCCCCCCCCCCACCCCCCCCCCCCCCCCCCCCCCCCCCCCCCCCCCCCCCCCCCCCCCCCCCCCCCCCCCCCCCCCCCCGCCACATATCAGTACATACAAAGCAGATGTTTTCTGTTCTACTTGGTATGGAAACTGATGGATGATAATATTATTATAGCATCAACGAATTATGTCACTCCGCCTTTACCCCCCCCCCCTCCGCCCTCCTGTCTTGATCTACCTACGTACTCGTTATTCATAAATTGTTCCCTGTATTTATCGAGCTCAGCCATTAATAGAGGCCCTCTAGACCGATGCATGCCGGAGTACAGCAGTATTGACAGTATATGTTACGAGTACACACCACCCCCCCCCCCCCCCCACTTGATATTGCGGTATGAATCACACGAGGAGCAGCACGGCTACTTCGTATTAATTCCACGTTCTGTATTCGATGTGGGGACGGATGATGAAATATAAGTGTGTCAACACGTTCTGATATCTTACGTTCGCGTCGCCTTTGCCCCCTCCCCCCCCCCCCCCCCCTCTTGTGTCCCTATACCATCCTTCCTTTCCCCATCACTAGGCTGCCCGGCAATCTCTGGGCGAGATGGAGCTGCGGATGTCCCTGTCGGCTCGCGCCTCGCGGCGCGGCGTCAAGC
Organism: Macrocystis pyrifera; assembly: GCA_031763025.1. Taxonomy (NCBI): domain Eukaryota; class Phaeophyceae; order Laminariales; family Laminariaceae; genus Macrocystis; species Macrocystis pyrifera. Next base: position 9,876,585 of record JASSKH010000023.1, read on the forward strand.
TCTCCGGGGACGAAGCAGGCAACGCTCGCACGTTTCAGCGATCCACCGCGGTTGCGAGGAACGTCCATGTGGCGGGCCGTCCGCAGGGCCTCGTGGTGCGAGGGCAAGAAGAAGAGGGTCGCCAGTCAGAGGAGGGCAGACTACTCGGAAGCGGAGCGGCCACACCTTCGTCGTTTTGGAGGGGCACCCCGTCTTTGGGCCCCCTCGATGGCCCGAGCCCGTCGAATTCTTGTGGAGAATTCGAGGGGTGCTTTTGCCCGGAGCCGACGCCCAGGGCTGCTTCGAACCGTCGCAACCTTCGCGTAGAAAGTGGCGATGATCATCGCGGGAAGGGTAGCGAGGAGAGACGGGCGAAGAAGAGGAGGAGGAGGAGGAGGAAGAGGATAGTTCCATCGATAGTCATTTAATGTTCGACCTCGAACCGTGATTTGATTGGTTTGGTCTGACTGATTGGGGGGGGGGAGTGGAGGGAAATGGGAGTGGGAGTGGAGTGCACAGTATGGCATTACGAGCTCATGAGATTTTCTACAGGGAGCGGAGAACCCCCGGGCTCTTGCAAGGTTGTTCGCTTTCGGGTCTCTTGAGGCGCCCGTTTTTTTAATATATTTTTATATTTTTTTAAAAGGTGTGTGTTTTTGTTTTGTTTTGTTTTTGTTGACGGGCGTTCTCTCTCCTTCTCTAACCCTGCCCCCCACCAAAGGTTTGCATTGCCGATGGTGTGGGCAAATGGTGTGGAGAGTCAGCAGCAAGTTGCCAGGTGCAACCAGGTTTTGTTATTTCCTGACCTGGCGTGATTTTCTCTGGTCTTTTTTTTTTTTTTTTTTTTTTTTTGCATCGGGCGCCCTTTTTTTGAGTTTTTTTTTTAGGTGTGGATTTTGATGCCAAAACAGGAAGATGGCTTCAAAGAAATGCTCGGCGTCGGCGGTGGTGGAGGTGGCTGCGGCTGATCTGCTCACTGTGGTAGCGCAGGTGCCAGCATTGTTCTCGTTGACGAGTGCTTGTAGCGCTGTTCGTCTTCGATTGCGCAGAGCGAGGGAGCGCTCCGAGCCTCACGGAATAGTTCCGTTGTTTTGTGGCTAGGAGGCCGAAATAATGGGCGGGAGGGACGAGCGGTGCGGCTGCGGTGCGGCTCAGGTATGGCCGTCGATCTACTATAGTAGCGAGAGGCCGAAAGAAGTAAAAGTTGTTTTAGACGTGGAAGGTTGGCGAGTGAACAATTTGTATGTTATCATAGCAACGCCGCTGGCTGCTCTGCGCCCGCCGAGCGGTGGAGCGGCGCCATACCTCCCCCCATTGCCCCCCCCCCCCCCCCCCCCCCCCCCCCCCCCCCCCCCACCCCCCCCCCCCCCCCCCCCCCCCCCCCCCCCCCCCCCCCCCCCCCCCCCCCCCCCCCCCCCCCCCCCCCCCCCCCCCCCCCCCCCCCCCCCCCCCCCCCCCCCCCCCCCCCCCCCCCCCCCCCCCCCCCCCCCCCCCCCCCTCCCCCCTTTGTTTTACTATTTTTGAGGTGTCTAAAGAACGTTATTCGGTAGATAGTTTGTCATCTCGTCCGTCTTTTCCCTTCATCTTTCTCAAGAATCCCAGACTTTTGATGCGGTGGGTGTTGCACTTCCGTGTCGGGTCAACGAAACTGTGTTCGGGTGGAGGCCAAGCGTGCAGATCCCAGGAGTATTCCAAGTGGTTTTCGATATGGGCGGGGGGGGGGGGGGGGGGGGGGGGGGGGGGGGGGGGGGGGGGTGACAGTAAGCGTAGTGCGAAGAAAGTATGTTTCATGTGGATGTCTTTAGCGTTTGAGTGCTGTAGAGTTTCGCGGTAGATGATAGGCTTTGCTGTGGTGGACTCTGACCACTCGCGCACAGCCAAAACGGTTTCGCGCGTGCGTCGCGGGCCATTGATTGGCTGACCGTAGAAGATGGGTTTCCAGAAACCATCGACAGGCGTTTTTAGCTTCTGTATGTTGTTTTGCGTATTGCCGGCTTATCTGGTGTTGCAGTGCTGGGTAGTGTCGATTTTCGCGGTGGAGGGTGGGGGTGGGGTAGGGTTCAGGAATTCGTGGTGTGCGGAAGAAGAAAAACGCTTTATTATTGTCGAGCGCACGGGGGGGGGGGGGGGGGGGGATGCGGATCGTCTTGTTGTGCAGCCCAGAAATATATACCTGGTAAGGTGGTACTCGTAGCACTTAATTTGATACCATGCATGGTCAAGGAGGTGCTGCCTGCTCGGACTCGTTCGCTCCACGAGGCCGTCGCGTTCTGTGGATGGAGTGAAAGTTGAAGTTTGGATATTTTTCTCGTGCCCAGCCAGCACGTGAACTTAAGTTATAGCTAATGTCGCCTCAGTGACCTGTGACACCTTCATGCTGTCTTTGAGGTTAGACATCGTTAGGATTTTGTTTTTGTTTTGTTTTGTTTTGCGTCTTAATCGTCCTCGTAGATTGGATTAGATTGGATCAATTCGGAGTGGTTGCCTCGCGTGCAATGGCGGGGTGAATGAAATGGACGTCATCGTCGTGGTAGTCGTTCGTGCTGAAGGTGGTGGTGTTGGTGGAGGCCCGTCCATATAGCTACTGCTGCTGCGCCAAGGAGCGGTGATATATCCCGTATAATTCTATGTTATTTACCATTTTTTTCGTTTTTTTTACGAGCTAAGTGCAAACCAACGGATGGCCTATGTGCACCAGGTACATGGCGTGTCAGACGGTGCTCTCATGTACAAGCTATATTGTGATGTGCAGCTGCGGTGCGAGTGTTTTCTCTGCTCAATGTCGTAAGGTGTTGCCACCCACAGCTATGATATGTAGCTGCCGTACGATTGTTTTCTCTGCCATGTCCCAAGGTGTTGTCATGTACAGCTGTGCTATGCAGCTGCTGCCGTGCGAGTGTCTTCTCCGTGAAGCAGCACGTACATACCGTGGCAGCTACGAAAACCCGAGGGTTCCATAATGTGTTGTGTGGGTCTGTGTGCGTGTGTTTGGTTCCTTTCGAGACCCCGCGAAAGCGAACACAGCCATGATTTCTTGGGTGTTATCAACCGTCCGCGAGCAGAGTTAACGCCCAGCAGTACCACACGGCTATTAATAGTATCGTGGTTGAGCCCGTGCCGCACGACTGACTCTACAGACAACACTCTACGCCTATCTTCCCACCTATGACGCACTGGGCGTTTGTTTTGACCGTCACTTTTTAGTATCGTCATGTTTCCCCCCCTCCTCCCTCTGACCTCCCGAGTGCCACCCATCGAAATCTACAACAAAAGCCTAGAGTCCTTGTGTCCAGGGGGGGGCTTATTTTCTTCCTACTCTGTAGAGAGAAGACGCATTCTTCGGTAGAGGTGGCACTTTTCCGCTAAAATGTTTTCTGAATGACGGGGCACCTTGACCCAAAATTATCGGAATGCCAATCTTGTTACGAAAAATGACGACGTAATTGCATACTTGGGCCATGGGATCGGTCATCGGGATGCATTCTTATTTTTGCTGAAGTCAGTTTTCGGGTGAGATGTGGGGCTCCTTAAGGTCAAGCGAGAAGCCCCACAGAAGAATTAGGGTGAATCTCTAATAGAAACAAACGTAAAAGCTCTTCTTGTGGTCGCAAGCTACGAGACAAATGTAGTTGACACAACGCGCACAGAAGAACCGAATTCTATGTCAGGATCTATCTACAAGATATTTCAGCGCAGATCATCATCTATCTATCTGATGGTGTATCGATGATCTGTACAATGCATAGCTCATGTTGCCGGATCGGGGCCGTGCAGTCTGCACACACGATACAGGACGAGTTTCCTAGGTCAGATCTATGCTACTACTTGCCAGGGTATATTATGCAGATCCTGCACAGCGTCCTCATAACACCAGGTTGTTAGGATCTAGATGATCTATCTGATCTACAGATGGATCGTCATTTGTGCGCGGCGTGTAAATGTATGTACTAATAGCAGGGAGGCTAATAGTAGGCAGTCTACGAGTGAGTACCAGTCTGGTCGTGAACACAAGAGACATTGAAGACGGCCACGAAATGACCTAATAAATGTGTACCACAAGTAAGTACACCCAGCATACCTTCGACTTTCGATCAGGCTCCTTGTGGTGCTTCTTCAGCAGCTTTTGCCTTGGTTGCCTTTTTCGAAGGGAGGGATATTGCTGTTTCTGCTGTAAGCCCTCCTTGGTGCTTACTGGTGTATGATATCGGCAAGGGAGGCTGGTGGAATGAAAGCTCCCCTCGTGTCGCTCCCAGCCATCTTGTATGTCTTCAAAAACAATCGCTCGTGCCCACCTTCTTCAATGATGAACTTTTTTTTCAAGCACATATTGTATGATACGCAACACCGGATACACATGTTTGTACGTACAGCAGTAGACAATAATACTGCTTTTGTCTGGTACATGTCATACGCGCGGCCGCCCCGAGGTCTATTATATCAATAATAGTGGTTAACACCGAATGCCATTACTGCTACTATTACGGGAGACCATAGTAAACAGGACCGAATATTGTTGGTGAAAAAAGGGAATTGTGTAGGTTTTTTTGTGTACCTTCGGTCCTATTATTTACTATGTATGGTCCCGTAATAATAGGTATTACGAGGGACCACATAGTACCGTAAGTAGGACCAAATCTTCTTCGTAAAAAAGGGAAACGTATAGGTTTTTGTGCGTACCGTAGGTTCTATTTACTATTATTGCCCCCCCCTTGATACCACCCTGTAGTAGCCGGCGTCCCCGGTGGCTTGGTAGGTGGTCCGCGAGCCTATCAAGATCAATTTCGTGAGTTCGAGTCTCACCGAGAGTGCATGCTCGTAGGGACTTTTTCTTGCATAAAATTTTGATGAGCGGAAAGCGCGAGAGCGTGAGTTAGCTGTACATTCGATGAAGATCGACGAGCAGTGGGAATGCTGAACCCTATGCGCGATAAAAACTAAAGGCACACGTACCGGGGGGGAGAAGGGACGACACCTGTGACCACGGCTTGTCCAGAAGATCGTCGAGGGTATAACCTCCTACGAGTGTGGGCTGGAAAGTAAAAGTGATGATGAAAAAAAAAAAAAAAAAAAAAAAAAAAAAAGTATAAATACCCAGCGTATGAGCGCCACAGGGTTCGAACCCCGGCGGGTTCCCAAAAAAAACGGGACTAAAAGTGACGTCTACTATATACATATAATACAGCTCGTACGAACGTCTACAGCACATGTCAGACAGACAGCACGTCCCTATTCCTCATCGCAGAAAGCCCGAGAGCGTGAGAACGAGAAAGGGGTCCCGAAATAATAGCGATGATCCAAACAATGATTTATTTTGTTAAAATTAGTTTTCAGGGGCCTCTCTGCCGTAGCGAGTGGCGTGGGCGCCCAGCAGAGTATATATAGTACCTGGTAGCAGGTAGTATCACGGGGGACCATACATAGTAAATGGGACCTACGGTACATACAAAAAACTATATATTTCCCTATATTTTTACCAACAATATTTGGTCCTATTTACTATGGCCCTGGTCCCCCGTAATAGTCATGTGTTGCGCACCCACGCGTGCCATACGTACCGACTCCTTATAATGCGTCAACCATTGAAATTCGGACGCCAAAATAATTATTTGTATGATCATTCCCGGTCACGCAGGGGCGGGTACTATTACGGGGGTCCATAGTTAACAGGACCAAATATTGTAAAGTAAAAATAGTTACATATACACCAGGTAAGTTTATATATATATATATAATAGGTCCTATTAACTATGGACCCCCGTAATATTAATATAATAATACTGCTTTGCTGTGCTCACTATTGATAGTGTAATACAGTATTCGCTACCTGTACCTGGTGCCCGGGCGGGATTTCATATTACGCTTATTATTAATGTAAAATACCAAAATTGGGATGAAATTGATGAGCAGTGGACATATGTATATGTGTGGTGTGTGTAGACTGAGTGAAACTCTCTTGTGAGATAAAACTGAAGGCGAGTACCGCGAGAGGGGGGGGGGGGGGGGAAGGGAAGACGCCTGTGACCACATGTGCACACACACGGCCGGGTTGTCCAAAAGAGCTGTAAATAAAGTGAAATAAGCATTCACAACAATCAGCATTCATTCATTAAGTGAGGACGATTGATTGTGAAATAAAAAAATGAAGAAATACAGAACGGCGCGGCGGTCTATATAGAAGAAGCGATAGTATTAATAGTACATAACATGCTCATTAGGTACATGGTACCTCTGACCTGGTACGTGGGACCGGCGGTGGTTCCGACGCATGCACATTTCAAGCACTGCTGCTGCAATAAACGCCATATTTCTAAACACTTGAGGCAATTATAATACCTACCTTCTTCATAATATGAAAGAAGTACACTTCCCCCGCCTGCATTATTAACCAATATATACCATATTCTTAGTACCTGGTGCGTCATGTATAACATGAATGAATTACTATATACATCGAATCGGCGGTATATACGAGTATTAATAATATTAATAGTAGTCTTATTGACCTATTCTGCGAACAGTAACATGTTTACATTGCATTCCTGGAAGCACCAAGTATGTACCTGGTATGTATGTATGTATGTATGTATGTATGTATGTATGTATGTATGTATGTATGTATGTATGTATGTATGTATGTATGTATGTATGTATGTATGTATGTATGTATGTATGTATGTATGTATGTATGTATGTATGTATGTGTGTATGTATGTATGTATGTATGTATGTATGTATGTATGTATGTATGTGTATGTATGTATGTATGTATGTATGTATGTGTGTATGTATGTATGTGTGTATGTATGTATGTATGTATGTATGTATGTTATGTATGTATGTATATAAATGTGCATTGATTGTTATAAATTCAGTCGGGCTTCATCCACACCCCACATCCCACGCCATCCTTTTTCTTTCGTACACATATGCTGCTGTACAAGTATACACACACCTGGTATGCAGTCCTTGTTTAAAGGACGCTTGCTTATGATTACAATGCATCCCTAGATACTTCGATGCCTCCATTTTTTTGTCAATATTTTTGGAATCGCCTCTCTCCTCAGCCCTATGCTCCCAGTAAGTTCGGCTTTTGCCTCGAAAGTGTACGAAAAGCCTTGATATTCATACAAACGTTCGACGGCAAAAACACATGTATGTCCGTATTTGCGTACATAGATTTTATGAGATAAAAATGCACCGCAAGTAATAATAATGGTGCCGGAAACAGGTTAAGAAGAAGCTCGGCAAAACGCGGGCTGGAACTATTACTCTCTCTGGCTATGGCAAGTAGTCGGGCTATTTGTGAGATTGTGCACCTACCTACTACTCCCATTTTGAACATTTACCACCCACAGCACCATTATTATATTTGATTGTTCGTTAGTTCGTTTGCTCAACAAATAAATTCCTCGTTTTCCTCGGGGGCTCGCACGTTAAATAGTAAGCCGTTTAGTACCGCAGTCCCGTTTAGGGGACAAACTACTTGGATTTTGACTGGATTTTCCCCAAAACGGGACTACTGCAGTTGTTCTAAAAGGGTTCAACACGTACTATTACGGGGGAGCATAGAAAATAGGACCTAATATTGTTAGTAAAAAAAGGTAAATACAATAGGTCCTATTTACTATGGCCCTCCGTAATACTACCTTGTACCTGGTACATATTTTCATGGAGTATTATACCAGGTACGCACGCGCACCTTGAGAACAGCAGGCAGAACACGCTATTCTACTACCTGGTCCAGGTATACATAGGTAGAGTGAGAAAACGAGCCCAGCGTCTCGCACCTACAACATGCTGCACACAGTACACGGAGAATATGACAACGTGAAGAGTATGCGAACTCAAAATGCGTACTTCCTCACATACATACATGTTGCTGGAACATGTATGTCTAATCTAGGATACTATGGCTGCTGGATCGGATCTATCTGTACTGCGCATATCCTGCACAGCATCTCATCACAGCGGGCGTTCAAACTTTCCTTCGTTCAATCTTTCAGGCAACCACTCGAAAACACGAAGTTCCGACGCTGTTACAGCAGTATACTGATTGGTTGCCGCAACACCTCGCTTTTGGAGTTAATACGTGTGTGCCACATACCAGTGCACAGATCAGTGCGCAGAACAAGTAATGTTGTAGAACACGCTGCAGTTGTTTGCCCCATGGGAAAAGCCTATTACGGGGGACCATAGTAAATAGGACCAAATATTGTCATTAAAAATACTAGGAAAACATACAGATTTTTGTGTGTACCGTAGGTCCTATTTACTATGGTCCCCCGTAATACGAAGAGAGGTCCAAGGTTAGGAACACGGCGAGCTACTCGCCCTAAATGCAGGTCGGCCCGGCAGACGATACAATCAATCCTGCGAGAGAGATCGTTCGTCTGATTGGTCGGGACCCGACTGGCCTTTCGCCCGCCCCCCCCCCCCGCTCCGGTTCTATTTGGATTAACGCGACTAAAAAAGCATGATGCGGAGCCGCGCCACTCCCGAACCCAAGGGGGTGGACCTAGGTTTAGGGTTAGGGTCAGGGTTAGGGTTAAAGCTATAGGTCGGGGGTTGGCGTAGTCTAGACCGGTGTGCAAGATTCAAATCAGGGCTAATCACGGTTCGGGTCAGACCTCGCGGGTCAGGTCGGGTCGGGGCGGGTCGGGTCTGTGAGAGTTTGAAAGCCTCTTGACCCGACCCGTCTCGAGCCGGCCCGGCCCGGTCCGGCCCGGCCCGTGAGATTTCAATAACACTCTGACCCGACCCGCAGGGTTGTTTGCCGGGCCTACTTCCTACATTCAGGACGAACCGGCGGAAGAGGGTGACGAATATCACTTAGAAAGCGTACTGCTCGTAAAGGGAACAGGGGCTCGGGGGCGAGGCACAGCCTGCGGAACCCACATTTTTTCCCTCTTGAGATATCAGTTCGTCGGAACCTACATGGTAGCCTATACTGGAGAGCATAATCTAAGACCGCTTTATCTATAGCAAAACACCTGGAATACGTCGCACGGCGCATGCTTAGTGACGGGAAGTTTATAACTATTCAATTTGCCATCTAACAACGTGCAGCTCATGTTCCAATCCACTGACTTGAAACATGGAAGAATATTGCGTTGTCACTCGGCAACGTGCAGCATGAGCTTCAACGCTGATCTCTCATCAACAATCCCCGAAGGAAAGAAAATCAAGGGAAACCAAACAAGGAAATATATTGGACCACAGTAGACTATTGGGCTCAAGTATCCTGTTGGACTACAGTAGCCTATTGGACTACAGTAGCTTCAACGTTGATCACTCAAAAATATCCCCCGAAAAGAAGAACACCAAGACGAATCAAAAAAGGAAATCTACCGGGCTATAAAGCAGTAGGCTATTGGACAACAGGATCCTGTTGAACACCAGTAGCCTATTCGACTACAGTAGCTTCAACGTTGATCACTCGTAAACATTCCCCGTGAGAAGAAAACCAAGGGAAACCAAAAAAGGAAATATATCGGACTACCATACAGTAGGCTGTTGGACTGCAGTGTCCTTTTGGACTACAGTAGCTTCAACGTTGATTACTCATTAACAATCTCCGAAAGAAGAAAACCAAAGGAAACCTTAAACAATGAATCTACTGGAATACAGTAGACTATTGGACTTCAGTAGCCTACTGGACAACAGTAACTTCAACATTGATCCGAAAGAACAAAACTAAGGAAACCGAGAAGGAAATATATCGGACTACAAAGCAGTAGCCTATTGGACTACATTATCCTATTGTACTACAGTAGCCTATTGTATAACAGTAGCTTCGACGTTGAATCACTCATAAACAATCCCCGAAAGAACCAAGGGAAACCAAAACAACAAGAAATAAACCTATGCTATTTATTGAGGAAGTGTACGATAGTATTCATAAGGTCCCCTGTCATGTTTGCCCTTTGAGGAACAGGTTCTCGCGATACACTCTCACCACGTGTGTTGCTACTTCAGGGAGAAAGCTGGACGATGAGAAATGACGAATTGTGTCGAGTTGTGGACACTTGGTGCCACGTATCATTCTTTCAGATTACACCAGCAAGGAAACGGCCGCTTTGTGATTGGGAGATTACACAACTTATTTGGTGTTGCTTATTTGGTGTTCGAGTTACTGTGGTTGATGCAAGGAGGTCGTACGCCGCGGGCGCAAGCAGCGCGATCAACCTATACCACGTACTGCTTTGGCGACGCGCTGCTCGTAGACAGTCGAAAAACACCGAAGTAAAAACTCAGAAAATGTGAAAGGAGAAAGCATATAGGGAAACCTTTGACTCAAAAGACCCGAGAAGAACGGACGACTATCGAGTGCAGCGGCGATGCAAAAATCAGCCATCCACAGCTGCGCCTTGACATTCACCTAGGCCATGCCGAGCCTACCGCGCAAAGGCGCTAGCCTAGTGTGTTTATGGACGCCAAGAGCCTCGTACAGCTCCCGTCCAAGTCGCGTACGTAGCGTGAGACAAGAGGAAGCTTGATCGGTCCTGAGTCATTCAAAAAACAAAAATGGCACCAAATATACTCCCCCTCCGTAGTGGTCATACTCGCGCTGACTTTCCCGAACCACCACAAACCGTCGTCGCTCTTGTACCCAAAATTGAACGCCGTTGGGTAGCACCGTGGCGATGTAGTGGCGACACCAATTCTCGCGCGGGGGACACAACCGCAGCCGGGTGCCAGGACACGTTGGCCATTGGGCGGGAAAGCTCCCGCTCGCTGTGCAGAGCCGATTCTCATCCGGCGGTACAAAGGCGGTCGGTTGGTTTGGCAGTGCTGGTTTCGGGGTACCGGCCCAGCGTTTCAAACCCTCGGGGCGAGAGAGTTGGAAGCCCGTTTCCCGCTCCCAGGATGGCCCAGAGAGGCCCGCCCGGTGCGTCTCGTATATCACCGCGGTGGCCGCCGCCTTGATCGCAGACCGATTGGTGCCCGGTGGTCTTCCCCACTTCGAGTCGTTGAAGAGGATTCCAAGCATTGTCTTGGGGTGACGTTGTACGCAGGGGAGGTGTACTCATAATCATGCATGGCCGTAGTTGTATGACCATAGACCCTTGCATCCCTACAATGCCGGGACGGAGCACGTCGGGTTTTCACCGACCAGGCAGACATTGCTTGCACCAAGCGCGAAGCGCCGTGAGGAGCTGGGCGAGTCGCATGAAGGGTGAGCTGTATCCTACTAAGAAACATTTGTGAGGCGGACTTGCATGTGGATGACAGCTACAACAGGTAATTTAGTTTCCGGTGTGGCCACTTCCAGAGGCAGCAATGGGGGTACTATGTAGCTGCCTCGCGGGCACCTTACCCTAAACACTACCTGGCACGTAGTACGATTATTCCCCTTGTGCGGAGTATAGGTTCTCCACACCGCACAAGTGTTCTATTAACTCGATCGCCAGCTGTGACCGACCGCCGGAAAAAAAAGCGAAACGGTGTCCTGGTTGTCTAGCTCACGTAGTGGGCGTCATTATTTACGGTGTCGTTGCCAACCGATGCCAACCCAACCTAGATGGCGACCAATCTCGTTTCTACAAGCACCTCAAGGGGATGGATTTCGAGGGGAAGAAATCGTGCAGCTCTCCATACATCAACGACGCAGAGGGCAGTTTGCTTCGTGACATGGGCTCATTCGCGATCGGTAGGTACAGTGGTTCATCAGCTCTTTGCTCAACACTAAGTCCCCGACGCTCGACCGCGTATCGTCGAAGAGCTCAAAGTATGGCCCAAGTATGGCCCCCGTGCACAACTCTCAATGTTTTTTACCTTCCATCTTCGAGGTCGAGGAAACCATCAAGAGCATGTCAAACCGAAAGGCTGTTGGACCCGATGAGCTTCCCGCTGAACTGCTCAAACTCGCCTTAGATGGAGGTTGCGAAGGTAACCACCGTATACTGTAACAGTTCCACGCCATTGTGATCGCCACATGGCAGAGCGGGGGCGTACCACAGGGAGTGGACAGATGCCACGATCATAGTGCTGCACAAAAAGAAGGATCGGACGGAGTACGGTAAATACCGAGGCATCTCGCTCGTGGCACAGGCTGGCAAGGCTCTCCTCAAGGTAAATTCTAATCGAGTCAGCAATTACTGCGAACGGGAGGATATCTACCGGAGGAGCAGTGCGGTTTCAGACGGCAACGGCCGGCGATTGATATGGTCTTCGTGGTTCGACGACCTTCACCAGTTTGACACGAAAGAAGAGCACCTCTCTTTGCATGTGTTTCGTCGACCTCGCCAAGGCATACGATTCAATCGACTGGACTCTCTGGTTCAGCGTACCACCAGAGACGCTCGCGGTTATTCGCCACTTCCACGATGGAATGTGTGCGCGCATCCGGGCGGACGATGTTGAATATTCGGACTGGTTCGGCGTGGGGCAGGGCCTACCGCAAGGATGCGTGCTCGCATCATCGTTGTTCAACACGCTCTTTTTGCTGCCGCACTGCGTGTGGCGGTGGAGCGGTTTAGCGCCAAAGCAGATTTGGTGAAGGATACGGTGTGTATCAAAGTGAAGGATAAGAAGGGGGGAGGGGCGGGGGGGGGGGGGGCGAGGAGAGGCGGACAAAGGGCGAGAGAAGCCCCAGGAGAATGTGGCGGAGCCACAACTGATCTGGGGAATGCTGTATGCACACGACGCGGACATCGTTTCCAGATCCAGGAACAACCTTGCGAAGATGATGGCAGACATCGTTACAGCAGTGTGTGGTTCGTTCGGACCGACAGTTTCGGAGGGCAAGGCGGAGACCGTGTGCCTGATGACGAAACGTATGGACAGGGTCACTTTCGTTACTGAGGCAGCCGGCCAGATGTACAAACAAACCACAAAGTTTGTGTACCTTGGGGCAACTGCGTGCGAGAACGCCGACCTTACTGCTGAAATCAACCGACGCGTGCTGTTGGCCAACCTACGATTCGGATGACATAGTTTGCCACTGTACGACCAGCCCAACGCACCGCTCCGGCTCAAAGTCCGGATGCTTAAAGCCGAGGTAATGGAGACCATGCCATACAGGTGTGTCACGTGGAGCTCCGCCGTGGCCCATCTTGCCATGCTGCGGACAGCTCATCACCGATTGCTCCTCCGCTGCACCGCATGGACGAGAAAACCTCGCGACGCTGCCATATGCTTTGATACGCAGGTGCACTGGCCAATACTGGCTGTGAGCACGTCGAGATGACGGTGCGAAAGCGGAGGATACTTTTCGCGAGGTTCGTGGCTCGTCAGTGGCTCGTATGGGTAACGAGAGACTACGTAAACGAGTGATGTTTGGGGAACTGGAGGGGGGAAAGGGTTACTTGGGAGGGCAAGAGCAGGACTGGATGGGTTGTCTCGAACGCGACCTATCGTTATTTAACTTGCCCGTCGAAGAGAGGCAATGGACGCTGGCAGCGAAGAAATCGAGCAAGTGGTTCAGATGTGTTTAAGAAGCGGCAGAGCAGTACTCTTTTTCTGCGTCTTTTCCCGGAGCAACTACATACCTCCCGAGTGCCCTACATCTTCTGATGGCACGTTTGGTGCCACAAGGCGAGTCGGATTCCAGTGTTGGTAGCGCAGGAGTAACTGGATTGGCGTTTGCAAGCCAGACTGGTAGTTAGATGTTTGGGGAGCGTGGCGTGGACGTACCATTACTCGCTTTTTGGGTGTGTGTGTTTTAGCTCTTTGTCTCTACCCTCTTCTTGTGTTCTTGCCCTCCGTCTGGTCTTCTTGTGGCACGCTTATGTTGGTCCATCAGCTGGATGTATCGTACGACTGGTCGTACCAGCAAACAGCAAACTGGTCCTCGGGACTCGGCCTGCGCCCTCTGATGAGTGCATGTTTGCTTCCGTTTTTCTTTCTTTCTTTCATTTTTTTTTCTTTCTTCGTTCTTTTCTCTCTTCGTGTTTTTCTTTTTTTCTTTTTCATTGTATTTTTTTCGAGTGTACATACAATACCATGGATACGTTCCTGGTGTTATTGGGTTGCAAGTGATACGGGATGGTGTACCACAGCTCGTTAGCACCGCTTCCCTCGCGGACTGGCATGATATCTTGCCATGCGCACCATTTTGCACTTTGTTCGTTTTCTCCCGTCGAGATGCGGTTTTTTTTGTTCCAGCCTGTTTTTGTGACCACAGGCAGGATTTCAGGAAAGTTATCTAATGTGAGAACATCATCATCATCGTCATCATCATCACCATCTAGGATTTCAGGAAAGTTATCTAATGTGAGAACATCATCATCATCGTCATCATCATCACCATCTAGGATTTCAGGAAAGTTATCTAATGTGAGAAATCATCATCATCATCGTCATCATCATCACCATCTAGTACGTAGGGGGGGGGTGGCAGTTCTCGGAGGAGTTTTCGAGCACACGTTGCGTACCACCCCGCCGGCAAATACTGTGGCATGTCGCCTCGGTCGTGATCGTTGGCACAAGGTTTGCAAGCGCAAGCGTTGCACCGAAACGCATCTGCGACCACCCTGCGCCGGGGATGTCAGAAGGCATATCCAACATAAAGGAGCTTGGCGCCGAGAGGGGAACCGTCCGGGGTGTCCGCGGAGGAGCAGAGGCCAGCTTAGAGGGCTTTTGTGGGAGCCCGTCTGTTTGAGCGAGAGCTTGGCCTTGAAGGCGTTGGCATCGGTTTCAGCATTCGTACCCTGGCGGATGGTGGCAGCCGTATTTTTACGCCCACGCTCTAGCCACCAACGACGAACTTGGGAACCGGACGAAGTGCGCCGGATAGGCTGGACTTTCCGCGATCCAATCGAGAAATTGTGAGGGCATGGTGCTCGCGAACGAGATCGCACGCACGCTGCTGACGATCGATCGCCAAGCCGCAGTAGGTGAGATAATCGTGGGGCAAACTCTGGTGGCCGACGACCCCAGTGCGCTCGAAAATCTAGGGGGGGGGGGGGGCGTGGAAGCATACCTATGTGGACGAGGCCTGCGGCGCCGCTGGCCGAATCGCTGTACGCAAATTCGACGTGAGGGAGCGCTGTTCATCCCAGTTGTTTTGAAGCGCGTTGATGACCATTACCAACATCTGAGCCATCGCGTGGTTTCATACGGTCCACCCATCGTTGTCGTTTGGATGGTAGGAGCTGGTGGCGATTTTTCCGAACCCCGAGAAGCGCTTGTAGACGGCGTGCAAAAGTTTTGAGCGAAACTGGAGGCCGTTGTCCGAGAGTATGCCGCGGGGGCATGTCCCCAGATGGGAACATAACGTTTGATTCGAGAATTTTAACCGTGCTCTCAGCTGTGACCTCTGCGGCAGCAACTGCAAACATGTCGGCCCGGCTGAAACGAGCAGTGGATAGCAAGATGCAGGTGTTACCTCGAAGTAATCGACGCTGACGATGGTGCGTGGCCCTTCGGGCGGGGGCATCGAGAGGATGGGCCAGCGGACAGCCAGCCGCGAGGTTTTCCTGCGCTTGGTACTTCGAGCAGTTGCTTAGCCACCACTGAGCACGAGCACAGAGGGGGGGGGGTGAGAGGGGGTGTACCCATGGCGAGGGGGGAGGGGGTGAGTGAGAGAAAAGAGGGTGAGGGTGAGGTGGGGACACATATGTCATGCTTGGCCGTAATCGTATGACCATTGACCCTCGCATGCCTACAATGCCGGGACGGAGCTCGTCGTGTTTTTACCGGCCAGACAGACTAGGCATCGCTTGCACTGAGGGGGGGGGGGGGGGGGGGGTGAGGGAATAGGGGGGCGAAGGGGGAGGGGGGTGAGGGATGGGGAGGTAAAACGGGGGGGGGGGGGGGGGGGGTGAGTGGGGGAGGGGAAAGGGGAGGGGGGGCGAAGGGGGGGCAGGGGGGTGCACTCATGTCATGCATGTCTATCGTCGTATGACCGTAGACCCTAGCATCCCTACGATGCCAGGACGAAGCAGGGGGGGGGGGGGGGGGGACTCGTTCGGTTGCTTGCCTTAGTCTTTTGATCATTAACCACGCATCCCTTTCGAGACTTAGCACCGTTCCTACTTCTAATTGAGACACCCCCAACAGTTGTGCGCTCATTATGTCGTCTCCATCTTTTCATAGAAACCTTTTGCTAATCTTATCCCCTTCCTGTTTCGACGGCGAACACAGCGCAACGAAGAAGTACGCGATGAGTTCCATCCAGACTGTAGACGGGAGAGAGACAAAAAAAAGAAGCTCATGCTCCACCTCGGCCCATGCACGACACAACAGAAGCGGCGGGCCGGGGCTGTAGACCGAAAGCAATCGTCTCTGCCGGTCCCGAAGAAGCCTAATACATGTACATATACGTGGGTCGGAGGATCTGTACACAAGCGTTTTTCCCTCTTCTGTCTGCAGCTGCATATGAGTGATCGACGGATGGCCATATTAAGACGCGGTGCTGACAATAGCGGTAATGGGCTGGAGCTGGGCCTGCCCTGAAGAAAGCAGGAGGGCCGCACGGGGTAACTATTTGAAGACCATATAATGTACTCATATGGCATAGTTGCGTCAGGATAGACTATTCATAGGTGTGACTGCCAATGATCTACGGAGAACAGTGCGGATGATTGAGGAGTTCCGTATGAGAGGATTTGCCTTCTACTTTTTCTTGGTGGTCATCAGGCACGACGATGCACCAATGGTCTCTCTATAGTGCCGGTATGTATGCTCCAGGCAGCAATACCGGCACTACAGCGGCAACCGGCACTACTCCGCGCACTACCACACTGATGAATCCCATCTGAGCCAAGTGATTCGGCAGGAACTTTAGCGGACCACCGGCGCGACTACTCAACCGGCAGTATTAGGAACCACTATTCTAACACAACTCGCTGTGTCTTCTTCTAGGTGCTCTCTTCCTCCTATTCCTCCTCCTCCTTCTCCTCCTCCCCCTCCTCCTCCACGCCTCCTCCTCCTCCTCCTCCTCCTCCTCCTCCTCCTCCTCCTCCTCCTCCTCCCCCCCCTCCTCCTCCTCGTGTCCACCGCAACCTGGTGCACGAGTTGAGCAAACACGCTTTGCCGGTGAAAAAACGATGCTACTACACTGGCATCTGAGAAAAGATGGACTGAGGCCAAAATTGGGACTGATCGCACTGTGAGGGGAGCCTTTCCAGCATAGACAGCAGGCACTGTTGATAAATCCCAGGCGAAGAACGAAGATGATTCAGGTTTTTAGTACTATTCTCAATGCAAGGTAGAGACAGAATGATTGACCATGAGGGTATCACGTACACTCACACAAGCAACCACCAAGTCCCATAATAAGCCAATATCCCGAATAGTCATGAAACCGTCAAAATACTGAACAAGCATATTCGAACACACTCCCTGCTTTTTCAGCAAAACAGCAATGAAAATTCAAGCCAATAGGACAAACTCATCTCCATGTTCAAAAATCAACTAAAATATTTCTAGAGGAAACCTGTACCTTACAAGCAAAAAACTCTCCCTCCAGTATGAAACTATTGCAGATCTCCTTTGCAACAGCTCAATGCCGAAAAAAAAAAAAAAAAGAAGAAGCGATAGATAAATGATAGAATTCTGTTGTAACATCGCGTCGTACGTTAATTCGTATATAGTTTGGGATCAATGAGGTCTCCTGCTGCGACCAGCCGGAGACTCTCACCCAGGGTCACTACTCCCGCGTTGATCGTCCGGCAATCAACGCGGCACCTCTTCGCAGAGAGTAGGTACCCCGGTAAAATAAGCACTAACAAAACTGATGTCGTTGTCGACGGTACACCTCGCTACCAACGATGGGTGGGCGGGATGGTTTGTTCTTTCCTAGCATCTTTCTACTTTGTCGTGCTGTTGTAGAGCTGCAATATCGCTCACGGAGTGATACTCAATCACTGTCTCCCTATTTTTCCCGAAAAGGGATCCACCCTGCTGGCGTCGTCCTCTTTTCTTTCTGCTCCAGATTACTGTTGTAACATCGCGTCGTACGTTAATTCGTACCTGGTATATAGTTTGGGATCAATGAGGCCTCCTTCTGCTGCGGCATGAGATCACACCCATACTTGTTGACCCTTCTCTTATCTCAATGTCGTCGCTCGTTTGATGCGTATCCTTTTTTCGGGTGCCTTCTATTATGTATTGTCCCCAAACATGTAGCCTAGTTGATTAGAGGTTCTGCTACCGTTGGTTGTCCCGTGGGAACGTCGTGTACGAATTTCCATACCCCTCCGACGGTGATACGGCGCTGAGGTATGCGATCGCGGTGTGATGCACCCGGAACGCGTTTACCTGGTTGTCGGCACGCAGTGTTGTAGCTTGTCTCCGTGCGGTTCTTCCGGAACCAACATACGTTCATGTCGTGCTTGAGGGGCGACAAAGGCGGAGCGTTTATGTAGGTGGTCTCCCACACGATATTTTTCTCAGATACCGCAGCCCGACCCCCACCGTAGTTACCATGCGCTTCGCCTAATGAAGCACGCATAACGTCTGCCACAGCAGTCGGCATGTTTTCTACGTTTCGCTTGGTCCTCGCCCCCTCATCCCATTTGTTCCTTGACTTTTAGGTTTGGGGAAAATGGGAGCAAAAAAAACTACTTCTTGGTGCCTCCGTGATAGAGTCACGAGCCATACGTTGGCTGTTCCTACCACGCTTGATACGGCACGCGGTGTACAAATATAGTTGTTATAACAAACAAGCAATTACAGGCACCTGAGATACGGTGCACTACTCACTACCGGGGGTTGCGATGTACTTGAAGCCAAGGTAGGTTCGATGCGACTGTGACCAGACGCACCCGCCGAGAGACATGGCGGACGTAAGGGCAATCAAATGCAACGACACTTCGAATTGACGGTCTATGAATATCAGTAGTATGATGTATACGCATATATTTATATTCCGTACATTCTCTACGACGTGGGTACAGACGTGAAACAGTTGTCGATTATAGGTGATAAAGGCTTGATCTGTCAAAATAAGTGTCACGGATGCAAAACATACTGTTTCGTGCGCTCGCTGTTTTTCTGCGCGTGTGTCAACGTGTTCGCGTATGCGCTCGAGGACTCGCATGTATGCGAAACCCCGTTCCCCGAGACACACATCTCCCTGTGCTCCCTACTCCCGCCATAAATTCTCAGATCGTAGCGGTAACGCGAGATACCAAATTTGTTTCCCTGTAGAGTTTGCCCGGCGCATACTATTCCCGAAACAATATCCGTTGTCGTCAGAACCAAAAACCATACTCCCTGTTTCTGGTTCAGCTCACTAGCTCTCCTTGTTCCATGAAATAGTTCATCTCTCTTCTCGTCAACCAAGTTTTCTTCACCCACGTAACAGCTTGTAAAAACAATAGTGGCGGTAAAATAAGCAGTCATCATGAATAAGTATACCCTTGCCCACAAAAGTTCATCTTCCAATTCGCGAACAAGATTTCAGTCACCCGTCAAGTTCGGAAATACAATATTGGTGGTAGAACAACCCATCAAGAACATGCATACCCTCCCTTGTTCTGCAACCAATAAATAGACAGCAGTACAAAGACAAATCCCTGCGAAACTCAATGGAATCAGTATCCACCAATACCGCTGGATCTGCAATACACCTCTCAAGGTGCACCCACGTACTCTTCATTCGCCAATCCCTCAAAACAAAAAAATATCAGCTTCACCAGTCACCTTCTGGTCCTGTCTATACCACAAAGACTGTTTGGTTTGAACATAAAAGTTCATTTATTTTGAAACTCGAGGCAAAAAAAGTTACGTATACCGTCGAGTAGAAGATATATATATATACCTCCGTACCATTTGCGACTTTCCAGGGACAAAAAATATGTTCCATACCATTCAGAGATCCGTAACCAGTGGTAAATGATACCCGACGGGAAGAACAATGACTACCCCATAATTTTATCCCTAACACGTCGCAAACGGTTTCTGTCGTAGTCTCCTTGGGTGGGGTGCGCGCACGTGAAGTTTCGCACGACCTGTTGTCCTCCGTGCCACTCCCCACGGAGGCGCCCACGGTTTTTTTGCTCCCACCGCAGGGCTTTTTCTTCTCCATTTAGCACGCCGTCGTATCTCCGGCATGCTCCAAGAGCACCAACACAGCTTCCGCTCCCTTTTCCACCGAGGTGGCCATCTTCCGCGGAAACACGTTAAACGCGTTTACCCTCCCGGCTCCCGTCGCCAACTTCGGAATGTTCCGACGATGGCGTTGCAGCATTGCAGCATCCCTCCCTGCTCCAACTACGGTAGATAGCGGCTGCCGTCTACCAGACCCAATCTGCGCCATCACCTCGAGAAGCTGGGCGTGGGTTTGACGGTCCTCTCCGTCTGCGCCCCCCCGCTTCAGCCCCTCAAACGCGAGGCCCTGCCCCAATACCTCTACTTCGTCACCCATGAGCCTAGGTTGCCAACGTTGAAAGGCTCTAGAGTGTTGATAAATCCCAGGCGAAGAACGAAGATGATTCAGGTTTTTATGTATTATTCTCCCGGCAGGGTAGCGACAGGATGGGTGACCTTGTGGGTATCACGTACACCCACAGAACCAACCACCAAGTGACCCATAACAAGCCAATATCCGGAATGGTCATGAAACCGTCAAAATACTGAACAAGCACATTCGAACAGGCACTACTCCGCAGCAAGACACCAACGTAATCTCGTAGATCTTACGCGAAACAGAGCGTAGAGTAGCGTACAACCACGACCTTGGTAAATCGGCAAGCACGAAGAACCACACCCCGCGCCAACAGCCATTAGCTACCCAGGGACGATGGGTGTGATCTGGATCGATCTAGGGTTATCGGTGAAGCGGACGAGGTGGGAGGGTGAGTGTGGGGGGGGGTGGGTGGGTGTGGGGCGAGAGTGGGGGGGGGGGGGGGGGGGGGGGTTAGAGGGGAGGGGGGGGGAGGGAAGGTGTGGGGCGAGAGTGGGGGATTGGGGGAAAGCGGGGGGAGGAAAGGGTGGGAGGGATGGGAAGGTGGGGATGGGGTGGCGGGGGAGGGGGTGGTTGGTACCGCCTAACTGCCCATCCGGAGCAGTGGCACTGTGATAACATATAATTATTCACTCGCCCATCAGGTCTAAGTATTTTTTGCCTTGACCTCGTTAGATATCGGTGGCCGAAGTGAAGCCACCTTGTCCCCTCCGGCCCCCATTATTTCGGTCGCAGTTCAAGCCCTTCCCAGCACGTTCCATAGAGGGGAAGCGACGACTCCCGGCACTAATCGGATCACTCACATGCTGGGTCTAGCTTGGATGTTGCCTAGTTGTGATTACTGCTTGATATTGGCTATTGCTTGCTTGTCCAAATATCTTCTGACAGAACGGAGGGAGCAACTCCTCATCTAGGCATGCGAGGACACCCGCCACGTAATATTTTGATCGAACCTTTAGAGGCCTTCCAGGGCAACACCATATCAAAAGCCCACCCTGATGATAACCTACGGTAGTAGCCTATCGGATCGATGCTCTGCAGCAGAATCTATGACGATTCGTACAATGTGCTGTGTATTGCGTTATCTTTCGTAAATGACACCGCAGATTGCGGTTCGACGAACATTAGCGCCGCGAACGAGCTTAAAATGTTCCGAAGAGTCGACAGCTGGATGGCTGCGAACAATCGCAGCGAGCTAGTTACCCACAGACCAGAGGAACAGTAGTGTTTGCGCACCCCCAGAGCGAGGCTTACCCTCCTTTCACCCCCCTCACCTCAACTCTCGTCAGCTTACAGTGATACACCTTCTCTCGGCCCAACATCGCCACTTGTGAATGTGACACCACCGTTTATATATATATATATCACCATCAATGCGGCTTGAACTGTCCAACATCAGCTCCACGTCAGCCTCCACAGATCATCATCGGTCATCGTTCTGAGGACAATCCTGAGGACAATCCTCTTCGGACGACCTTAGGGCAGACGTCACCAGACAACCTGAGGACTGGCTGTCGTCAATAGATCAACGTTGAAGCTCATGCTGCACACTGTCGGATGGCAAGAATAAAAATGATAGTAGATGACGACCTAGAAGCGCTCCTCAGGCGACCTGACCGCTATAGGTTATGAGCCTCTTTACGTGCTAGAGCACTGCATCGCGCGAACCGTCGGGTTGCGTCAAGAGACTCTCCCTGTACCCTGCAGCGAACCGCTTCTTCTGTGGTGTCTGCAGGACTTCGATAATCCCATCTCCAGAAACCGACGTTCCAAAAGACGGGGTGATATTGTATGTTGACATCCCTAGCAGGCATCCCTGTCGCATGCGTGCCTACGCAATATGAGAAAACCCGCTAGTAGGAGCACACACAGATATCGAACGATAGAGTGACAGTATGCGGTGACAACCCGGCAAGTTTGCCTACATGCTAGCGAGCAACTCGCTAGGGTGTCCTGTAGGATGGCCCAGACGCCACAGCTTCGAGCCATATCACTTCTACTCGTCTACACTACGAAGAACGATCACCGCTGCTAATTCGTCTCGACGAAACCAAGCTAGCAGCTGTCGACCAACCAGCACGTCTGCGAAATTGTGCTGCTTTATCGAAGTTCAAGGCCGCGATACCCTCCGCTGCTTGTGGAGAGAACGACATACCATTGAAACCAAGCGGGACCACTTTCTTCTTGAGACTGCGAGTACTCCTCTTGTCTCTCTCTAGAACTGTTCTCTGCCGAAATGTGCCTTGAAAAGATACTACCTGACACTATGTTCGAGCTGATTCGAGCTGATTGCTGATTGATTTACAGTTGATTGGCCCGGATGGACGCCACGGGCTGAAGCACGGAAGACCAGATTCGCGCGTGGTAATAATTTCACGCAGACCACGAACATCACCTATCTACTGCACGCCACGTGCTGCCGCGAAAGACGTAGTACGCCACCGCCAAGAGCGGGCGGGAGGGAGACTGAACCAAGACTGCACGCCGCAAAAAGCTGGCGAACAAGCGACCTGTAAAGGTAAAAATACGGCATGCCACGAGCGGACGTACGAGAGACGAGACCAACACCGTCTGCCTGCCATAAGCTGACGAACAAGGGACATCGCAGAGGTGAATACTCCACGCCACGGGCAGCCGGACCGGAGACGGGAACCAAGGTTGTAGATGTCGTAACCTGGCGAACAAGGGACCTGAAAAGGCAAATTCCGCCACGCCACAAGCGAAAGTAGGGGAAACAGGCCCAAGACTGTACGCCACAAGCTTACAAACAGGGGGAGGCAAAAGACAAAGTGCCCCACATCACGAGCAGAGGCACTACAGTAGAGACGGGAACCAAGACTATACACCACAAGCTGACTAGCAAAAGACCTGGAAAGACAAAGTGCGCCACGCCACGAATGGAAGAAAGGGAGACGAGACCAAGACTGTACCTGGGAAGCCACAAGCTGACGAACGGCAACACAGGACCAGAACAGATAGCAGCGTAATCCACAAAGTTCAGCTTCAATAACGTGAAAATGACCATGATGCAACTATCAGAATAAAACGGCAACCTCGTCGAGGGTACTCACATGGTTTAGCGGGAAAGATCCCGCAATTTTTGAAGACTGGTACGAGAAACCGAAATGCCCTCGAAAACCTGTCCTGTTGGCCCTGATAGCATCCTGGAAAGTCGCCGATCTTGTATCATTCTCACGAGGAAACATTGAGAGTAGTACGCGTCTACCACGCAGCTTGCAAAGATGAGTTTCGACTTCTCTATCGTTCGAGATCGCAGCTGAAATGGTTCAAAGCAACTTCTTGAAAACCAGCATCATGTTGAGCGTATCTCCCCCGGACATGCACAGCGTAATGGAAGGACAGATCAGCCTACCGAAAACAAAAACCGAGTTAGCACATGGGCGTGTGCGATCATGTCCTCAGCGCTCGACGTTCTTCCAGAACAACGGGAAGGGTTATTGCCAGTCACCGAACAGCAGCAAGGTGTTCGAGCAAAGATCTGGAGTCGAGAGCAGCCTTCCGAAAATAGAGCTTTCGGCTTTTGGCACCGTTGTCAGCGTAGTCGAGGAAATGAGCGCTGCAAAAAAAACGATGGCACCCACCCCTGTTCGAACTCAGCGCTCTTCTTCAAGGTAACCGAGGAGGCGTCCAAGAAAAAGGCACCACTGTCTGGCACTACATTCCGTAGCTGGGGCTATCATTTCCCAGCGCCAGGCCACTCGCGATCGAGCCGACCGCGAAGTTGTCCGCCATTTTGGAACAAGTGCCGGCCTTTTTGCGCGTAAGCGCGAAACGGGAACGTCTGAAACCCGCGGCCATGGCCACGAGGCACGGCAGGAGCTACGGTAGGGAGGGGGGTGTACTCGATATCATGCATGGCCATAGTCGTATTGCCATAGACCCTCGCATCCCTACAATGCCGGGACGGATTGCACGTTGAGTTTTCACCGACCAAGTGGGCATTGCTTGCACCAAGCGCGAAGCGAAACGTGAGGTGTTGGTTGGGCGAGTCGCGTGAAGGGTGAGCTGCATCCTACCAAGAATCGCTTTTGACGCGGATTTTCTTGCATATGGACGAACGACAGCGTCAATGACTTAGACTTTTCGTCTGGTGTAGCCACTTCCAGAGACAGCAATGAGTTTACTGTGTAACGGCTTCGTGGGTGCCTTACCATATACACACTACGTGATACGATCATCTCCCTTGTGCGGAGCAAAGGTTCCACCCTGCACGAAAATGATCTAATTCGACCGCCAGCGGTGGTGACCGCCCCCAAAAACAAAACAAACAAGACAAAAGCGATGAGAGGCGTGTTTTACTGCGTCGTCACCAACATCGTCGCCAACCGAAGCCAATCCAACCTATATACATACACCAGGTATATATAATAGAGGGTGTACGGCAAGAGGTCGCTTTTACGTAAAATGAAATCTGCCATTCACCAACAAAGTATTTTACAATGTCCCGAATTCATGGTGAGACGCCGAGCCACTCGCCCGAGTGGCCCCCCTGCGGTAGCACCATTCTGTTCTTCAGCTACGTGGCAGCCACAGACGACGCGGAACTATTAGTGGTCACGGCAATTGTGTTTTTTTCATCCCGTTTGACATGTTCGCCTTTCTTTTCTCTCTCCCTCCTAGGTAGTCGTGTCTCAGAACTGGGGTCACATAGCAGGCTCCTCTTGGTGCTCCCTCCTCCACTACGGTTCATGTCCCGTACTTTTATAGCGAGAAGAGTTCACCTTTCGTTCCTGGTCGAGTCGCGCCGACCATGAAGTCTGTTCACAATCCGAACGAATACTTCCCCCGAGCCTCCCTCCTTCGCCATCAAGTGGAGACTAAGGGTAAATCCTACAAGGACGCAGTCTACTATGGTTCGAGAAGACTCTAAACACAGTGGATCTCGTGACCTCGTGACGTACGGAGGCCTTTCTATTTTCAACCTTGAACAGGTCCAACGCTCATTACGTCATATTTACCTCGACAAATCCGCGAGCCTTAGAAAATATGACCAGAGCAGGGTCGCTCACCGAGGCGCGGCGCAGCCTGATAGCGAGATCCAAGCTCTCGATTGCGACCGAGTGGTTGTTCCGCTGCAACAAGACGGGTGTCTACCGGCGAGGATGCCCCTTGTTCGCTAAAGATAAGAAAACAGGACATTTGTCTTTGGACGAGGCAGGACTGAGTTGGAAGGCGCCGCCAAGAAGACATGCATGGCGTTCTGCACACAATACCGCTCAACTTGATGCTGTCGACGGGGATACACCGGCAGGAGGCGCCACGCGCGCCAGAGGGGGCGTCTCACACGGCGACTGATCTCTCCAACTCGATAAAGTCGCCCACCAATGGAAACGAAGATCCGGCCTTCCCCAATGGATCTAATGATGACCTTGTATGGATGGCCTTGTCTGATGGACGGACCTTCCCGCCCAACAACAGCGAGATCACCAAGCTTGCAGACAGCGGCGCTACGGAACACATCGTGAAGGACGAGTAGCCGATCCCCGATCTCGAGGAGGAAGTTCTAAACTACACCGTGCTCCACACGCCGAAAAATGTGAAAAACAGCCGGCCAGCGAATACTTGTAGGCACCGCCACTTACAGTAGGTTCTAGCTGGCTTCATGTCCTAAAATACTCGGAGGAAGGATGAAGCAGGCT
Source organism: Macrocystis pyrifera (assembly GCA_031763025.1). NCBI lineage: Eukaryota > Phaeophyceae > Laminariales > Laminariaceae > Macrocystis > Macrocystis pyrifera. The sequence goes on from JASSKH010000023.1 coordinate 9,902,577, forward strand.
TACCCGGCATGGTCGTTTCAAGACCAGCTTGACTTCTCTTCTACGAATCCTCCGATGCAAAAAAAAAGAGGTATCTCCGCCACCATCGAGCCGGAAAATCTTCACCTGAAAAAGAACGTCATCGAGGTGCCTCTACATAAACGGAACGCAGACATGGGTCTGTGCTCGTTTCCAGTTTGTATAGAGACGCAAAGTACTACGAACAGGATGCATCTACGAACTGTACACCCGCCATCATCCTCACAGCGCAAGTCAGCGATTCTGACAGGCACAGGAAGATGGGACGTATCAAGCCTCGCAGACCGGGCATTGCTGAGCAGGAAGGACGGTAACTGCCTCGACCACTGCACCACCGTATCAAGGCTGTGACATCTGCACCGTGGGCAAAAAAAAGCCAGGAAGAGGCACGCCCCAGGAAAATCACGCACAACACGGAAGGGGTCATGGAGCTGGTTACAACCGAACTTGCCGTGCCGCTGGAGTGCTTCGAGCAGTCGCAGCTAGAGAGTTAGTAGTTCACAGATCAGAGCGTCAGCGGGGGTGCTTGCGCGCCCCCCCCAAGCGAGGATCACTCTCCTTTCACCCCCCTGTGCACCTCCATTCTCGTCAGCTCATAGTGATGCATCTTCCCTTGCCCCCAGGAGCGCCACTTGCAAGTGTGGCACTACCGTCTTACACGCCATCATCTGTGCGGCGGCTCGAGCTGCCTAACCACGGCTCCGCGCTAGCCCCCAAAGACCGTCATCGGCATTCATTTTGAGGACAGTCCTCTTCAGATGGCCCGAGGACAATCGCGGTCAGATTACCTTGCGACAGTCATCCCCAAACGACCCATTAAATAGGACAGATATGCTCAGACGACCTGCGTTCTGCAGTAGACCAATACTATACAAACACACAAGAAATGACGAAGATTCGGGAAGTACCGGTGTTCCTCTGAACGGGAAGAACATCAATCAGAGATGGTGATGGCAAAATGCTGACGGTCAACCCTCTTCTGCTTGTTCAGCAATACTCCATGCTGACGAGCATTCACTTGTTAGGTTGCTGTACCGCAGTCGCTACTGAGCTTTGATCACGCCGATGGGCTGTTGTTGCCTAATTCTTCCTATAGCAGACACCTCTATCCTGCGAGACACTGCGAAGCCTCCTGGGAGAACGTCAAATGGAGAAAAGGCAAAAGAAGGCCGTAAAGGTATTCTGATTCAGGGTACTATTACGGGGAACCATAGTAAATAGCACCTACGGTACACACTAAAACCTATATATTTGCCTATTTTTACTCACAATACTTGGTCCTGTTTACTATGGTCCCCCGTAATAGGCCCCCAACAATGTGAGAACGTCGTTATCGTCATCAATACAACGAAAGTTTACCCGTAAGGAGCTCGAAAGCACCAGACACGCCAAGCTACCGTGCCAGCTCCAGCCAAGGGGGGAGTGGGGAGGGAAGGGCACGGGAGGGTACTATAGAGACCCTTGCATCCTTACATGGCGGGACGGAGCACGTAGAGTTTTCACCCACCAGGCAGACATTGCTTGCCCAACAAGCGCGAGGCGCCGGGGATGGGGCAGCGAACATGCGTCCTCGAAACTGTATAGAACAACGTCAAGCTACCGCGACATCCCCGCCGAGGGGGTGAGGAGCGAAAACTAATGCTGAAAACGTAAGAACACAGGGTACAGATACATATCCAGGGGTGGGCCGGGGAGGGGGGGGGGGGGGGGGGGGGTGTACCCATTTGGTGCTTGCCTTAGTCATTTGACCGTTGACCACGCATCCCTTTCGAGACGGAATACGGTTCTTATTCCTGATGGAGACACCTCCAACAGTTCGGCGCTCACTACATCGTTTCCATATATTATTGGGTTTCCCCTGTCATATTACCTGGAAGCAGTAAGAACATAGTGAAGAAGGTAGTCCCAGTTTGGGATATTTCGTCGTGAAGTTCGCCTTGACGTTTGGATAATATTTTCCAGAATAATTCGCGAGACATGATGGGGGTCTCGCCGCTCTAACCATTCGTAAACAGGGAAGGCTCGCTATTTCGATTTTGACGTATGTATCGCAAGAAAAGCAGAAGTCTCTGCACACGCGCTTTTGGGATGAATGGTGAATGCTGGCACAGAACATGTTGTAGGTACGTAGCCGGCAGCAGTCATTATGGCTCGACTTTACCGTGGTCAGGTTCGATACGAGCGGCGCTAGGCATGCCAATGCGTGATTATCATGGCGTTCGTGCTACCCCCCCCCCCCCCCCTGCTCTCCCTCATCTCCCCCATCTGCCTCCACCACCCCGCTAGGACCTCCGGCAACACCTTCCCCCCCCCCCCCTCTCTCGTGTCGACAAATTCTAGCTCCGATGAGTGTGACCCAAAGCTACCGTCCAGACGCAAAGGAGAGCTGTTGCTCCCGCTCGCCTTCACGGGCCCAACGCCACCCCCCTCCACCGCTTTCCACCGCCCTCGCGCTGGTCTCGGCTCGGCGGGGTGACAAAGCGAAGGGAATGCCTTGCGCTCGTTGGCGTCGTTACATGCTCCTGGAACGTGCACCCGAGGCCGTGTTTCCCTTTGGAATGGCTTTGGTCGACAAGAAACAAGCGATCAGCGCAGCGCTCGAGCTCGCTCGCACACAAACCGAAAGCAGCATCTCACACTCGCCGGCCCGCCCGACGTTGAGCGGTATTGCTGAGCGGCAACTCGTCGTGGTACACTGCTGCTGTGCTGTTGGTTGCCTTCAGGGACCCAGACGAGAGATACATGCAAAAAGGTTGGGAGGGGGATGGTACCTAGAGGACGGTCTGGGGGGGGGGGGAGGGGGGGCGGTCTGTTCGCAGCTGTTCGTGTCCACGACGATTTTGGCACAGACAGGCCGTCTTTTCACCATCTTGTGAGATTTTTCGTCGTGGACTTTTTTTCGTATTTTCACGTATAACATATCGGGGTAACATCGGTAAGTACTTTTTGTCCCACGCGACGATCGCCCCGACGAAATTAGACCACGTGGAAACCGCCATAGAAACTTGTTTTTGGGCGGGAGGGTGCATTCAAGAAACGGAAGAACACTCGTAAATATGTGTACTTTTGCTGCCACTTCATCTCGAGCGAGGCGGTGAGGGCGGGGGTGGCGGGGAGACATCGTCGAGAAAGAAAGGTAGAACACAAATAAGTCAGTCACTGCTGTCTGTCGTCCTGTGCCTACTCTGAACGAGCGGCCACATTGTTGTTACGCGAATGGCGAGTGGCAGGGGGGGGGGGGGGGCGCGGCGGGACGTTCTGGACTTACTGCAAATTTGATTGTGAGACCCTTTGTCTGTGGTGTTTTGGTTGATCGATTGAGTGTGGCAAGAGTGCTGGCTGTTACTACAGATATTAATACTCCTACTACTATTACGGGGGTCCATAGTTAATAGGACCAAATATTAATAGTAAAAATAGTTAAATATATACCTGGTACTGGTATGTTTTTATGTATACCATAGGTCCTATTAACTATGGACCCCCGTAATACTACTACTACTACTACTACTACTACTACTACTACTACTACTACTACTACTGCTACTATTACGGGGGTCCATAGTTAACGGGACCAAATTTTATGAGTAAAAATAGGTAAATATATAGGTTTTTATGTATACCATAGGTCCTGTTAACTATGGACTCCCGTAATACTACTACTACTACTACTACTACTACTACTACTACTACTACTACTACTACTACTACTACTACTACTACTACTACTACTACTACTACTACTACTACTACTACTACTACTACTACTACTACTACTACTACTACTACTACTACTACTACTACTACTACTACTACTACTACTACTACTACTACTACTACTACTACTACTACTACTACTACTACTACTACTACTACTACTACTACTACTACTACTACTACTACTACTACTACTACTACTACTACTACTACTACTACTACTACTACTACTACTACTACTACTACTACTACTTATGGTTTGTAGTCCTCTTCTCTCTACACAAAGGCAACAACGAACAATCTTCATCGTACGTAACAGCAGTACAACCCTCATCATGATGCACGGCACGTATCGGTACCCTTACAACAAACAATGGTGCATGGTATAGTGGTATCATACAGTAGTAGTAGTAGTAGTATTACGGGGGTCCATAGTTAATAGGACCTATGGTACACATGAAAACCTGTATGTTTACCTATTTTTTCTAACAATATTTGGTCCTATTTACTATGGTTCCCCGTAATAGTATAGTAGTAGTAGCAGTAGTAGTATTAATAGTACTATTACGGGGGTCCATAGTTAAGGGACCAAATTTTGTTAGTAAAAATAGGTAAATATATAGGTTTTTATGAATACCATAGGTCCTATTAACTATGGATCCCCGTAATAGTATAAATAGTACCAGGTAGTTGTTGTGGTGCTACCCCTATAACGCCCGGTGTCAAAAGACGTTAATTTGGTGTCCAGGCTCAATGTCTTATTTTTTTCCGACCCTGGATCCAACTCATGCATAGGGTTGAGGTTTGGTCCCACTGCTGTTGAGCTGTGTTTCTTGACCCAATTTTCTTATTTTTCGTGTGGGTCTCAGTTTATTTTTTCTCAACATACTGTTTCTTAACCGCGGGCACCCACTGCTGGACCGGTGCAACTGCTGTAGCGCATGTACAGCAGCAGTAGTGATAAATACCACATATCTCACACTTGGTATCTGTGTATGAAGTACGAAGATAAACTTACAGACAGCAGTTGTATGCCGCACCTACTGCTGTAGTAGTATAAAAACGTCCCAAGTTTCGACGAAAAACTACTTGGAACTAGAGTCCGTTTCTCGAACCAATAAAAAAATTGAACGGCGAGGGGGGAAGTTACTACTTTAATTAAAGTAGAGTAGTACGTAGCGCACAGAGGCTGGAGGGTAGAGGGGGCACAGACGAGGAGTAGGGAGGCCGCCCATACATATGTTTTGTACCCGGGTACCAATGGTTAGATATACCGATTTGCTTATATATATGATGGCAGGCAGGATATTTTACGTGAGGTAGTATGTAGACTATGGGGAGTAAATCCCACAGCAGTACGCGCCAGTCCCTTGACCCTTTTTGATGGTTGTTGACTGCTGCTGTGCTGCTGTTGTTGTCGTTGCTGTTGTACAGCAGTAGTCGTTGTTGTCGTGTCTGTTGCTTTGTTTCTGGAGGCGTATTATTTGTGTTACAGTTATAGTACAAGGTATATATGTTGTATGTGATCGTACCTGGTGGGAATGTATTATCGTACCAGGAGCCATGGGCATTCTTATGTGTTTCTCCTGTGGATCGTGTGAAACTACAGGTAGGTACTACTGTTGTACAGCAGCAGCACAGGACAGATTCTGCACGCAGTAGTACGACTGCTGCTGCTGTGCGTATCAATCAGTATGGAACACGTTCGTTTGTTTGTCACCTGGTACCATATGAAACAAGAGCATCATAACTGACCACGGCATCATCATTGATTGTTTATTGCCTAACGGAGCACACATCTACAACCAACCACCTACCTTTACTTCCCCTATCTTTTGCCTTGTACCTTATATATATATATATTTTTTTTTTAATCATCACTTTTACTTTCCAGCCCACACTCGTAGGAGGTTTTACCCTCGACGATCTTCTGGACAAGCCGTGGTCACAGGTGTCGTCCCTTCTCCCCCCCGGTACGTGCCTTTAGTTTTTATCGCGCATAGGGTTCAGCATTCCCACTGCTCGTCGATTTTCATCGAATGTAGCCAACTCACGCTTTCGCGCTTTCCGCTTATCAATTTTTTATGCAAGAAAAAGTCCCTATGAGCATGCACTCGGTGAGACTCGAACTCACGAAATTGATCTTGACAGGCTCGCGGACCACCTACCAAGCCGGCAAGCCACCGGGGACGCCGGCTTCTTATACGAGTGCTGGCGAGTGCGTGTGTGGGCTGCATAACCTACGTAAGATACGGACTGACGGGTATAACCTCCCCTGGTCTGCTCTGTGGCCTCTGGCGTGTCTGCAGAGGTGTGCGAGTACTCGTACGTTGTACCTACACTACTGCTGCTGCTGTGTCCGTACGTGAAGTTCAGGCCTGTAACGAACGGCGGTGTATACCAGATTTAATGTTGGCGACTCGTCTTGTCTGTTGTCTGCCTTCTCTGTTGTCAGAACAAGTTGTTGGCCTTTCTTGTCTCTGTCTGTTTTTACGTTTTACAGTTTCAGATTTTTAGATTTTTTTGCTTGATTCCGATTGGCTGTCCAGATCACAACTTCCACTTGCGCAGATCAGCGGCCGCACACACAAGAGAAGAGATTGGAGGGTGGAGAGTCGAGAGTGGAGAGTGTAACCTGGGACTACATAGCTAGGTCAAGAGGAGAGAGATAGGGGGCGACACGTAGGAGAAGCACATAGCCTCAGAGGGTTCTCCCGAACATCCAAGGGGCAAGGGCGTTAGGGTTCGAAGGAGTTTCTGAGCGCCTTTTAATTGCTGTGTGCCGGAGGGTCCGGCCAAGCTAGAGACGGCAGTCAGTCTGGTCTCGAAAAAGTCAAGGACCAGAAAAAAAGAACGGAGGTGGAGCATTCACTGCTATATGTCTACCCCCGGGAGCATGGAGCCTCGACCAGGGAGCTCAGGCGGGGCCGGTCCTGCCGAAGACCTCAGTCCTGACGATCTGGACGCGCTGCTCCGGTCGAATATGTTGGATACGCTCGTGGACTTGTGAGTTTTTGCTTCGGTTGAATGCTCCTCCGGGGAGCAGATAGGTTTTGGTGTTGACGTGCTCCTGCTGTTTTTTTGCCGCGCTTTTGTTTTATCCCCGCCTGGAATTTCATACATCGGATTTAGGGGCGAGTTTTGCGGCCTTTTCGGTGGCCCGGGCGCATCGTTGTGATGGTGCTGCCCACACAGACTCCCGGGTCTCCGTGGGACCGTGGGACCCGTAAAGAGGGGAAGTCCAGCTCGCTTCGCCTGCGCGTTTCCCGGTTTTATGAGTTTTGGGTTGTATATCATGAAAAATGAAAAATTGTGTTTTTGCGTGAAAGCAGCTTCCAAACAAGTTCCACTTTTGTTTTTTCTGGTGGGTACGTACACGTACACAAGTACTGGTACACGAAAGCCTCGTCGCTGTAATTGCATAAATTGCGGCTGTCCGCTCTGGGCTCTGTTTGCTCTGTCTCGAGTTCCTTTGACCGAGACTATCGAGACTACAGCAGTAGTAGCCAGCCCTTCCAAAGGAAGTGACCTGGTGCTGCCTGCGCTGGGATCGGCTGTGTACCCTGTCGGTCTGTCTGCTTGATGATTCGTTCATCCACGGCCGATACAGCAGTAGATTCCTTGCCACGCATGTTTTTGTTTTTTACCCGACCGACGGAAAGGTACTGCTTTGTACCTTCAAAAATCCAGTCCACAGCAGTCAGGATCAGTTTGTCTCAATTAGCAAGCGCTGCAAACAAACAGAGAAACACACTCGCCGACCTCCCACCCAGTGCCAGACCCCTGCTCACCCACGCCCACGAGTAGAGCCCCGCACTGCTGTTGTAGATGATAGCTTCTTCATTTCTATCTCAACCCTTTCCAGCCTATGTAATTTCCAGTTCAACCCAACACACAAACAAACCACGGACTACACCAACAAGTCACGATTTTGTCAGAACTCCCAACAACAAAGACACTGGAACCACGTCTGCCACCGTGTTTTTTTTCCCGAAGACATTACGTTTTTTGCTATATGCTATTAATAGTAGATCCGAACGTTCCCATCGAGCCCAAATTTGGCAGGGCAAATTTGAGCTCCTTGGTGTACGCCCGTGAGTGTGCGAAAGCTGAAGCGACAACACTTTTCGTGTCCTCCTTCGGGGCGGACCTCGTAGACTGAAGGCTCCAGGCGCTTGATTTTTCAGTTTATCGTGCTTTTCCTATATATCATATAGCCAAGTGCCAGGTATTTATTTTTCTGCAAACAAGAACGAGAAGGAGGCGAAGCTGCACGAGTACGTACCCACAATATGGTATTCTCTACACTCTAGATAAATGGGCTCGCGTGTTCTCGCTTGGGCCAGTAGAGGCATGCCAAAGAACTCCATTTTCTCCCACACAGACAATACGTAGCGTGCTGGTCTCGATATTGTAGACCGGCTGTGCTGTTGGAAAGAGCAGCGAGAGAATACGAGAGCATATTTTGTACATCTGTACGTACGTACGTACCAGCGAGTATAATACAGCGGTACGAGCTGCTCCTGTATTCCTCCTGCTCGTTCTACAGCAGAAAAAAAACTTGCACTTGCATGGCTACAGCAGTACGAGAAACTGAAAATTCATGCGCTTGGAACCATATTTTCAAACTTGAGCGACGAGGTCCGCCCCGAAGGACACGAAAAGTGCTGTCGCTTTGACACACGCACGGGAGTGCACCAAGGAGCTCATATCTGACCTGGCAAATGTTGGCTCGATGGGAACGTTCGGAGCTAGAGCAGAAGAACCTGCCTCACGAAAAAAAAAACACGGTGGCAGACGTGGTTCAGTGTCTTGTTGTCGGGGGTTTTTTTTTTTCGTGTTTTGAGGTGACTACACTGACTAGACTGAACCCATCACCCACGTTGATGACCCTCCCCATCCCCTCTTTTTAAATATGCCAACATTCAACACCTCTCCACAAACCCCAGATGTTATTCGTTCAATCTTGGCGTTGTGCGTTGTGCGTGTGCAAACCTGATATCAGTACGGTGTCATCAGTACCATGCGGTGTTGTCGCGTGCTTCGAAATCAAATAATAATACCTGGTCCTGCTGTACGTACGTGAGGATACCGCAAAACCACCACGAACGCCGAATCATGAACCACCACCGGCACCGACCGGCAGTGGTGCAGCTATTGTAGCATTGGCGCTCTGAAAGAGCGCGCCTAAAAGCGCTGTTTTCGTGTCATACTTCCCCGCCTCGGACAGATCATGACCTATCTATCTACTGCTGTAGACCATCTAGATCATCTACTACTGTAAGTACATATATTATCTACTGTAGTTCCTCGCCTGCCGTTGTGAGAGGTTGTGCAGGATCTATCTATCTGTGCAGTACTGATCCACACCTGCAGCAGGAAACGTGTCCTAAATCGTGCAGATTTACCTGTCCAAAATCCGCCGGCGATATGACCTACGAGTACAGTTAGTACGTATCCGGTACGATCGTACGGACCTGGAATCTATCTGCCCTGAAAGATCTACTGCATTAGATCGTCATGTGGGGAATCAGTGATATCTGCCCGAGGTGTGCCTCTGCCCTCTGCAACAACAAACGGCATGCAAAAGGACCTTTTAGGCAGCTCTAAAATACGCCTTTAGTCTGGAACTCCCAAAACCAGAGAAAAGGGGATAGCATCGTACCTACCGCCTGCTGTGTACATTCAACAGGTATATCACTCGGATAGCACTTATCTACGTTATGGGGCCTAACACAGCGGCTTGGCAACGTCCTAATATTGTGCTCGCAGTGGAAGAGCAGTCGCGTGACGTCGCAACATGGTGTTGAGTGCATACAGCCAGTAGTGCATGTCCACGAGATTTGTAACGCGTTAACGTTATTTTGCCTCTCGATGGCCAAGCGAAACGTGGGATGTTGGGCGAGTCGCATGAAGGGTGAGCTGCATCCTACTATCATAAGAACCGGTTTTTAGAGGCGGATTTTCTTGCATGTGGATGACAGCATCATTGAACTGATTCAATGACGGGGGGGGGGGGGGGGGGGTACTCATCCCATGCATGGGCGTAGCCGTGACACACATACAGGCCCTCGTGTTCCTTTGTGCAATGCCGGGACGGAGCACGTCTCGGGTTCTCGCTAACCTGGGCCGGCTCTGACGTGGTATTAATAACACAGCAGTGTTACGCCGTGATCGGTATGTGTGCAAACATTGTAACACAGCAGTAGTCAGTGGTAGGGTTATTACAGGCTCATTACCTTATCAACCTAATGCGCAGATCACTACCCGCCGATTCTGCCAAGTTGCCAGCACAATGTTTGGATATACGAGGCTGTGGGCATGTCACCCTAACACTGCTGTCTTAGGATCCAGGGTGGTGTTAGAGGCATTACGCTTCAACATCACGTTATTAATAGTACTGATGGTGATTATCGTGTTATCCACGACGATGACGACGTTATGTTGATCAAACGTTGCTGAAGCCCCCCTTGTTCTTCCTTAGAGTCGGATAACACAACACTTGTCCTGTGTCGTGAGTCGGGTAAGTTTTTCTAACATACTGTTAGCATGTCACTCGCATTGAAGATCCCGCTCTTGACTTGCGTTACCATGTTGCTATTTTAAATATTAATGACCTGTACCCGACGTTACGTTACTCAGTACTTGCTGAAGGTTGGATTTTATACACTTCGGGGCTTCCCAGAATATTTTATTACGGAGGACCATAGTAAATAGGACCAAATATTGTTATTAATAGTAAATATATATAAATATATAGGTTTTTGTGTGTACCGTAGGTCCTATTTACTTTTTTTTTTTTTTTTATTATTATTTTTTTTTTCATCACTTTTACTTTCCAGCCCACTCGTAGGAGGTTTTACCAATACCTCGACGATCTTCTGGACAAGCCGTGGTCACAGGTGTCGTCCCTTCTCCCCCCCGGTACGTGCCTTTAGTTTTTTATCGCGCATAGGGTTCAGCATTCCCACTGCTCGTAGATTTTCATCGAATGCACAGCTAACTCACGCTCTCGCGCTTTCCGCTAATCAATTTTATGCAAGAAAAAGTCCCTATGAGCATGCACTCGGTGAGACTCGAACTCACGAAATTGATCTTGATAGGCTCGCGGACCACCTACCAAGCCACCGGGGACGCCGGATGTACTATGAACCCCCGTAAATAGGACTGCATCGGTCCCGTTTTGGGGACAGCAGTAGTCCACTCAATTTCCAAGTAGTTTGTCCCCGAAACGGAACTGCGGTCCTAAAAGAGTCTGAACCAGGTACCTGGTATCCGTTATTCACTGGTGTTCAATAGAGCGTCTCGCACGCGGGGACAAATACAACACATCCCTGGGAGGGGAGGATGAGAGAGCGTCCTCGCAGAAATGCCTCCGCCTGTTTAAACTCCCGCAACAGGGGATTGTCAGGAGGCGCCCCCGAAAAAAATGCCTAAAAAAATATGAAACCCCACCAGTACGTCATCCATCTATATAACGTGTTAACAACATTTTATCTGCACACTCGCACGTACGAAGCTTAACACACCAGTAACATAATATTGATGTTTGATTGGGGGGATATACGTTATCTGCTAACTCTTCTTATATAAAATATAGTGACGTATGCAGCAGGTAGCTATTTTTCATACGAGCTGTACGATATCTGGTTGCCGACAATGCCCACGGACGTACGTACTCGTATCGAATTTGTATACTGACTGCTGTAGTGATTTGTCGGTCATACCAGGTAGACATTATTTACCTGTGTTACCATGCAGTTATCATTGCCGCCAACATCCCAAGGTCAAGTTACCCGCTTCGAGCTACAGACCAATAATAACGGTACACTAAATTGTCGCCAACGGAATCCACGGTAGACGCCTGAGCGTCCTTGATGTTGACGAACATCTTGCACAACTGGACGGCAGTTACAACAGCTGCACTACAGCAGTACCTTACGAGTCGTACAAGTACATACACTTCGTACACCCTCGCCCTCTATCCTCACGACCATCTCTCCGCCCCCCCCCTCCCCGTTCCGCGCCGGCACCGGATTGCTCCATAAAAGCGACTTCTCGTATCCCGACCTAGGTGGGACCGATGCGGAAGGCAAGCCCGCCACGGGCGCCGCTGTCACGTTCTCTCCAAAAGTAGGCGGCCGCAAGCGAGGCTTCCCCCTCCCGCAGACCTGCAACTGGGACGCCCTTTCCCCGCCAAAGGCCGTGTCCGAGATGAACGCGGACCTGGCCGGTGGGACCTGGGAAAACTCTCACGCGCAAGCCCAAGCGCAAGCCCAAGCGCACGCCCACGCGCAGGCAAAGGCGCAATCGGAAACCCAAGCCCCGCCCCAGCCAGCAGCAGCAGTAGCAGCAACAGCAGCAGCAGCAGCAGCAGCAGCAGGAGGAGGAAGATCAACGCCTGTTGGTCTACTGGGCCCAGCGATGGCCGCCGCCGGGACAAATCAGACGTACGTGTCGGCGAGCTTGAGGGGGCGTTGCTATGTCGACTCGAAGGCAGCAACAGCGACGACGGCGACCAGTATAGGATCACCGCCGGCGGGTTCGGCAAGAGCCGGTGGCGCATCAGACCAGGAAGCGCCACCAGTTTTGCTGAGGGAGCCGCTGCCCCTAGTGGGAAGGCCGCTGGTACCGGGGGAGGGGGCGGGGGGGGGGGGCGCGGGGGCGGCGCAGAAGGGGCGGCGAGGGTCTGGGGGCGGGGGCGGCGGGGGCGCGAAACGCCCGCTTAATCCCGACCGTATGGAGCGGAAAGCGTCGAGGGAGAAGCGGCGGCGAGAGGAGGTGAGGTCTTTGCTTGAGGCTTGTGTATGGTGGTGCGTGTGTACCATACACTGGCACGTTAATTTTCGTACCAGGTATGTTGCGTGCTTATACTCCTCGTTCTCTGTACTCTGTAGGACGGCGCCGAAGTGGCATGTACAAGCCATGGACTATCGCTGTACAGCGCTCAAGTGCAGTCCACACGCTACCACTGCTGTATAATGAGTGTTTTAGTGTGTTTTTTAGTGTTCTGCTATTTATAGTATTTGTAGGGTGAAGCGGAGTGCTCAATAGACGACATCTCTTTTTCGCTTGGTCAACACCTCTACGCGGATCCCACCGGGACATGATCCCATATGGCACCGTGCTCCCTCTTGGTGCGAGCTACTGCTGTTCGTATAATTTTTTTTTTTTTTTTTTTTTTTTTTTTTTTTTACTCATCACTTTCACTTTCCACCCTAATTCGTAAGAGGTGTTACCCTCGACGACCTTCTGGACAAGCCGTGGTCACAGGTGTCTTCCCTTCTCCCCCCCGGTACGTGCCTTTATTTTTTTTATCGCGCATAGGGTTCAGCATTCCCACTGCTCGTCGATTTTCATCGAATGTAGCTAACTCACGCTCTCGCGCTTTCCGCTAATCAATCTCTTTAATGCAAGAAACAGCCCCTACGAGCATGCACTCGGTGAGACTCGAACCCACGAAATTGATCTTGACAGGCACGCGGACCACCTACCAAGCCACCGGGGTGCGACCTGCCACGGTGTCACTCTGTTCCAAAATATAAAGAACGTTGGTATTGAATATTAATATACAAACGGTGCTTGTGTTTAGGGACTAAAATGGTATCCTCCGCGAGATATTTCCGAAGTCGCCATTTTTGTTGCGTTTGACAGTGGTTCCCCCCCCCCCTGTTTTTTAAGAATGTCGGCTCGGAATTTCATCCCAGCGATTGTTTTTGGAGTTTAGACTGCTGTGTTCTACTCAGACAAACAACAAGAACAACACCCTTGACGGCAGCAGCAAATCGCCTACACAGCATAGTATGGTCCATCTGGAGTATTTATTCAAGTATGTGTAAGCACCACATTTACGCGTATATATTTACCTGGTAAATTGGCACTCGCGGCCCATACTTGCAGTTTTTGTTGTTGTAGGTGCTTGAGTTGTACACTTTCACACTTGCTTGTGGTACCGGTTGGTGTATGCTGATGGATGCCTGGTATGATACCTGTAGATTGCTTATCGTCGGTTGGTGTATGTTGATGGTGTTTCGCTCTGTCGCTATTTTCTGTTGTGCTACATGCCACAGGCAGGTTAGTATATCCGAAGAAGTCCGAGAAGCAGCAGCAGCGAGACGTTGTTGCACGTTGATGCAGACAGCAACAGCAGAAGTAGTTGTTATTTTCAGTTTTGTGCTCGACCCACCGACCCGAACCCCGAGCCTATGCAAGGAACCCGCTCCTGGTTACGTAATTTGGCCGGCTCGGGACGCTGCTGTGTGTGTTCTTCACATTGGACCGTTCTTTGTACCCGTCGACACCCAGCAGTGTCTGTGCCGATTGATTCTGTGGCCACGAAAAAACACGACGCAGCAGTAGAGATACTGCATTGTTGTGCAGTAAGCAAAGTAAACATGCAATACGATGTCATCGTATATGCTGGATACGACATGCACGAGATACACGCTATAATATTAATAGCAATCCAGATTCTTCGAAAGAAAGATCGATGGAAGAAACAAAAAACAATAAAGAAAAAAAAAAAAAAAAAAGAGCAAGAAAAAAAAAGAAGCGTCGTGCACCCCCGGAGATGTGACGGACAACAGAAAACACCCTTGACGCTTTTAGTAGCACCATGGCAGTCCCGTTTTGGAGGACAGACTAGTAGTATTGCGGGGGGCCATGGAGCAAGTAGGACCTACGGTAACACGAAAACCCAGACATTTCCCTATTTTTTTTCCAGAAATATTTGGTTCTATTTACTATGGTCCCCCTTAAGTGTAATATTAATACTTGACATGCATTTGAGCTTTTGTTTGTTCCGAACACGGGAGTGAAGTTTGTGCAAGAAACATCCCAGCAATAGTTCGCTGAGTACTCGCACGAAGGACTGCCGAGTAAGAACGAAAGGGAAGGACAGGCATACCGAAGCACAACAAAAGCACCCTCCAGGCAGCCGCACCAGCGTTTTTGTGGTACGGGTGTACGCAGCAGCATTGACAGGTTCTGCCTGCTACAGCAGTAGTCGGTCTGGTGCCTTGCTCCCCTATCTGCCGTCTTATTCCTGCTTTCGTCAAGCTCGGTTTCCCTACGACTGCTGTTGTTTCCTCCGCCATCCCCGTTCCCTTGGACGTCACCCGCGGCACGGATTTGTTGCGCTTTCTACTCGTTTTCGCCTTATGTTCGTGCCAAACGTGGAAGACAAACCAAAACGAAAGAAAGGAAGAACAGGAAAATCTATGTGGCCTTGAAAGACTTTCTTGCTCTTCTTGTGTGTTTCTTGTGCTTTCTACCCGTCGACATTCAACACAACCAGCGTCCGTGCCGATTCTTCCAAATGTTCGAAAGATACAAGCTCTGTGGTCACAAAAAAAGTACGCCACAGAGATGCCCCAAGAGTGCATTGTTCTGCAGTGAGCAGAGTGGACAATGCACATGCCATGCCATCGCACTGCATGTCGACGACGGGTAGAAAAAAACGGTTTAATGTGAAGAACACACACACACGTCATCGTACTGCTGGCTGGATACGACAGACACGACCAACAACATTCTATGGAAGAGAGAAAAACACAAGCAACAACAAAAGCAAATCGCTAAGAAAAAAAAGAAAATTTGACTGCTGTGTTCTTTACGTTCATGGGACGCCGGCACCCTCACTCAGGAAGGCGTCAAGTACCCGGGCGTAGGCGTTTCGGCAACATATACATACGACTTGGAATTAGACTCAGGCGTTTGCAACAGAGATCCGTATTTCGGGGTTGTGCATTGGTTGACGAAAATATTTTTCAAGAATCGTGAGCTTTTGGCCATTTTTGGACTTTTTTGGGCCCTACAAGTATAACTCAACTTACCCATCATGGGGAACATGCAACAGCAGCAGTAGTTTTGAGCCAGGCAGCATCTTCAGCATCTTCAATGACGATTGCTTATTATATTAGTAAGAGATCGTATATCATCCGGAGGACAACATTATTTTGTGATACGTGGTGGAAGGCCTTTTCTTCATCAGTGATGTAGAGCCATTGTGCTACATGGTTTCCATGCCAGTGAAACGAAACATTTTACCGTACCGTTTTCGCGAGTTTTTTTTTTTGTTTTCTTTGGTACTCGCTCGCAACTTCGAATACACGAAAACATCCCTTGCCAGCAAAATGAAACATTTTTCCACAACGGTATATTTTTTTTGGTACTCGCTCGCAACTTCGAATACACGAAAACACTTCGTGGGTCGTTTGTTGCTGCCTACGACTGCCGTCCGTCTGGCGCACACCCGACGCCCTCACAGACCGCATCATGAGCATCCCTCGGTTTCGCGGGCTGTAGTTTCCTGCGAGTAGCTGTAGCCGTCCGCGAGTGAAGTGCGAACGTTCAGTTGGGGGTTGTTTTTCGTCTTATTTTGTGCACCCTAAACTTCGGCCAACTTCGACCGCTGGAGCACCTCTTGGTCGAGGTGTAGGCCTCTCTATCTGTTGAGAACCTGCGGGGGGTCAATCTCGGGTTAGGGTTAGGGTTCGGGTCGGGTGGTCGACTTTAGGCACCACGGTCGAAAACCCCGGAAAGATTCACTGCGGTCAGGGTGCAACCACGGCTGTGATGGAACAAGTCACCGTCGCTCGCTGGTGAGCACGAACCAGCCGAAGTTCTAAACGCAGCGTGTTGAGTAGTGATGGTTTGTCATGCTCCGATACAACATGTAGAGGTTGGAGTCACCGGAAACCCGGGAACCAGGGCGCTTGGGTGCCAGCGTCCCGTTTAGACCGTTCCGTGTACCCGCCGGCATCCCAGCACATGCAGTGTCCGTGCCGATTCTTCAATCCTGTTAATATAGAGATAGGCGCTCTGTGGTCACAAAACTACGCCATACATAAGAGGTGCTTCGAGAAGTAGAATGCTATGCAGTAAGGAGAGTAGACAATGGAATTCCATGTCATCATACTGGATACGATAGGCACATACGCGTTCTATGAAGGAAGATAACACAGGGAAACAAACAAACACACACGAACACCCGAAAAAAAGAGAACGCGAAAAAAAACAACTCGAAGAGAACAAAAAAAGGAAAAAAAGAAAAGAACGAGCTAAAAAAACAGCGCCGCTACATACTACATACAGAGCAAGACTCAAAACCAAAGGGAAATAACAGGCAAACCGAAGCGCAAAGCACCCTCCAGGTACGTAGCCGCAGCAGTTTGCGGTACGAGTACGTAGCATAGCCAGGTTCTCCCTACTATTAATAGGCGGTCTGGCACCTTTTGCTACCCTGTCTACCTATGCCCCACTCCCGGAGAGGATGCGTCAGACAAAACGAAACAAACGTACGTACGTCTCAAGTTGTTCGAGCCGCGTATAATATGTGTGTTCTTCACACATAAAACCGTTCCGGTACCCTTTAACCAACCAGAGTACGTTAACAACTACCAGTTATGAAGTTATGAAACCTAACACGCTGACACGTACGTAGGAAAAATCCACTATCGCTACTGCAACTACTACTAGCAGCTGCCAGCAGCACGTAGCCAATCAGCAGCGGTGCAGGCAGCAGCAGCAGAGAGCGGGCAGCATGATAGGTGCAACCATGTTTCCGATATTCCGATGGTCGCTAATTGCGATTCATATTTACCTGTGGTAACGGTATGTTCTCGTGCAGGCAGAACGGGAACCGCGAAGAGCCCGTAGCATATACCGGTACCAGGTATGTAATAGTCGTATATGTTATGTTTACGAAGCACCATAGGATAACGGCGTCCCCGGTGGCTTGGTAGGTGGTCCGCGAGCCTATCAAGATCAATTTCGTGAGTTCGAGTCTCACCGAGTGCATGCTCATAGGGACTTTTTCTTGCATAAAATTGATTTTAGCGGAAAGCGCGAGAGCGTGAGTTAGCTGTACATTCGATGAAAATCGACGAGCAGTGGGAGTGCTGAACCCTATGCGCGATAAAAACTAAAGGCACGTACCGGGGGGGAGAAGGGACGACACCTGTGACCACGGCTTGTCCAGAAGATCGTCGAGGGTAAAACCTCCTACGAGTGGGCTGGAAAGTAAAAGTGATGATGAAAAAAAATAAAAATAAAAATAAAATAAAAAAAAATAGGGTGACGTGCGTATACCCATTTGAAAAAATAACTGGTGCCAATCAATCTAGCACAGCAAGTTCGAGCTGTGAGTGTTGATCACTTTTTTTACAGCAGTGTGACCGTTTTTTCTTATTATTAATAATACGTACCAGGTATTTCGGTGGACCATAGCTGGTAGTAAATAGGACCAAATACTGCTGTTTGTAAAAATAGGAAATACATAGTTTTTTGTCCGTACCGTAGGTCCTATTCACTATGGTTCCCCGTAAATAGTGAAGACGGCTGGGTGGAAGATGAGGTGGAAATCGATAGGGTTACTGCTGTACAGCAGTACGTACATACGAAGATATAGGAAGAACGGTTTAATGTGAAGAAAACAACAACAGCAATATTCATAGGAATGTCGAGTTTCGAGGTTTGGACCCTTCGGCTTCGAGCTCACTAAAAAAAGGTAACTTCCATCTGTGGAAACCCCTCTCCTTTCGGTGCTGTTCGATGCTCCGTTCCTTTTTATCTACTCTCTGAATTCACGTAGAATTACAGCAGTACTAAGGTTCATTCTCATCGGAGATATTTTTTTCTAGATTTTGCATAGTTTGGATATAATTCGAGATATGTATCAATATGATCAGGAAAATCTGGAAGACGGAAAAATTGCGCGAAAAAAACGTTGAAAACATGGAAGAAAAGCTTTCCGATAAGAATGACCCTTTATTATATATTGATTTACAACTATGTACGAACGCTGTACGTCACCAGGAAGTTCGATCGATTGAGTGATTGATTCTCAGCCTTGCAAGCTCAATAATCGATATCATTAAATTGATATAATACGACATTAGGCCACTTCTTATGCAGTCGGATTTGGAGTCAGTTGAAGAAGTCCCTTTCAGCACGTTCGCATGAGCTTTTGCCCCGGAAATGTTGAAAATTGGTATTTCTTGCTCGGAATGTGTCGGAATTCTCTCCAAGATATATCAGGGGGTGTTTCCCGCTTCTCGAGGGGCCCGGTTGCAAGAAATCACCGTCCGCACTTTTCCGATCCAAATGAGGTGAATATGATTGCGATCGTGAATCGGATCGGAAAATGAAAAGAGACTTTTTCAACTGACTCCAAATCCGACTGCACAAGAAGTGGCCTTAGTGGGGTAAAAAATATTCGTGTGTGTGTGCGTGTTTTCACATTTTTCACATTTAACCCGTTCTTCCTACCCGTCGATATCCAGGACGGCCAGTGTCCATGCCGATTCTTCAATCCTAGAAAGATGCAACCTCTATGGTCACACACAACTACACCACATCAGAGATAACTAGAGATATCTACAGCAGTATCAATATTACGGGGGACCTTAGAGTAAGTAGGAGCAAATATTATATTGTTACTAAAAATACGTGAATGTATATATATGTAAACGGGGGGGGCCATGGTAAGTAGGAGCAAATATTGTTACTATATAAAAATACGTGAATATATGTAAGTTTTTGTCTGTACCGCAGGTCCTATTTCCTATGCCCCCTGTGGTAAATAGTACCACTCTGACCCGAAATATAGGTACCGCTAGCATACAATTATTCAATACAAACGGTCCTTATATTTTGGGTCAGAGTGGTAACGTTGTTACGCATTGCGCAAGAGTAGACAAGAGCGTTGCCGTACGAGTCTACAAAAAAAATGAATGCGAGCGCTTCACACGTCAGACAGAGATCGTTTTTTTTTTTTTTTTTTTTTTTTTAAATCATCTTGGCAAGTTTCTGACTGCTATTTTAACCCTTTTAGAACTGCCGTCCCGTTTGTTGGAGAAATCACTCCAATTCTGAGCAGTTCGTCATCAAGACGGGCCTGCGGTCTTGAAGGGGTTAAGAATGTGCGAGGCTACACATGTAGACACATCTAAAATCTGGAGTACGTACCAGGTACCAGGTGTATATACTACGTGTTGTGCACTGAGTACACGACTGTAAATATTTAATGTCATACCTGGTGTAGTGTACCGTGGTCCCGGTGGGCTGGGGGTCAACCTAAGCGCGATTCGACGCGAGTCGACGAGAGCGAAAAAAAGTTGCGTAAACCCTTCTCCGGATGAGAATAAAGTCGCGTACCGTAGTGTGCAGGGGGGGGGGGGAGAGCGTGCTATGTGTCCCCTGATCTGAGTTACGACTATTAATATTAATGGGGAAGGAGAGAAAAGAAAAGGCGAAGGCAATAAATCGGACGGGAAATACCAGATACTAGGTGCTGGCACACCAGGTACCTGGTACTGGTTTATTTTGGGCGAAGGCCCCAAATCGGTATATACCTACGCCTTTTGAGCCGATTGTGCATAGGCACACTATTAATACATCGTACACACATCTTGCCCTCGGGAAAAGGCTGCCTCTGGTAGTCCTTCTGATTGGCCAGCGGCCCGATCGTACCTGTTGTTGGCTGAGCCGTTACAGGTACCAGTCACCTCTCTTGTGTCTTGCCCAAGCTGGGCTTCACCTGCATCTGGCCACAATTGTACCCGTAAGTGGCTAAACCTGTACCGTCAAAGGGCCTCTTTCTTTCCTAAGAAAGCTTCTCCTAGCCAAAAGCCCGGTTTCTTGATCAAGCTGGGGCTTATCGACAAAGGGACAGATTATCACATGCTTTCCCGGAAAAAAAGGCGATTCCGCAATTTTTTTTTTTTTTTTTTTAAACGACAGATCGGGTCATCCGACCGACCCCCAGACGGCCCTGTGGCCGTAGTTCAGATTTTTACCAAGAAAGGGTTAACTTGAAGCCAAAAGTAGTTGACGAGACACAGAGCGGTGTGCCTTGAACCCTTCAGCCATCAATCGGTACGATCGGGCGCTGACCAATCAGAGGGAGGGCCACGAGGCTTTTTTGCCCAGTGAAACATGTAAGGTACCTATAAATGGTCTCTAAAAAGCTTTGGTACGTACGTTTTTTTGTTTCTCGTCTTCTTGTTTTTTTCTCCAAGGGCGGGCGGAGAACCAAAAAAAAAAAAAAAAAACGCGAAATTATCTGTACGAACGTATATACGTTCCGTGATTCGCGGTTGGCACCGGTACATACGAAGGTGACGATGCTGCTGCTGCTGCTGCTGCTGCTGCTGCTGCTGCTGCTGCTGTGTGTGGTGCTGGTCTTGGTGTGTATTTGTTTCGCCTGCGTTGCGTCGGCCCCCGTCGTGCGGCGGAGTCCCAAATGCCGCAGCAAGCAACTACGCGCAATCTCTCGCGTGCATGAGCAGTAACAGCAAGTACGTACGCGCAAATATTCATAGGTGTTTTGTACGTACTTTACACCGCCTGAGCTTCGCAGCTGTCGGTCTTTTTGTCCCTTTTCGAGGAAGGTCGCACCTTTTTTTTTGTGCCATTCGCTGCATGGTTGAAGACTGCGGCCGTCTTGCAACCAATAATAGCAGTGCGCGCAAGAGCCACTTGACTCTTATCTAACAGTACTTGTACACCCCCTGTCAGATTTTCCCCGTTCTGAAGGGTTACGGTGTCCTTGCGCTGAATGATGGGTCTCTCTCTCGTGGAAGGCGGTAACTCCTCCACACCAATGGCTGGGTTACGGGGATGCCGCACCCACATTCGCTTCATCTCAGTGTGATTTATTAAATGATCACCATGGTTCTGCTGTTGAGGACTCTGTTCCGAACTTGTGCTGCTGTTGAAGAATGTGATGGCCAAGGCTTTACGTCTTGGTTGGTGAAGTCCTCCTGTCCTCCTCCTCTTGACCCATCGTTTTATCACCCAGCGGAGCTACCGGCCTCCCTGCGTCGTTCATGCGCTATATAACAGACCGTGTGACACACAACATAACTCGACCACTTGGACGATTTTTCCAAGCCGATCTAATCCAAAATTGAGGGAGGGCCTACGTACAACATCGATTTTTTTTGTACACAGCTTGGGGGAGATATCGCCGGGGTCTTTCCTAGAGAGACCGGTTTCGCTCGGTGTTTGCACGATCCGCAGTGTCGAGAAAATCTCAGATTGATGAATTCAGAAGTTCGTAGGAACGGGTGTGCCAGCTTGCGTGCTCTACAGAGTATTTACGGTATATAAATGGACCCCGAAGTTAATATTTTGAGGTGTGTATGCATCATGTGTACGAGTAAAAAAATAACCGTCCAATCACACGACACGAAATCGCGAACGTGGAAGTGTGGTGAGCATAAGCTTTATTTTTACCAATCCGCCGGAGGATTAAAAAATAAATAAATAAAAAAAATCCGTCGAATCACCACGCACAGTGCGTACACGCGTTTCGACGAAACTGCCTACCTCAGATCCGAGCTCTGGTCTTTTTATTTATGGTACATATTTTATGCTCACTCGGCAATCGCGTTTTATTACGTGATTGCCCGGCATCTCTCTCTCGCTTCTCGCTGCGGATTGGTTCATTGGTGCAGGCAGCATTTTTTTTTCGTGTCCCCCTTCTCTTCCGCCTGCCTGCCTTGACATCGTTGTCACGTTCCCATTATTTTTATCATCTTACTTCCGTGTTTTTTTTGTTTTTGTTTTTGCTCACCCCCCCCCCAAAACAATGAGTGCACTCCCCTCTTCCCCCTCTGCGTTTTTTTATTTTCGGGGTCGTTTTTTTCGGCTGTCCTGGTTTTTCGTATCCAGTACGTTTGGTCGTTGGCTTTAAGAAACACAAATCTCCTCAGAGGAAGAGGAATGGATGATCGATATGAGCAGAACCTGGGGCGGACTGACAATCATGCGACCACGTATCTATCAGGGCAGGTCACGGGTCGGATCAAAACTCGCGGGTCGGGTCTGATCACCTAATCCGACCCGACCCGACTCGACCCGACACGACCGACCCGCGAGTTTTTAAAGACCTCCTGACCCGACCTGTGAGCAGCCCTGGTACTCATACGCAAGCGATGTTGATATTACGAGAAAGGGGGACATTTAGGAGAATCCCCGGGTTTCAAGCCTCGGGTTTTGCATATTCCCGCGGATTGCGTCCTCTCCGGCACACGAGCGAGCTCCCACAGACGAATTTGCAACGATAGCGAAGCCCCGTAGCAGCCAACGCCTTTCGTGGTGTGTAAACCACTCTGGACGGAAATGTATGGGCTGTCGGGGCGACATTATGAAGTCTAAGCGGTCCGTACACTTGCGTCCAGAGGTCAGAAGTGGTACGCGGGTGTAAATGACGCCTCTAGATTCGTCAAACCCCGTTGCTGCAACTCTCACAGCCCTCCTTGAGGCGGGAACTACTAAACTGTGTATGTAGCCGTAACTTCAACCGCGAAACGCAAGGCCTGCAAACCGGGGGATGTCTTGTAAAATTTCCCCGTACGTCAATCCGAAACGCAAGGCCCTGAAAACCGGGGATGGCTCTTAAATGTCCCCGTAGTGATGAAGTTTGTCTTGCCTACTGCTGCATGTGTGTACGGGTAGTCATGACTGGCTCATTTTCCGTACCCTGGTTGTGCTTGGTTGTCTCCAGGCATAGACCGCTATTAGACCTCGGTCTGAAGCGTTGACTGACCGCTCTTCTGGACCTCCTAAATATCGGTGTAGTACGTAAGAGACAATAGTTATTGACGCGTCCTTTGACGCACCGGAGAAGACCGGTGTCCTGTTGCGTACAGCATCTGTGTCTCCGGGTATAAATCAGGACTCTTCACGGGGCGGGTCAAGCCTTCCGGGCTGGGTTGGGTCGGGTTAAGGATGACCCGACTCGACCCGTAAGAGTTTGAAGACCCCCTGACCCCACTCGACCCGACCCAAGCTGTCAGATTTTTTATAAACTTGCTGGCCCAACCCGGCCGGGTCATGGCCCGTGAAGATCCCTTGTACATATTGTATGGTATACGTACACGAACGATTTATTGGTTCATGTGAAGACAGCAACACCATCAACACCTCGTCGATGCGCACGCCCGGCACACAACGCCGAGCCAACAATGAGAGCATATGATAGCGGGTAACGCCCCGCGACTCGGGGGGGGGATAAGTCTTTTATGGACCCGCCCTCTCAAATGCAGCAGGACAGGACGGCCCAGCGAAAACCTTCCTGGTGCGGGCCGTTTTTCTGAGTGGTTGAGGCAGAGAAAGCCTTTCGGCACGCACGTTTCTTTTTTTCAGAGAAACGCCACCAAAACATGCGCGACGGCCCCTGCCGACCTCGAGCCCCCCCCCAAGTCCGAAGGGTGGGGGTTAGCGTCAGGGTTAGGGTTCGGGCTATACGAAGTACAGGGTTGCGTATGGTGTCGGGGTGGTCTTGGCCGGTGTGTGTTGTCTTCACATTGAACTGGTCTCTCTACACATCTGCATCAGTACACCCAGTATCCCGTCCTGGTTATTTATCCTATAGAGAGATGCAAAATATGTGGTCACACTCTGCTGTTGAGACGAAAAGAGAACCAAAAAAAAAAATACCGCATCTATTCGAGGTGAATCAAGTGAGGTAGACTCTGTATGATATGTACGATGTACGATCTGCACGATCTACAGTTCGTGTTGGTGGGTGGGAGCCGAATAGTGTGCGTCATCTATATATTCCAGATGGCTCGTGTTTTCCTGGGTTCGAGATGTGCTGTACTCGTGCAGGTCCTGCACAGCAGCAGTTTATGTCTTCAGGTTAGGTTCTACTCCAGCTGTAGATGATACACTACTACTTACGGTGGACCACAGTAAATGGGACCAAATTTTGTTTGTAAAAATAGGTAAAAAATACAGGTTTTTGTGCGTACCGCAGGTCCTATTTACTATGGTCCTCCGTGATACTTGTGTAGGTTATGATTTTTCGGAGAGGTTTGATGCACCACAGACCGACGTGCAGACAGTTTATCCCTCGTACCGCTCGGCTTTTTGCAGGGCGATCCATTTTTTTTGTTTTGGTACCAATCACCTACTCGTTGGTGCAGCAGGGATACTGCTGCTGCTGCTGCTGCTGCTGCTTGTGTCATGACGGCGGGTGTGTGTGTGTGTGTGTGTGTTCTTCGCATGAAACCGTTCTTTTCTGAGCACGGCGTAATCACGCATGACGTGATTTTTTCGTGCGTCGTTTGTACTTTCCCCGCTACTGCTGTCATAGCGACGACCAGCACTGTTTTTGTTCGTCGCTCTATGCTTGCAAGTACTGCACTGCTATACTTGTCAATACCGTATTTTTCTACCTTGTGTTGTACAAGTACGCGTGTCGGTACATTCTGCGATGGAGCCCAAATGTACCGACCCAAATGTCACGACTACTAACAACTAACGGTACTCTACTGCCGCCGTTCCCGGAATACACTCTCTGGCGGAGAGTGACGTAATATCGCGCCGGTACGTCCTGTGATGTAGCCCACGGTCGACAGACTCACTCCACCTGCGCGGTGCGGCTTTTTTTCACGTTTTTTTCAACGTTTGACTAACGATACTGCTGTACTTTCACACCACGTACGTACGTACGAGTATTATTTTAGTGCCTGTTTTTCTGTCAACACTACGTAAAATTCTTGATGCTACGGCAGCACCAACCACCACAGGTACTTGAACATGATGGAGCTTTTTTTTTGACGAGATAAAAGGTAGCGTAATTGGGCCTGTTATGTATTAATAGCACACGTGTAGCATATAATGGGGGAAAACGAGGAAAGCGTAAGAACCGTTCCGTTAAGAAGCACAATTTTTGTCAAGAACATCATAGTGAGGGCTAGATTCATATACCTGTGAGAGCGTAAATGGCCCAAAAAACGAGCATGCAGGGTGCATCATAATCACCAAAAGTGGAATAAAAAACAAAACTGCCCATCTTTGGCGGCACAAAAGACGAATAAAATATCCATAATGAATGCTCTTCCGTATTCGTGGGAGATACCGTGGTATACCGGTACTGCTGAGTGCCGGGGTACCCGGTACGATGCATTGTTGCCTACCTATTCTACCTGATTTCACCTGTATTTTTTCAAGGGTGTTTTTGTTGGGGTATACGTATGCTCTTGCCCTTGTACGAAACCTGGTTGATACACCCGCGGGTACCCCAAGAGTATGATACCGTGTCAAGCTCCGTGTCCTTGAAATGTTGCACTCGTCATCGATTGCCACAGTTCATGATCTGGAGCGTTCGGGGCAGATAGGTCCCTTATCTGTATGCTCGCAGCTCGTGTGGTCGGTTGGGAGCCTCTCCCGAGGCGTTATCTATATATATGTTTGACACGCTTCCTGGGGTGGATCTGTTCTATATGTAGAGCCTGCGCGGCATGTCACATCGGCAGGTAAGGATCTAGATGATTTATCTGTAGGTGACCTATCTTCCTGGGGTGGACCTGTTGTACAGTGTATATAGCGCCTGCGCTGTGTCACATCGGCAGGTTAGGATCTAGATGATCTATCTGTAGATGACCTATCTCACGCTTCCTGGGGGTGGATCTGTTCTATACATAGCGCCTGCGCGACATGTCACATCGGCAGGTTAGGATCTAGATGATCTATCTGTAGATGACATATCTGCAGATGATCTATCTGTAGATGATCTATCTGCAAATGATCTATCTGTAGATGACCTATCTGCAGATGATCTGTCTGTGGATGACCTATCTATAGATGATCTACCTGTCCGACATGGTGGAATGTTTTGAGTTGTGGGTGCAGGCGCAAGCGTCATCGACGAGGGCAGATTCAGCGGTTCTATCTTGTCACACAGACTACGACCGGTAGCTGTTTTTCTGTGCTGTGTGTATTGTCTACCTTATCTTTCCTCGCAATGTTTGTGCACGACGCATGTCCGCTGGACCTCAGAACTGCTCAAAACTTATTCTTCAGGACTGTTCACGGATCGTGTCAAAACTCGCGGGCCGGGTCGGATGGGGTCACCTATAAAACCCGACCCAACTCGACCCGACCCGACCCGTGAGATTTTTAATGCCTCCTGACCCGGCCCGACCCAACTCGACCCGACCCGACCCGCGAGTGTTGAATTCCTCCTGACCCGACCATGACGCGTGAAGAGCCCTGCTATTTAGTTGGTTGCCATTGTTTGCTGATGGCATGGTCCCCTTGATCCGCCGCCCTGTCCCCCGATATCCCGGACGCGTCGCAAAAAAAAGGTGAACGAAAAGTTCGAGCAGCTGCAACAGGTGTTGGAAGAGGCCGAGACTACGTCGGGGTTGGAGCCGCCTGCACCCACGGAGGGGCAAACCGCCGCGAACGCGTGCATCAACGGGCGGAGGGTGGAGGTTCTCTCTCGCACAATAGTCGTGCTCAACAAGCTTCTCCGGGACAGGCTCGCCGCCGCCGCCGCCGCCTCCGCCTCCTCCCTCGCGATCTCGGCAGACGGCGTCGTCGAAGAGGAAACGGCTGCTTCGCTGTCGGCCTCCGCGTCTGCTGCCGCCGCCGCCGCCGCGGCCGTTGCGGCCGTCCCTACGCCTGCGGCTGCTGCCTCCCCCGCCGCCACCACCGCCGCCGCCGTGCCTGTGCCGCACTGTACCTCCAGCTCGTGCTGCACCTGCAGCGTGGAAGCCACCGCCGCCTGCGGTACCCAAGCCGCCGCCACCGTCGCCGCGGTCGCAGCCACCACCACTGCAAAGGAGGCCACCGCGCCGCCGGCGCTCGTGCACCACATGACCCTGCCCAGCCACGGACACGCGCCCGTATCGGTCTCGGCCGGTTTCCCGGGCCTGTCCGCGGGCATCCAGGCGGGCCTCGCCCACGGGATTTCCGGGCACGCCATGTCCGGTCACTTGTCCGGCCACGGTCAGCCAATTTTCATCGCCGTTCCGGTGTACGTGCCCCAGGGACAGGGGATGGGGCCTGCTGACGGCTTGGTCCAGCCGGGGAGTCCTCCCGCTTCGGCGACGGCGGCGACGGCGGCGACAGCGGCTGCGGCGGCAGCTGCTGCGGCTGCGGCTGCGGCGGCGCCGGCTCCCGCCCCTACCGCTGCTGCCCCGGAAGTGATTTCCTCGGGGACTCCTCCGGTGAAGCCGGAGTCGAAGCCGGAGTCGGCGCTTTTGGCGGCGGGAAAGGAGACCTGTGCGATGCACCCGAGCATGGGGTTCCAGTCGATGATGACGCTGCAAATGCCGCAGTTTGTTGCACAGGCGTTGTCGACGGAGGAGGGCGACGAGAAACCGACGCACGCGGTGTGCGCGTAGTGTTTTTCGCGCGCCCCCCGATTTTTTTTTTCGTCTTCTCTACGAGAACCCCCCCGCCCACGCCCAGCAGGTCGACGTGCTGCTTTGTTTTGTTTCTAAGCGCATATCTAGGAACCCGTTTTGGTTTTGGTCTTCTCGTTTCGTTTCGGTCCTTTTTTTTTTTTTTTCGGTTTCTTGTTTTCGTTTCCTTTCTCTTGCTTTTGTTTTTTTTCATATGTATTGGTTTTGAATTTTTCGTATATGTTCCCGGCTTTTGACCGGACGGACCGAAGGGGAGGGGTTGGGGGGGGGGGGGCGGCGAGAGCGTGGTGTAGACGAGATTCCGTTGGGGTTTGTAGACGAGAAGGCGAAAGGAGCGACTCGGGTTGGGGGGGGTGGGTGGGAGGGTGGGTGCGTGGGTGGGTTAGTCGTTTGATCTCTTACGCTGTGGAGCGCTATCGCAAGTGTATAGGTGCGTTCACGGCTGGCTACATATCATATCCCACCCCCCCCCGAGGTAGTTCTACACCGCCCGATTTCATGTTATCAAAGTTCGCCCGGGGAGATGTGGGCCATAACAAATCCGCTGCCGTGTTTGCATTGAGGCAAGAAGAAAAAACGACCCAAAATGCCGAGCACGCGAAAGCGATCACCGCACCACGCGACGAAAACGTCTGCGCGTTTAGCGGGTACAAACAACCCCGGGTTTCCACAATCAGGAGGTTGCATTTTTTTTTTGTGTGTGTGTTTGTTCTGGGCTTTTATTCCTTCGCTTTGGTCCGCGCGACATATATATGCATTGCTGCCTGTTCCTTTCGCAACTCTCGGTGCCCGAAACCGTTTTTGTAGCTTTTAGTCGTCTGGCGAATGGGGATGGGAAACATTCAGCATGTGACGGTTTTCGGGAGCAGCTAAGGGAGTCTTTTTGTGTGTGTATTTTTTTTCTTCCATGTGTTTTCATTTTTTTTTTTTTCACGCGGTGTAACCAGGACAGGCGGCGAGAATCTCATGCGTGGAAAGGAAAGGATCTTACTCGAGGTATTTCGCTTTTTTTCTCGTTTTTTTCGTCCCTTTTTTGTTTTTTGTTTTTTTCCCCATAGGGGGGGGGGGGTGTGGGGCATGCATGTCATATTATATCGTTAGAACGAAACGGCAACAAACACCACAAGCAGGGAGGATGTGGGAATGTTGGGAGAGGAGGCCGGCCCCTCGCCACTACCAGGATTTTGTGACAGGAGTTATCACAACGTGGTCGGCCTTACGATGAGGGTGTAGGAGGGTTTTGAGGGAGGGGTAGGAATCACAACTGATTGATTATGATCGAGGGTGGGTAGGAGGAAATCCTTCCGTTGTGAGTTGAGCGTTGTGAGGGGAGGTGAAACATGACGGTGAGGGTTTGTAAGGATGTTTTTGGTGGGGTGCGTACTCTGGACGTACCGGGATAGTTAACCGGGTATCCGGGGATTTTCCCTGGTATCCGGGTATCTCCCCGGTAAGTCACGAATGCAACCAGGTTTAGTACCCGGGTACCCCAGAGTACATAAGCCTACTAAAAACACCATTTGTGGGTGTTGAGAGAGGAGGGAGGCACCACGGTGAGGATTATGTGAGCGTTGACGAGACCAGGCCCCTCGATGATGAGTTTTTTTTTTTCGGGAGAGCGCTGAGACGCGAGGCCGGCCCTCAGCACGAGGAGGGTTCGGTATCATCGTGTTTTGAGAGACAACAGGCCCCACGATCGGAACTGTTGCTTTATTTGTTGCCTCAGGGCATGCATGCATGCGTGAGTGCGTTCGTGCACGCCTGTGCAGGTTAGATCATTAGTTATACAATGTCAGGGTGATTGATGGTGATGATGATGAGCCGACTTGAATTCGAGCGAGATATAGACAGTCGCTTTATATGGCCGCCGCGACATGGTGGTGTGGTGGAGGTAATGGTGGTGTTGTTCGCCGTTGGTGGCACGTCCTTCCGCTGCGTATCGGGCGCTACCTGGAAACCCGGGGATGTGCCCAGGATGTCCCCTGTCGATCAATCACGTGCCGCTTTTTTGGAGAGCTAACTGTGGCGGTGTTGATCCCATGAAGTAGTGGTGGTGCTGATCGGCGGTTGCTTGGAAGTGTTGCTGACGAACGCGTGCTTGTTTGCCCCTCGCGGTGTTCGCAGAGCTTTTTTTTTTTGCTCGCTGAGCGGACTGACCCCGCCGTGCGACTTTTGACTGGCAACAGCTATTATTTTTTGCTTTAAAAAAAAGAAGATAAACTAAAATACACGTGAAAATAAGAAAAACTCGGCTGCTGAACAGTGGTATGTATACTCGTATACACCATATACGTATGCTCCCCCCCCCCCCCCCCCCCCCCCCCCCCCCTGTAGGACCCGGCCTCCGTAGGTTTTAGCCTGGATAGGAAACAAGGAGGCGGGCACGGGGGTGAGAAAAGCTACGCACTATGAGTCGCGATCAGGATAATAAGAAATAGCAATAATATTTTTTCCGCCTTGTTCGGGCTTCTGACTCGTCCACGACAGACTCGCGCAAGGCCCTCCGACAACTTGGAGTATGACGTATGTTTCCGACCTCAACAAGTATGTTTTTTGGGGTGGTTCGATTCACGACCTTTGGGCCATGCGGCTTGGATTGGGCGTTTGAGCCTGCGGGGAGAAGTTTCTACATATGGCAGCACAACACGAACGACGAGAAGACCTTGTGGTGTTTATATTCTTTTGCACCACCACTAATAATGCAAACAAATCGTAGTCTAGTTCCAAGTAGTTTGTACCCGAATCGTGGGTGGGTGCTGTTAATATGCACCAAAGGGGGGTTTGTTATACTCGAGCGTGATGGAAGAAAAAAAATCCCAAGCACATAAAAACATGATGCAAGTTGACCCTAGTTTTTTTATTGATTGATTTGGTACAAAGTATTTTTATTAACAAAAAAAATAAGCCCTTAGAGTAAGACTACTGTTGTATTAAGTTTGATCGATCGATTAGTGGGTGAATGGTTTTCATAGTGGGCTTTCGCAAGCTGCGTTATTTTGTTGTACGGGTTGTGAGCTGGGACGCATCACGAAGAGGCTTTCCTACGCACGGATGTGTTTTCTCAGCACGCGCCTGCTCTGTTGTTGGTGTTGCTGTTGTGTTGAGAGATAGATGCTGAGGAGACTCGCACCACACGACAAACAAAAAATTGCCAAAAAAAAAAACCAGCAAGCTCGTACGAAGTATAGTTGTCGGGGGGGAGCTGTTGTTGTATTACTCTGTGAGCGTTTCCCAGTGTGACACAATGAATGTTTGCCTACGAGTAGTAGTGGCTAGAGAAATTCCCTAGGTTAGGGTTATATCTGGAAGCAAAATTAATTTCCTGCCAAACGGACAAAATGACAAAAAAACGGTACACCACTTTTTTTGCCAGTTTACGGTACAAAAAATTCAAACCAGGAAATCAGGGTACACGAAACCCAAGTTAGATGACGATTTCTGTCAAGGTATACCGTTTTATGGTGCAACACCCATGTCCGTCCGTCTCACTTGCCAAAATGCCACAAAAACG
The DNA here is from genome assembly GCA_031763025.1 of Macrocystis pyrifera. NCBI lineage: Eukaryota > Phaeophyceae > Laminariales > Laminariaceae > Macrocystis > Macrocystis pyrifera. Next base: position 9,933,990 of record JASSKH010000023.1, read on the forward strand.
GTACACCATCGTATTTTTACCAATTTACGGTACGAAAAAGTAAAACGAGGTGATAAGGGCACACCAAACCCAAGTTATATAATGTTTTCTGTCAACGTATACCGTTTTCTGGTAAAAAAGCAATGTCCCGATATAGCTTGTAATTTCGAAAACATTGGTATAGGTTAAGTGTAAGGCAGTATGGACCTAGGGACCAACTACTGCTAGCAACGAGCTTGTGTTTTCGCCGCCAACGTGGGTAGGACGGCGGTATGAATGACTGCATGCGGCGCTGCCAACGGGGGTAAGTTTCGCCGTTATCACCAAGTCGGCCTAGCTCGGGGTTGAGACAGTGACTAGAGTTGTTGGTGAATGGGGCAGCGCAGGTCTTGAAATAGTCACCCGTGCCGTGGCAATGGAGACAGTGGCCCTTGATCTCCCTAAGACTTGGCGCCTTTCTTCGGGAGTGGTAAAGGGCGTCCATAAAATGGAATTGTCCTTGACAATGTTGAGAAAGATTCAGATCCTTGAAATACCTCGTCCCAGGCAGTCGAATGAACAAAGTATAGCGCCACAACAGGGGAGGGGACATATCGCCGCAACAGGGGAGAGGGGATACCTTAACATATATCGCTCCGCTCCCAAATAGAAGATTTTTCGGTGTGTGTGTTCACACAAAGTCGTTCTTTCTACCCGTCGACATCAGTATAATATGTATTAATATTGAATTCAAACCATCACTATATAGTTCGGGACACATGAACGGTACTACCGCTCTCGACCGCCTCCTTCGGTATATATGTATGTATGTATGTATGTATGTATGTATGTATGTATGTGTGTATGCATGTATGTACAAGGCGCTTCGCTCCGCGGGCGGCCTACGCCGCCCGCTACGCTCGCTCAGGAAGGAAAAGTACATCAAATTATGCGAAGCGGACAGAGGTCAATGATTGAATGTTATTATTGCTTTTTTCATGACCCCCCTGTAGTTGCAAACTGGCGACTTGATAATAATGCCAAGAGTCCCGCCGCCATGCTTCAGGAGAAAACAGCTCGGACGCCACATGCTTCGCGTCGCGGGCGGTTTTCCGCTACGCTCGCTCACATGTCGTACGTACGTACATACCCCAGGTAGGGTACTTATTTTCTTCGTTCGATAAATATGCTCTGTGGTACTCGTATGTACGAATTATAAAGCGCAGCACGGCACAGCAACACGGCAAAAACAATGAAAATGAAACCGAAAATATCTGAAAGAAAAAAAATCCCCGTCCCCTTTCGTACAATAATTTACTGCCTGATTGGAACACCTTACACCAGTTGTGGTGGAAATCGAGTGTATAATAAGCCTTAAATTCATGTAGCGTTTGTTACGTAACATTTTAGTCTACATTTCCCTACAATGGCGTCGTCGGCAGGCGTGAGATTTTGAAGAGCGAGGTCCGTGGTTCGATTCTCGCCTTCGTCCCCGGAAAAAAAAAAAAGGAAAAAAAGGGGAATATCTCATGTTCAAGAACCTGTAAAACTCACTCACTTAGAAAACACCTATTAATAGGAAGGAACGATGAGAGCAATGCGATCATTGCATACTGAGTTCGGTACCGAAAATTCGGAGGTAAAACTTGGATACTCAGAGCCTCATCGGAGTTCCTGACTTACTCGCCAGGAGAGATAAGTCAGGTTTAGTGAGGGAGAATGTGGTGGAAATCGAGTTTATAAGCCTTAAAATCATGTAGCGTTTGTTACGTAACATTTTAGTCTGCATTTCCCTACACGGTCAAAAAGGAAAAATCAGTAGTGGATAAACCTCGACAGTAGATCTTCCTGGGGTAGCTAATTAGGCACTCCGATTGGCTAGGGGTATGTTTTACGCGGCTTAATCAATTTCGAGTCCTTCCCATCCACAGCATCCCGAGTCAACCTAGAGTCTTCCCAAGCTCAGCATCCACGCCGGCCGAGCCAACCTAGAGTCTTAACAAGCACAGCATCCCAGCACTGACCACTGGCATAAGGTTCGGGTTCGGGTTCGGGTTAGGGTTAGGGTCGGAGGGTCGACTTCAGGCGTCCAACACAAAACCCCCATAAATATCTACTATCAAGGTCTGTCCACCCCTCGAAAAAAATGAAAAGAAAAAATCGAACAGCAGCGCTTCTCTCTCAGCCTCGTACGCCGCCCGCCCCTCTCGCGACCATCTCGCCTCCGATTCAGTCCGGGTAAAGCTTTCCTCCCTCTCTTCCACAGTGAGCCCCGTCGCCCGCCTCGCGTGAAGCCCGGTGCTCACCGTGGACCTCGACGCAAGCTCGACAATGTTGATGCTCATTCGGGGTACCTCCCTCTTGTGACTTTCAGCCCGGTCGCAAAAATAAGCGCCGCTTGAATATTATCTTACAATCCCGAACGACCCTTAAATACTCGTACGTACTCTATCTAAAAGCACACGCGACGCCTAGGCACGAAAGCGGCGACCGCGCTCCTTGCAACTCCCCCTCTACCCGCCAGCATCAGGATCCGCTGACACCCGCGACGGTGCCCGGTTCGCCCGCGCAACCGTGCTCGGAGTACACGCACGCACACGAAACGAAAGAAGAAAAAAGGAAAGAAGGACTGAAATAAACGGAGAAAACAAAGACCCGCTGGAAGGGTCCGGCAAGTAATAAAAGGAGGCGATTTCCAAGTGGGAGCTCTGAGAGGCCAGGGATGTACCAACCGAGCACGCTCAGAGATCGAGATCTAAGTAAGTAGTTCTATGCATGTATGTGCTCGTTTGTCAGCGCGCGTTGTCGACAACGGTGTAAGGGTGCTAAAAGTCGAACATTATATTTTCGGAGGGATGTCCGAAAAAGAGCTCGTTTTCGGTATTGGCAACCTTAACCAAAAAAATCCTAAGCCTAAGATACCAATTGTTAAGGTCAGAAAGTCGAAACACTTCGTATCCCTGGACAGGTTAGCCTATTAAGTCGGTGCTCGTGGGTACTCACATTGTGTGTTGTTTGCTTAGAGATAGAAGAATAGCAGTTTTATTCCTTTCGTGCACGCGGAGACTGGGAGCCAAGTTCGTGGCTCGCTGGGAAAACCCCTTGTTTTCCCATCTAAGATACGCCTCCCAAGTACTACAAAGACGACCCCAATACTTGAACCCAGGTAATTACCGGGTTTTCAGCTTCATTCAAGGCAGTATCGTAACACTTTCCCGGTTTTTTTAAACCATCGAGAGCCATAAAAAACGACGACACATACGTCTGTGCGAAAGCTCTTTTACGGTGTATAATCCGCAAGCGACCTCCTTCCTCGTTAGCTATTAATATTATGGGGGTCCATAGTTAACGGGACCAAATTTTGTTTGTAAAAATAGGTAAATATACAGGTTTTTATGTATACCATAGGTCCTGTTAACTATGGACCCCCGTAATAGTAGGATTTTTTTTAGAACTGAACGACTGACGGCGGCGCCTCTCTACACGAACAGTGATGGCGTCGTCCTCTTTTTGGCGGAACGTTTTACCCCTCCTTCCCGACCGTGGTCGGTGAAAACCCGACGCGCTCCGTCCCGGCATTGTAGGTATGCGACGGTCTATGGTCATACGACTACGGCCATGCATGATAATGAGTACTCCCCCCCCCCCCCCCTCCCCTGAAGGTGAAGTGCCGATCGTAGACCAGTATACATACCTTGGCGTAGAGATATCAAAATACTGCTCTTGGGACATATAGCAAAAGTAATAGGAAAGGGTAAGGCACGAGTAGGCAAGATAGATGCGATCGTAACAGACTCGCACCTTGACACCACGATTAAGATGTGTATCCTGATGAATGTGATAGTACCAAAGCTAGAGTATGCAAGAGAAGTACGGGAAGGGAACGCGAAACTCGTAAAACAGTTGGAAACAGTACAAATGACTGCAGCTGAAAAAATCCTAAGATGCTCAAGTACGACTAGTACTACAGTATTGAGAGCAGAACCGGGAATGCACCCACTCGAGACAAATAGAGACATGAGAAAGTTGAATTGGCAATATAAAGTAAGGAACATGCCAAAAAGAGGTTGCCAGTCATAGTTGATAGACCTGTAGGGGAGAAAGTAACAAAAGGGCGAGCTGGAACAAGGTGGGATGGCGTAGTTGAGAAAATATGGAAGGATATAGGGGGAAACCAAGAAGAGATGATGTCCACCGGGGAAGTTTGGGAGGTACAAGGCAGAAGTAGAAGAAATGATAGAAATAAGGGAAAGGCTACTGTAGCTCTAAGAAACAAGGTGGAATCGGAAAAACACCTAGAGATACACGGGAGATTGAGGGAAGGAATAGGAATGAAAACGTACTTGCACGGCCCAATGGACTTTGCGAAAACGCTGAAACTGCGATTTCGTGTAGGTGACCAGGACCTGCCAGAAAGAAGAAAGAGATATTCCAGTAGCAGGAGGAGGAGGGAGTAGATGCATAGATGTGCCTGTGCGGCCAAGCAATAGAGTAGAACTCATATAGTAGGAGAATGTGAAATGTACAAGGAGGAACGGGATGGGTTAGAAGAGATGAGGAAAATAGACGAATGTGACATGGAGGAGTTTGATGCACTAGATAACAACTAGAAAACGATCGCTATCCTAGGAGATAGATGGTGACCACAGGTGGCCAAACAGGAAGGGGATAAGATTAGCAAAACTTTTCTATGTACTATATGGAAAGAACGTAGTGAGCGCCCAATTGTTGGAGATGTATATCTACTAGGAGCAGGAACGGTGCTCCGTCTCTAAAGGGGTGCGTGGTCAACGGTCAAATGACCAAGACAAGCAACAAATGAGTAGTACCCCCCCCCCCCCCCCCCCCCCCCCCCTAATGAGTACACCCCCCCCCCCCTCCAGGGGGGTTATAGTCATACAACTACGGCCATGCATGATGTAACCCCCCCCGCGCGTGCGTACCGCTTTTTTTTTTTTTTTTCGGTTTTTTTTTTGTGTTTTTGGCGGTCGCCCACAGCTGGTTGTCGAGTGAGATCATTTGTGCGAGGTAAAGAACCTTTACTCTGCACAAGGGAATTGATCGTATCACGTAGTGTTCAAGGTAAGGCACCCGAGAGGCGGTTACATAGTACTCCTATTGCTGTCTCTGGAAGTGGCTACACCGGAAATTAAACTAACTCATTGAAGCTGTCATCCGTATGCAAGTCCGCCTCACAAGCGGTTCTTAGTAGGATACAGCTGACTTTTCATGCGACTCGCCGGACACCTCACGGCGCTTCGGGCTTGGTGCAAGCAATGTCTGCCAGGTCGGTGAAAACCCGACATGCTCCGTCCCGGCATTGTAGGGATGCGAGGGTCTATGGTCATACGACTACGGCCATGCATGAGATCGAGTACATCTCTCCTATCGAGTACACCCCCCCCCGCGCGCGCTGGTATATATATATATATATAGGTTGGGTTGGCGTCGGTTGGCGACGACACTGTAAAACACGCCTCTCACTGCGTGAGCTAGACAGCCAGGGTGCCGTTTTTTTTTTTATTTTTTTTTGGCGGTTACCACGGCTGGCGGTCAAGTTAGATCATTTTTGTGCGGGGAGAACCTTTACTCCGTACAAGGGGGACGATCGTGTCACGTAGTGTGTATATGGTAAGGCACCCACGAGGCAGCTACATAGTAAACCCATTGCTGTCCCTGGAAGTGGCCACGCCAGAAATTAAATCAATTCATTGATGCTGTCATCCATATGATAGAAAATCTGCGTCTAAAGCGGCTCTTAGTAGGATGCAACACACCCTTCTTGCGACTCGCCCAACACCTCACGGCGCTTCGCGCTTGGTGCAAGCAATGTCTGCCTGGTCGGTGAAAACCCGACGTGCTCCGTCCCGGTATTTTAGGGATGCGAGGGTATATGGTCATACGACTACGGTCATACATGATGATGAGTACCCCCCCCCCCCCCCCCCCCCCGCGGGCGCAATGTCTGCCTGGTTGGTAAAACCCGACGTGCTCCGTCCCGGTATTGTAGGAATGCGAGGGTCTATGGTCATACGACTACGGCCATGCATGATAATGATGGCATCATACCCCCCCCCGCCCCCCCCGTTCCATGTGTAAGGAAGTTCGCCTCACAAGCGGTTCTTAGTACGAGATGCAGCTCACCCTTCATGCGACTCGCCGAACACCTCGCGGCGCTTCGCGCTTGGTGCAAGCAATGTTTGCCTGCTCGGTGAAAGGCCGACGTGCTCCGTCCCAGCACTGCACGGGTACTAAGGTCTACGGTCATACGACTGCGCCGTGCAGGACATGACGATGAATAAACCTCCCCTCCCCTCTAGGAGAGATGGTGGCAACAGGCGGCGAAACAGGAACGAGATATGATTCGAAAAAAGTTTTCATGTAATACATGGAAATTAAACGTGATAAGCACCCAACAGTTTGTGGGAGGTGTGTCTGCTAGGAGTAGGAACAGTGCTCCATCTCGAAGGGGATGGGTAGTCGGTGGTCAAAGGACTAAGGCAAGCAAAAAATGCGACCCCCCCCCCCCCCCGTATATGATAGATGGAGGCCACAGGCGGCGAAACAGAAAGGGGATAAGATTAGCAGCAAGTTTCCATGCAATATACGATTACGACGCAATGAGTGCCCAGGTGTTGGAAGTGTTTCTATTAGGTGTAGGAACACGGTGCTCCGGCTCGAAAGGGATGCATGGTCAATGGTCAAATGACTGAGGCAGGCAAAAAATGGGTACGCCCCCCTTCCTGGCCCCGCCAGAAAACCAACACATTCATCATCCATACGCAAGAAAATCTGCCTCTAAAGCGGTTCTTAGTAGGGTGCAGCTCAGCCTTCATGCGACTCGCCGGACACCTCACGGCGCTTCGCGCTTGGTGCAAGCGATGTCTGCCTGGTCGGTGAAAACCCGACGTGCTCCGTCCCGGCATTGTAGGGATGCGAGGGTCTATGGTCATACGACCACGGCCAAGCATGACATGAGTACACCAGGAGTACACCCCCCCCCCCCCCCATCCCCTCCCGAAACATGCTCCATCCCGGACATGATCTACAGTGCACGCACTGAACCTGATTTTGCGGGGGGCCATAGTAAATAGGACCAAATATTGATACTTAAAAAAGGTAAATATGTCTGTTTTTGTGCGTACCGTAGGTCCTATTTACTATGGTCCCCCGTGGTAGTATACACTACTACTTCAGTAATAGTGGCTGGCCGTGCAGCTTGCCTTTTTCAACGCGATGGGTCCACACGTTACATTCGTCTGTCGTATTATTTGCCCGTGGTCGTACGTTTAAAAAAAAAAAGCAAATATCCCGCACGAGGAAATCCCAAAGGAATTTTTTCTTGCGAAACTGACCGCGACGTTGACGGTGTAATTCGGCAGCTTGCGAGTTCAGAGCATGATTATCTTTCACTGTATTTCTTACATTTTGTAGTATCCCGCTCACAGCTGATAGCGCACATATATTTTTTGCGGTATATAAGCCGATATCGGCAGCGCTACTGTCGAGGGAACCCACACCGTCGGTTGCCATCATATCGTGTCGACATACTATTACGGGGGTCCGTAGTTAATAGGACGTATGGTATACATAAAAAACTATATATTTACGTATTTTTACTAACAAAATTTGGTCCCATTAACTATGGACCCCCGTAATATTAATGTTGTCACACTACTCGCTAAAACTTAAATCATGTACATAACAACAGAGTATTTCGACCAATTCATTCAGCAAGCAGCAGAGAGCAGCGGCAGATAGTACCAGGTGTTTAGCTGCGCGGTATAACAGCGATACTTTGTTCGAGGGTGTATGTGCTGATTTAGCGGGCGAGCGGCTGGGAAACTTCCTGTTCATGAAAAAAGTGAGCTACTTTTGGTCAGCGCTGACTGAGTGAGTGGCTCAGTGGTCTATCCTTCAACAACGAACAAAAGAAGTACCTTTGGGCTCCATACGGCCTCCCGCCGATAACACCCCCGAGCTTGATCAATCCCTTGATCAGCGCGTGTTTTTTCCTTCACATGCCCCCCCTCCCTAGCCGTGCTTTCTAATAATCAAGTGGTTCACTCCACTTTCGACTCTCTCGTCGAGTGTTCTTTTATCGTGGTTCTCTCCACTTGATTTCCCTTTTTCTGCCCGTGGCGGAAAAAGCGGACATAGGATGTCTGGCGGGACTCGAACCCGGGACTTGTTGAGCTTGTTTGTCAAAAGGATAGACCACTCAGCTACTCATGTTCATGATGGAGTTCCTGTGGAAGCGGAAAGCATCTTTCGGAAGGGATTCCGTCGAGATGTTCGCATGCTGGTATTCCGACTTCACATGCGCAATCTTAAACTCTCTCTGCTCCACAATTTTTCGCAGGAAGTGGTGGCGGGCATCTGTGTGCTTTGAGTTGGAGTTCTTGACGGGGTTGACCGCTATCTGGATCGCACCCTTGTTGTTCTCAGAAACATGGATACGCGGAGCCCCAAAATCAGGCAAGAGAAAACGCCACACGGACCGCAGGAAATGGCCTCCTTGAAACCTCTGCCATCGCAACGTAATCTGCCTCACCCATGGAGAGTGTGGAAGTCTTCTGCGTCCTAAACATCACGGCTCCGCTCAAGACTGACTTCCTCCTAGTGGTCCGGGGGGCATAATCCGCGTCTGCAAAATTGCCACCAATTCTAAGCCACTGCCCCTCTGGAACGTAATGCCCTAGTTACTTGACGCCTTCAGAGATCCTCCAGAATCTTCCTCTCGCAGCCAGTCAGTGCTTAAGTTTGGGGGCATGCGTATACCTCGCGGCCGCCCTCACAGCGTTCGAGATGCCAGGTCTCGTCTGGTTGGAAAGCAACAGCAAGCTGCCTACCAGTTCACGACATGGCCAGTCACCAGTGGACCCCTCCTCGTCAAAGACCCCCAAGAAAAAACCTCTGGCGAAAGTGAGGTGTTCCTACCAGCGGTCACGCCAAATTGCTTGACCGTCTTTTCCGCGAAGGACTGAGATGTCAATAAAGCCGCGACCCTGTCTCGGGAATAGTGGCAACCGGCATACCACCGCAGCCTCCCAAGGTTGTTGATGGGGATTAGGCAGTTCAAGTCCCCGCAAAACCGGTCGAACCTCTCCTTCGCCGGCGGTGGCACCGCAGGTGGCGCCGTCGTCATCGCCCTCGTCCTCGCGCGCGTCCTCTCCGGTCGAAAGGGCTCGCTGTCCGGGGGGCTCTCTTCGCCCTCGACCTGAGGTTTCTCGGTCCCCGGTGGGTATGACGGTGACATCACCCCCGGCGGTGGTGGCACCTCCGGTGGCGCCGGCGTCATCACCAGCGTCATCCCCGGTGTCACAGTCGCCAGCTCCGGCGACGTCGACGTCATCGCCCTCGTCCTCGCGCGCGTCCTCCCTGGTTGGAAGAACTTGTTGTCCGGAGGGTCTTCGTCGTCCTCGGCCTGAAGGTTCTCGGTCCCTGGCGAGTAAGACGGCGACATCACCCCCGGCGGCGGCGGAACCTCCGATGGCGCCGGTGTCACCGACGGATAGTGGTGCTGGCGGCAGTAGGGACCCAATGGGACCAATCACACTTATGCTACTGATCCCCTCTCCTGAACAGTGGACGTTACTTGCTATTGGTCGAGCAGCCGCTGCTACTATCATACCAATCACATGACCCGGCACGCAGTCCTTACCGGAGTCTCTTAGGAGCAGTGTAGACTCACACACCACCGATACACAGTCCTTCCCTCTCTCTACTCGGAAGGGGGTGCGATGACCCAGAGCTGTGGGTGTCACGTGTAGCTGAGTGTATACACCCGTGCTCCATTGCACCACCGTGGAGGGAGAGACGTTGGATGGCGCGCTCATACCCATGTCCGTGAGGAGTCTATTCAGTGGCAGTCCTCCATCTACTTCCACATCCGGCTGACGGTAAAGTACGTCCGTGTCTCTCTCCGCTACTGGTGTGTCATCGGTAACCTCAACGCGATCGATGCGATCAAGAGTCTCGGGATCCGAAGCACACTCCTCATACGTCTCCATAGTACTTATCACCTTGCGTTAGCTGACTCACACGGACCACCGGCGTAATCCCCGGTGTCACCGGTGTCGTCCCGGCGACAAGTACCTGTGACATGCAAATCGGCCTCCCACGGAGCCGGCACAGCGTCTATCTTCGCCTGCGGCGCAGCCTCAATGATCGGCCTGCGCTCTACCTCCCAGGTGACGTGCTGTGAGTTGTTCGTACGGCCGCATGCCGTGAACGCCTTGACGCAGTCCCGTGGATGGTTTCTCCCCGTGTTGAGGTAAAAACACCGCTCGGCCTTGGGGTCCGACTTGTGGACGCGGTAGACGCGGCGTAATCCGGGGTGCATGAAGGCGAGGGTGTTGGGCGGCGGCAGTGTCCCAAAAACCTTCAATGACACCAGAGGACAGGGAGGAGGGGGGGAGGGGGGGGGGTAAGCTGACCTAGTAGCTCAGTGGTCTATCCTTCATAAACGAACAAAATAGGTCCCGAATCCCGCCAGACGTCGTATTTCCGCTTTTTTTTCTGCCGTGGGTAGAAAAAGGGGAAATCAAGTAGTGGAGAGAAGCACGACAAGAAAACACTCGACCGGAGAGTCGGAAGTGCAGTGAACCACTTGAGTAAAAGAACGCACGACTAGGGACGAGGACCATACGAAAAGAACAACCAGGCGCTGATTAGGGTCTTGATCGACGCCGGAGAATGTTATTAATAGCGGTGGGAGGCCGTATCGAGCCCGAAGGTACATACTTTTTTTGTTCGTTTACAAAGGTCAAACCACTGAGGTACGTGGTTGGCCGTGACTGAGTACGAGGAGAGTAGCTCAATGGTTTCATCTTTGTAAACGAACACTTCCAGTTGTGGCTTCACGTTTAGTTACGATGGGTGCACGTAGTGATGGGTCAGGGTTAGCGTGAGCTGCTGCATGATGAGGCGTGGCGGCGGAAGTATTGTTGAAATGCTATAATGTCAAGCATCGTTGTAATGCTATAATATCTTTGACAAGGAATCACATATATATATATATATAGAATACGCGCGCTCGGTTTATCACAATAATACTTGTAAAATTCGGTAAAAATGGAATATAGACGAGGCGTATTACGCAGCTTGCAAAGTTGAGTATCATCTATTTAATCAGCCGAACTCACAGCTGACGTATTTCAAAATTTATAAAATACCAGGTATCAACTAAGGGCCACTCCTAACGAACAAAAAAAATCACGATTCGTGATATTTTTGTCGTGAATCGTGATTTTTTTGTCGTGAATCACGACAAAAAAAATCACGATTCATGACACCAATTTTTTTAGCTTTTCCCTAAAAAAAACAAAATCACGATTCGTGACATTTGTCGTGCCTCAAAATACGCCTGATCAAGGCACTATGCAACCCACGCGCACCAACGGTATCCGATGGTCGGTATAGGGGCATGGCAGACTCTGCTTCGTACGCCGCTTGTGGACAACGGGCGGCTACCCAAAGACACTGCTGGGCCCGGGCTAACAAGGAGGTTGTGGCCTCGAAATTTCCAGGAGGAGGAGCCACTGCTGGAAGACAAACGCGAAAATGACCTGGGGATGTCACAGGCCAGGCCGAGCAGACGGCCTGCGAGATGGAATCTCGCGAAACGAGCTTGGCCGACGGCCTCGCAGGCTGGGTCAGGCTTCGGCCCGCGATTCGAATATGTCACGGGCTGGGCCAGGTGCGGACGGCCCAGCCCGGCCTGGCCGTGCCCCACTCTCGAGAGTTTGCTCCACACACCCAAAAAACGTTGGGTTTGAAATATCAGAACTTCAACTATTTGAAAATATCACGAAACGCGACGTTTTTCGGCTTTTTTCGTTAGAACTGAAATGTCACGGATCGTGATCTTTTGGCACGCCTAAAAATCACGAATCGTGATTTTAATTCGGTTCGTTAGGAATGGCCCTAAGTATCGATGTATCGGTGTCGGTACCATCATTATTGTTGTCATCGGTATCAGAATCTATCTATCGTTATCTTGAGATCGTGTATTTATTCATCGCATATGGAAGCAGCCGAACGGTTCATGGTGAGGTGGCACGAGGCTGAGGCTGAGCTGAGCAGGCAGCGCCGCGCATCCGCCGTGGGTGGTGTCCAAGGGAATGGGGGGAGGAGGGGCAACAAGAGGAGTAGCAGAAAACCCGACCAAGGGAATGCGGAGAGGGGGGGGAACAGGAGTAGCAGGGAAACTGCAGTGGACGAAAGTAGGAAGGAGATGGCAGACAGGGTAGCCAGGTACCGGGCAGACTAAGAAGTAGAACATGCCTATACTACTCGTACCACCAACTGGTGCAGCTGGTTCGAACGTGGTCTTCCTTTGTCTTCCTGTTGTTTTTGTTTATTTTTATTTCATTTTATTGTCTTCTTTGCGGTGACCCTATGTGATTTTCATTTCTCCTCCTTTCTCCGATTGATAAGCCTTATTGAAGGAGTCGTGTGGCGTGGGTGGATGACGAGCCTGCTCTGCTTGTATCGTACTGTCTGATGCCGAGGGGCCGGGCATAGTTGACGAACGCTGGACGATGGTGGCAGACAGGGTAGCAATGTACCAGGCGGGCCACAGCAGGGAGACCCTGGCTGTGCTACTCGTACCATAAACTGCTGCCGCTACCTGGAGCATGCCTTGTGCTTTGTTTGGTTTGACTGTTATTTTTACCTTGGTTCTTAGTCTTACTCTGTTGACGACTAGTGGTGTTTTCTTCTTTTTCTTTTTTTTTCCAGCTCGTTCGTTTCAAGTGTCTGCCACGTCCCCTACGTGGGGGTACGATGGTTTGCTGCTATACTGAAGTATATACATATACCAGGTATATTTTTGTTTCTTTTTTGTTTCTTTTCTCTTTCGAATTGTCTTTGTTTTTGTTTTTGTTTTTTCTCTTTGTTTCGTTTTTGTTTCTCTAGGTCATGGAATGTGTATGTCGTGCCTGTCGTACGCAGTATGATGACATGGCATTGCATTACATACGTGGCAACGTAGTATCTCTGTGGCGTAGCTTTGTGACCACAGAACTTGTATCTCTCTAGGTTTGAAGAATCGGCACGGACACTGGTTGTGCTGGATGTCGACGCGTAGAAAGAACGGTTTAATGTGAAGAAAACAACAACAACAACAACAACATATGATCTCGTCATCCGGGTGGTCTGTGATCGAATAACTCGCGAGGTATATCACGATAGGTCGTCATCATCGAGCGAGATGGTGTGTGGATCGTGAATCGTCACCTATATATCGTGACATCGTGACATCGTGACTCGTGCTTCTCGTGATCGTGAGATCGTCAGTGACTGATCGCGACCGTACTTTTTTTTTATAAATTTTGAAATACGTATTAAATAGTTGACGTATTAAATAGTTGATACTGCTGCTGTGTTTTTTTTTTTTTATAAAAAACTAAGAAAGCACGTCAGCTGTGAGTTCAACCGATCGGCAGATCGATCGATACTCAACTTTGCAAGCTGCGTGAACCGCGCGCGTTTTCCATTATTTCCCTCGCGATCGACTACTGGCCAGAGACTTTTTTTATGTAACGGGTATTATTATTTTACCAAACGGTTTCACACATCTACCGGCACAGGAATATGAGATCCTTTTATGATCGCCTCAGAATCTCTATAAAACTTTAAAGATGAGCGGATAGTTGTGATATACGTGCAGCAAGCAGGCAGGGATGCAGTAGAGAGGTATCACCTCCCTTTCTAAACCCACGCACGCTGAACCCTGCTCTGCTACGCCACCGCAACCAATCTGGTAGGGTAGCGACACAATTTCCATGTCTTACCAGAGCATACCGTCGGAGGACGGTACGCCGTTGCTTCGTGAGAGGGGCACGGTGGAAGTCGTAGACGAAGGGGCTGGGATCGATGAGCTCAATGGGAGCATGACGTCGAGGCGAAGCCGGAAGGGGGCGGCCCTGGGCCTGCTCGTGCTTGCCTTGGGGGCATTCTCGGCGTTGTCTGCCTTCGGAGGAAGATCATCGGACCAGCGTGAGTGACTCATGCTTTCCCCGTTTGCGGCGCCTTAGGTGCTTGGAGAGCTTTTGCCGGTCAGCCGGACGATCACGCTTTGATGATGTCTTTCGTTTTTTCACTACTCCTGCAGGTGCATGTCGTCTGGTCCTCGTCTCTCTTGAGTGGTACATCAGTATCAAAGTCAGGGATTTGATTTTATGCACGTGTCACTGTTTAGCATGTTCGACGGTGCCGAATGCCAGTTGGCGTGCGGTCAAGCTGCCGTGCCTGCGTTCCCTCGCGTGATGTACTTGGAAGCTGCGGCTTCCGTCATCATACCCAACAAGTCTCTTTTTTCGAATTAAAAACCATCGCCATGAGCCTGCTTGCTCTTTGCAACCAAATGGCGTATCTCCTGCCAGTCCTCGCCATTACTCGCCACGAAAGGTGGAGTGTCGTACGGATAGCAGACAGCAGTCCCAGCCCTGGTCTTGTCTTACCCCAACGCGCGTCCCTAGCCTTTTCCTCATGGTAGTTTTTTTCATGTCACATGTTGACTGCGGGTATATCGTACGTACTGCTTTGTAGTAGTGCCGAGATACCGGTATACCGGTTAGTTATCTCCGGCAGAATTGCCTGATTTTTTTAGCTTTTTTTCTCTCACTCATCCACCAGTTACCCCAGGTGTAATACTGGTATACCACAAGTACCTGGTCCAGCCGTGGTACAAGTACAGCAGCGGTAGTGCGGGAGGCCTGCTGTGAGGTCCTTGATGTCGCAGTTCTTGTGACACCTCTGCCGCCCTGCGGCCCCTTGGCTGGCCCGTCAGGCCTCTTATATTACGGGAGTACTTGTGAAGTAAAGTATTTCGTTGAAAAAATACTGGAGGTACAGCAATACTTCGAGTACTGGCAGTGTTTCGGGATTGTATACTGAGGATAACCGCGAGTATATAATGCCCGCAGTATTTTAGCTCCGATCCTCGTATACCTGCTTGTGGGGAACATTTTTCCAAAGGCATTACTAAAATATTCGGGATGTTTCCCTGGGGGGGGTTTTGTTTCAGTCGGTTTCAATCTTCGTTTTTGAGTTTTTTCGCGTTAACGATACCACTCTGTCCGAAAATGTAAGGAACTTTTGGATATTAATATCATTACCGAAAGTTTCTTACATTTTCGGACAAATTAGTACTGCTGCCACCACCATGTCCGGAAATATAGTGACCTTTTGGGAATGAATATGAGTATCAAAACTCTCTTACATTGCGGGACAGGGTGGTGTCATTTCTGCAGTACTGCTGCTGTTTGAAATTCAAATTTGGAGGGACACGCGTCCGAGTACTCGTACAGGCTTTGTTCGCTAAGATGCAGGCAAGGGCCGGGGCTTGGATCCACGGAGACGAAAAAATAAACACATGTGCTGCGGCTGGTTTTATTGCATCCTGGTCCTGGTGTTGCTGTGGCCTGGCTACTACGCGCGCGCACTCGAAACTTGTGCCTTCTGTCTTTCTGGGTGGAAGAGGGTGCGTACGAGAGGGACGACGGCAGGCTTCGCAGGCCCCGACTTTTTACCCTCTCGCAGGGACAGAACGCGGGCGGGCCCCGAGACACACAAGGCACATGCCACAGCAGTTGGGGGGAAACACCGCCAGCACACCAGCATGGTGTTGAGCCTCCCTCTGCGGCGCAACAGCGGTTTATCTCTGTCTTGTCTCCCCTCTCGGCACCGAAGACGTCAGGCAGAAAATTGCCTTGTTTTTTTACTTGGCTTCACACCAAGCTATCAATACTAGGTTTTGGTAGTGCGTAACACTCTTGAAAGCAAACGTTTTTTTGCCTTGCTTGACGTGTCTCCGGACATCTTTCCTCGGCGCTCGGCACACATCTATCTCGGCAGGCAGCGGCGCGATCTCGCCCCAACCACCATCCATCCATCGCCCCGTCCTTACGAAATCCCTCCCAAAAGTCGCAAATGGTTGGCCTTGCTCCTTGAAAGCCTGTGACCCCCCCCCTCCCCCTCCCGCCTCCCGCCTCCCGCCTCCCGCCTGTTGCCAAATTGTGTATATCCCGTCGGCAGCTTCCGGTGGTGATGCTGCCGCCTCGAGCATGAAGCTGTCGGCCAGGATCGAGGCGGCTAGGTCAATGCCGAAACTGTCGGAGATGTCGAAGGACGAGGTGGACGTGCTGTTCGCGAACTTCGTGATGAAATTTGAGAAGAGTTACTCGAACGATGACGAGAAGGCGATGCGCATGGAAATCTTCCGGCGAAATTTGAAGCGCATCGATGAGGTGAGGATGGATGGATGGATGGATTGAGAGTATAGTTGTGCATAGCGGTGTGACCTTGGGGGCGAACATGTCTATTAATACCAATCTGTCTTCAAAATTAGAAGGACATTTTGTGTAATCATATTTAATCGAAACTGCTGTAGTTATATTTTCGGACGGTGGTAGTATTCAGAACCTACTACAGATGAGGTCAGTAGAGATAGGGGAATACCTAGGGCTGGGCACTGGCTGACCCGGTCAGTAGCGATTACACTGCTTGTCGTCAAAGTCAATCGGCGTAAGAAACTGGATTGAAGGCAGTCTTCCCACCTACTCTGTCCTCTTGAAACTCATCCAGTGGGTGGGTTCCCGTACTATAATACTATGGCGTGTTTCTTGAGCGTACTCAAGATACTGGCGAATACACGGGTCATTTCAGTCAGTAGAACACCACCGCCAGTAGATTTATACTGCCAGTACATACTGGTGCCGGTGCCCAGTCCTAAGAATACCCGAAACGTATGCACAGTTAATGGACAGTTCCCCCCCCCCCCCCCCCCCATCCCAGTTGTTCATTGATGCTGTCATCCATATACAAGAAAACCCGCCCCCTAATGCGGTTCTTAGTAGGATGCAGCTCACCCTTCATGCGACTCGCCCAACACCTCACGGCGCTTCGCGCTTGGTGCAAGCAATGTCTGGTCGGTGAAAACCCGACTTGCTCCGTCCCGGCATTGTAGGGATGCGAGGGTCTATGGTCATACGACTACGGGCATGCATGATAATGCGTACACCCCCATCCCAGTTGTGTTTTCGCCCGCCTTTTTTTATCCCTCCCTCATCTTAGTCGCTCAGATCAGGGTCCACAAAGCAGGGCTCGTCTCCCCCCTCCCCTCTGCGGTTTGCGGCTTGCTTTTTTATCTCGAAAAAATATGTCAGCCGTTTCTTCCCTCGTCGGCCCTCGTCTAGTTGGTCTCTTGATACGTACCCCACCCGATCAATAGAGCTGTATGTTGGATGACTTGAAGTCGCCGGCTAGGTTTTTGTTCTGCCAGGTATTGTAGGTTACAGTTGAAGCGGCAGCCGTGCCAACTAATTCGACCTTTTGGGTTGCCTAGTTTATGGAAGGCTTCTTGTACTACGGAGTGCGCATGTCCCCCCGTGAGACCACTCGTCCAGAGAGGAGGAGAGAGCTGAGAGGTCTACTGACTGCACAGCTCGTACGCATTGAAAACCGTTTTCAACCATCGGTGAGGGTGCCGATGGCAAGGCGGAACGACAGGCCGTCGTTTTGCGTTTATTTTTTCAATTCTATTTTGCTACGATGCATATTGAACCCAACTAACGCCGGCTGACTACTACAGCATACGAAGTACCGCTCTGACAGATACAAAATGTTAAGACCCGTTTGTACGATGAGATAAAGACATATCAAACGCATCTTAAATCCCCGACAATGGGTTGTTTGTGGGTTGGGTTGGGTGGGGCTAGGCTGGGCTAGGCTGGGCTGGGCTGGGCTTCTGGCTGGCCTTACTTGTATCGTGTTTTTTTTTTTTTTTCTTTTTTTCCGGAGGTATTCTTGCTCTCCCCAGAGAGTTATTGGAGCCTGCCTGGACCTTGTGACCACGCCCTATAGATGGTGAGGGTGGGTTGCTGCTGTTTTGAAGACAATACTGCGTTTGATTGGCTCAGTAAATTATGGCTCTTATCATCAGAACCTCACCGCTCCCCGCAACGCTCGGCTCCCATCCGCGTCGTCTTTCCTGCACACGATGTTGCTGCAGCTGAACGCCGCAAGCAGCGGCGTGGTGTACGACATATCTGTGTGGACCGACCTCACCAAGGATGAGTACAATGCTCTCCAGACCAGCGGCAAGGTAAATTGGTTTCGTTTCCATCGGTTTTTTTTCTCCCCCCCTTGATATTTTCCGATTGTTGACTTTTTCGCTCTTCCGATTTTCTCCGATTTTCCCTTTCTCCGATTTCCCGATTCTCCGCCTTCAATTTTCGTTTTTCGGGTTTCGGTTATTCGTCTCTTTTCGTAGAAGAAAATCGAGAATGCAGAAGCGACGCGCGACCGTTTCACGTTACAGTATACTGGTATATTTGGGTCAGCATGCTACTGCCCACAATTCTGGCCCATACAGCAAGCCACGTGCAACCTCCGAAAATTATTTTTATTTTTACACATTTCTCACATTTAGTCATGACCACTACTGTTGCCTGAACTCTGCAGCTTCAGATTTTGTCTCCCTCATATAGGGACTGTATACCCTGCATGAGGCCCACGTATAAAACCCGTAGTCCCGCGATCGAAGTATCACTAGTATCAGTAGTATCGCACACAGCTTGCAAAAGATGATTTTCGACGAAAGCCTCGATCTCACAGCTGTTTTAATTTCAGTTTTGTAGATATGAGGAGCGTATGTATTATGTGTTATTATGGAAACGAATCTTGTACGTATCCGTGAACGATTCTTAAGTGTATAGTGCGGGGACAGAGTTGTATTTTGATAACCTGGTAGACGGACAACAGCTCGTCTGGCTCTTCGGCTGTGTACACTTACAGCGCGCGTTTGTTTTAGCCCGTCCGATAGATGCGCTACAGTACGTACATACCAGGTATATACGGACGTGCACAATAGTATGTTTTGGACAAAAAATAGGCGCCGCCGACGGACGTACTCGCATGAATTTTCACGCAACTTGCGAAGCAGAGTACCAGGTATCGATTACTCAAATCTAAACCGGTCGAGTTCACAGCTGACGCATTTTCAATACTGGTCTGTCTCTGCACTTACAAGGCCAGATGAGACCAGGCACAGTACCTAAATCGGCTGTTGTCACGGTTTAAAAAAATACTCGAAATAGGTATACCAGGTAGGATATTTTTTTCAGAAGTAAAAATACAAGACCAAAACAGAGATACTATTACGGGGGACGATAGTAATTAGGACCAAATATTGTTAGTAAAAATAGGTGAATATATAGTTTTTTTATGTATACCATAGGTCCTATTAGCTATGGACCCCGCAAGAGTTGTGTTGAAGGGAGGTGAAATCACTGGATGATTTGCGACTTTATTTTGCTCAAATACGTCTCGGGTCACTTGCGACGCCTCGAGCCCAGCCCACCATCATCCGCTGTCGGCTTGGCCGCTCCCATTGCCCGCCACTGACGTCTTCCCCCTTCCGTTGTGTCTCCCATTGTACACCACGGCCACCACCCCCACTGCGACCAAAACCGCTAAGAAATAAGACAATCAGACGCTCTTGCCATCCATGCCATGCCAATCGAGAAGGCCCGCCTCACAAGCAGTCCCTGGCAGAGGATGCAGCCCCCACCCTTGATGCGATTCCGCCCAACACCTCACGGCACGCTTCGCGTTTGGTGCGAGCGATGTCTTTTGCCTATTCGGTGCAAAAAAAAATAACAACCCCGACGTGCCCCATCCCTGTATCGTTGGGGTGCGGGGGTTTATGGCGGCACGACTACCACCATGCGTGGCATGAGTACCATCACCAAACTACCACCGCGACGGCCGCCGCCGCTACCGCCCTCTTGCTTCTCCCTTGTGCCTCCTTAATAATAACTTGCCACCTTCCGTCCCTTTTTTTTGTTCTCTCTGGTGCGTCCTTGTTGGCCTCCTCTTCAAGATCTCGGATAAGGCGAAGGAGTACTCGCGGGCGAACACGCTGAAGCTGAAGAACGATGTGGACCTGACCAACTGCCAGGCGTGCGAACGATTCCCCGAGCTGGAGAAATACATCACCGGCGACCTGCCCGAGATGTTCGACTGGAGGACGTACGGCGCGGTCACCAAAGTGAAGAACCAGGCAAGGCTACCGTATAATATACGGTGTTTTTTTTTTTTTTTTTTTTTTTTTTTTTTTCTGCTGCTGCCTGTTTTTGTTTCAAAGGTTTGTTTTTTTGGTTTTTGGCCCATTCTGAAGGAGAGCACTGCCGAGGGCCCCCCCCCCCCCCTCGAGTTGCGCAGACACCGTCGCTACTACGCGGGTCCATTTTGACCGTTTTAGGACTGCAGTAGTACCGTTTTGGGGACAAACCAGTCATATTTTAAGTAGTTAGTCCCCGAAACGGGACTACAGCAAGTTCTACAAGGGTTATTAAAGGTGATTGTCCCCGTGTGTCTGCTCGCCTACCGAATTTGGCTCTGCTTACCATGTTCCTTCGTGACGGGGAAAAAAAATCGAGCTGGTGGTGGACGGCAGTACGGCACTACAGAGTATGTAGCTAGTACTACTATAAATATGGGTAAAACACATTTTTTTTTTTTTTTTTTTTTTTTTTTTGTGTTCGGAGATTTTCGGTCGGTGTGCGCTGCTGGTGGGGAGGGGGGGAGAACACACACGATTCGGAAAAAAACAAGAAGAAAAAAAGTTGCCCACCCTTCATGCGACTCGCCTCAACACACCCTCACGGCGCTTCGCGCTTTTGGTGCAATTAGCAATGTCTTGCCTGGTCGGTGAAAATCCGACGTGCTCCATCCTGGAATTTGTAGGGATGCGAGGGTCTATGGTCATACGACTACGGCCATGCGTGAGATCGAGTACGTCTCTCCTATCGAGTACACCCCCCCCCCCCCCCCCCCCCCCCCCCCCCCTCCCCACGCCTCACTCCGTGAGGTAGACAGCCAGGGTGCCGTTTTTTTTTTTTTTCTTTTTTCTTTGGCGGTTACCTCGGCTGGCGGTCAAGTTAGGTCATTTTTGTGCGGGGAGAACCTATACTCCGCACAAGGGGGATGATCGTATCACGTAGTGTGTATGGTGAGGCATCCACGAGGCAGTTACATAGTAAACCCATTGCTCTCCCTATCTGGCCACATCAGATTAAACCAGTTCATTGATGCTGTCATTCATATGCAAGAAAATCCGCCTTCAAAGCGGTTCTTAGTAGGATGCAGCTCACCCTTCATGCGACTCGCCCAACACCTCACGTTTCGCTTCGCGCTTGGTGCAAGCAATGTCTGCCTGGTCGGTGAAAACCCGACATGCTCCGTCCCGGCATTGCAGGGATGCCCAGAGGGTCTATGGG
Source organism: Macrocystis pyrifera (assembly GCA_031763025.1). Lineage (NCBI taxonomy): Eukaryota > Phaeophyceae > Laminariales > Laminariaceae > Macrocystis > Macrocystis pyrifera. Next base: position 9,955,238 of record JASSKH010000023.1, read on the forward strand.
CATACGACTACGGCCATGCATGATAGATGATGCGTACACCCCCCCCCCACCCTGGCGCTTTCAACTGACTCGCCCCATCGATACAGAAGGCCCCCGTACTTCTGATTTTAACGTAGGGATGTTGCGTTGCAAGGAGAAAGGTCTTACGGTTATACAACTACGGCCATGCATGAGATGACGTGTGTCCCACCCCCCGCTCCCCTACGCTTTCAACTGACTTTGCTTCGCCCGACGTTGGTACAAAACCTAGCCTTGACCCCAAAGATGGACCACCACACCCCCTTGTTGTGTACCAGGCGTACTGCGGCTCGTGCTGGTCCTTCAGCACCACGGGCTGCCTCGAGGGGGCCTGGTACCTCGCCGACAACGAGATTGTCTCGCTCTCGGAGCAGCAGCTGGTCACGTGCGACACCGAGTGGAACCAGGGCTGCAACGGTGGCTGGCCCTCGCTCTCCATGATCTACATAAACGAGAACGGGGGCGTCGTGCCTGAGGACATTTACCCGTACCGCAAGGTGGGCGGTTATTTGGCGATTTTCAGAAGTTTTTTTTTAATCTACAGTGGTAGAAAGGGTGTTGAGGAGTTTACAGTGAAGGCAAGCATGTGCCAACCTTTTTGTCGAAAGAAATGTCCCAGGTGGTCGGGGTTTGGGTTATAATAGAGGTGGGTACCTTTAAAAAAAAAAACCGGTTTAAACCGGTTTTTGGAAACCCAGCAGGCTTGTTCGAGTAGTCGGTTTTTGAAACATAAAACGGCGGTTATTTTTGCCGGTTATAACCGGAAAAAAAAAAAACCGTAAAAAAAAAAAAAAACCGGTTAAAAAAAAAACCGGCAGAGGACCGGACACTTCCAAGTGATTTTCGACAGAGTAAAACCATTACCTCTTACAGGGAGCCATAGTAAATAGGACCTGCGGTACGCACAAAAACCTACATATTTACCTATTTTTTCTGACAGTGTTCGGTCCTATTTACTATGGTCCCCCGTAACAGCAGTTTTTTTTTTTTGTATTACGGGGGGTCCATAGTAAATGGGACCTACGGTACACACAAAACCCTATACATTTACCCATTTTTACCAAGAATATTGGGGCCTGTTTACTGTGACCCCCCGTAATACCAGTTTTTTTACTAGTAATAGACTACCTGTACAGCAGCAGTAGCGGGACGAGGATTAGTAGAGCTCGTTGCATGCTACGTGCCTGGTACTCCGGTATTGCGGGGGACCATGGTAAATGGGACCTACGGTGCACACAAAAACCTATTATATTTCCCTATTTTTACTGCCAAAATTTGGTCCCGTTTACTATGGTACCCTCCATAATACCTGGTAGGTGTTTTTGTGTGCGTCGAAGCTCGGCGGACATTTTTGTTTTATTGCTCGTATTTTATGATTTTAATGGGAAACTTCTGTGAACGAAACGTTGACTCGGTACACAAGGTACGAGTATGTTATATGATGTGCATATAGGCTTGGTAGGTGGTCCGCGTGCCTATCAAGATCCATTTCGTGGGTTCAAGTCACCGAGTGCATACTCGTACGTAAGGACTTTTTCTTGCGTAAAAATTGGTTTTATCAGCGGAAAGCGCGAAAGAAAGCGCGAGTTATAGCTGCATTCGATGAAAATCGACGAGCAGTGGGAATGCTGAACCCTATACCGGGTTGAAAATGACGGCACGTACCGGGGTGGGGGGGGGGGGGGAGAGAGGGACGAGGGACACCTGTGACCACGGCTTGACAATGTCCAGAAGAAGACCGCTGAGGGTAAAAAGCCTCCTACGAGTTGGGCTGGAAAGTGAGGCCAATCAATACAAGGGGGTATATATATGTGAATATGTTTGTTGTGTGCTGTGTACGTCAGGGTGACGTAGTTGACACCTTACTTTCTTTAGGAGACGACATACAACGACCCCCATACCATAGTATTGAAATGAAAACATGTCATCGCGAGACCGGTCTAATTTCCTTTTCTCCCTCTTATTTTTTTTTATTTTTTTTCTCCTGTGATGAATGACCACGGTCCATGCCGACTTGTTGTGGAAAACCCTGCCATTGAGGGTGTCATTAGTATGTACGAGGAACACCTTACTATATGTATCAGGTAAACAGCTGAGCTCGTCGAGCCTCCTGCACGTCCTCAATGCCTCGATTTATTTTAAGAGATTGCTACAATTCCAGACAGAGCCGTATCATTGCCTTTTGTAGGGCTGCGATAGTTAAAGCTCTATACACAAAATATATTATACCAGTAAGCTATTAATACCAGGCGGCAGGCGTACGGTACCGTGCTACCACTGTATACTTGTGTACATGTATTAGATAGGCAAGGTCTTGTTTTATTCCATGCAGTCACGTCACCCCGTCCTTACCATTTCGTGCTGCTGTTATGGCATTGAGTGCCACACCGCCTCAATTTATGGCGCACGCCACCAGTAGCTCGGAATCCACATAAACAGCACGTATTGGACGCAAAATTGCCATTTGGTTCAATGATCTGGAGGCGTTTTACTTCGACATCCGGTTTAAAACCGGTTTTCGGAAAACCGGTTAAAATCGGGTAAAAAAAAAAACGGTTTTTTTTTTATCTGGTGTTCGTTTTCAGAATAACGCCGCGTTATATCCGGTTTTCGGTTTTTGTATTTTCTCCCAAGGTGCCCACCTCTAGTTAGGGTTTATATATAGTTTATAGTTATGCACAGGTATATTTCAACCATTTTGTCGAAGAAACTTCCCAGGTGGTCGGGGTTAGGGTTATGTTGAGTTTATAGTCAAGTATGTGTCGACCATTTTGTGGAAGAAATTTCCCAGGTGGTCGGAGTTGGGGCTGTATATACTTGTAGAGTTCATATAGTCAAGTATGTGTCAACCATTTTGTGAAAGAAGTAACATCCCAGGGTGGTCGCGGTCACGGTATATGGAGTTTGTGCTGTAGTAAAGTACCTGGTATATGTCAACCATCGTGTGGAAGAAATTTCCTAGGTGATTGAAGAATTTTCCCAGGTGGCCGGGGTCAGGGGTTATTTAGAGTTTTTAGTCGAGTAGTCCACAAGAGTTTTCAGCGAAGTATTTATATGACGAAAGACCATTTTTGATTGGAAGAAATTTCACATGGGGCGTTCCGGACTAGTGGCGCAGATCCAGATTTTATTGTCAAGAGTACATTTCAACCGTTATTGTCGTGGAAGGCACGTTCCCAGGTGGTAACGGGTTATAGGGTTAACACGAGGTAAAGATTTTATAAGCAACTGCATGCCAACCGTTCGTCGATTAATTTTCCCGGGTGGCTATAGGGTTGAGATACAAGAGTTTATTTTTAACAAATTTTTTTTTTGCACAAATCGATTTCTGCATCAGGTGTATATGGGTGGAGTCACGTCGCACCCCCCGGTGTGCTCGCCCGTGGTCCAAGATGGCAACTACGCGGCCACCTTGGACATCGAGGTCGCGGTGGCTGAAGGGTCCATGGACGAGCACGACATGGCCCGCTGGCTTGTTCTCAACGGCCCCCTCTCGGTGGCGATGGACGCGGCGGGCATGGACTACTACTCAGAGGGCATCGACATGGGAGAGGTGAGGGAGGGACCCCATGCCAGAGGCCGGGAGGAGAAGCGGGAGGGAGACTGGGTGGTTGGTGTGCTGGTTTTGTTTACAAGGGGGGGGGGGGCGGGGGGGGGGGGGGGGGGGGGGGGGCGTACTTCGGGAGAAGGGCTATGTAATACCAGTAGGGTGTACGAAGCTGAAAGTTCTGAGGCTCCTACTGTATTCCTCGCTTTTGAGGAGCTCTCTATATAACGTATAACACTATAACCCGGTGTGATAAAAGTAACACACCCCCTCGGACGAGCTTTCCCAGCGAATTTTTAGCTCGACAACGGGGAGATTGAGAGCGTAAACGCCACCTTGCGATGCGTGCGCCTGCCTGCCTACGTACAGAAACGATGAGTCGATGAGGTATCTCCCTACCCAACCCGACCAGTTTTTTTTGTTGTGTGTGAGTGTGTGTGTGACCCCCCCCCCCCCCCCACCGCCCCCCCCCCCCCCCCCCCCCCCCCCCCCCCCCCCCCCCCCCCCCCCCCCCCCCCCCCTTGTGTTGGTGGAGAAAATCGTCTCGGAAAAAAAAGTCGTCCGCAGAGGGGTGTGTTGTGTTGTGTGTAAAAACGGCATGTTCCTCGCTTGTTGAATGGCGCAGTGGGTAGTGGTATGTAACCACCAAGGTTTGGGTCGTGAGTTCGAAGGTATCGCGTCGACTTTTTTTTCATGTGTTTTGTTTTTTTTCGAGCGTGTGCGCGTGCGCTGGGGAGACGTCGTGAATTGCTGTGATGAAAAGTGTGCTCCTGGATTACCAGCAGCGCGTGGCGAGGGGTTCGTTTCCCCCCCCCCCCCCCGCCCTTACTCCCCCGGATATCTCGAAGGACGAAAGACCCGAGTCGAACTGGCAAACTATTTACGGGGGTCCACAGTTAATAGGACCTATGGTATACATAAAAACCTATATATTTACCTATTTTTACTAACAATATTTGGTCCTATTTACTGTGGTCCTCCGTCATAGCAAAATGTATGGGACTTTTTTTTGTGTAATACCTGGTATTAATATACATGCGTTACTTACATAGTGAGATAGAGTGGGAGCAGGTACATGTTTTAGTCTGTTGGAAGGGATTACCTTTGCTTTTAGATATAGATGATCTATGCCTAGTGTGTACCGTATGGATGCTCCTAACATTTTCTGAAGCTCCTTTCACTTGTCCCTTTTACTATCTCACGGGGGTACATAGTTAATAGGACCTATGGTATACACAAAAACCTATATATTTTCCTATTTTTACTAACAAAATTTTGTCCCGTTAACTATGGACCCCCGTAATAGTAATGTACCGCCGCAGTCCCATTTTGGTGACAAAAGTATTACAGGGGACCATAGTAAATAGGACCAAAAATTGTTGGTGAAAAAGGGTAAATATACGGGTTTTTGTGTGTCCCGTAGGTCCTATTTAATATGGTCCTCCGTAATTGGACCTGTTTAATATGGTCCTCCGTAATTGGACCTATGTAATATGGTCCTCCGTAATTGGACCTGTTTAATATGGTCCTCCGTAATTGGACCTATGTAATATGGTCCTCCGTAATTGGACCTATGGTGCACATAAAAACCTATATGTTTACCTATTTTTACTAACAATATCTGGTCCTATTTACTAAGGTCCTCCGTAATAGTTGGAATTCGAGTGGTTCGTCCCCCAAACGGTCCTAAGTCCTAAGAGGGTAAAGGAGCCCCATCAGTCAGAAAAATGAAATACCCCGGCCGAGAACATGCCTTTTGAGGAAAATGAAAGTGCAAAGCAATCCGATGAACCGACCGCGCCATGGCCTACCTGGGTATGTGTCGATAAGTGAAGCGAGCGTAACAAACACAAATCATATTCACAGACGATATTGACGAGACTGCCGTCGGTCAGAAGATTGTTCTGGACCAAAAAGTGCTGTACCCCTAATTGCAAGCCTTAGATGCATCCCCCATCGTATGTACCTCTAATTGCAAGCCTAACCCCCCTCTACATGCTCCTACTGTAATTGCAACCCTAAGCTTTTGTGGCCTCGAATGCAGGATCTATCGTACATAAATCTCACGCGTCAATAGTGCTTGCAGTATTGCTGTTGTTTTTTTATTTGGCGGCTTTTTGCTTTCCTGTTGCATTACCGTATGTACAGTTGTTGCTGTTGTTGTGTGTTTTTTCTCTTGTCTCATATCCTCTCTGCTTGTTCCGTCCCGTCCCCCGTCCCCGGTCCCCCACTTTTGTCCGCCTCTCTTTTTCGTGTCGAAACAGTACTGCGATCCGGTGGAGATCGACCACGCGGTATTGATCGTGGGCTTCGGGGAGGAGGACGGCGTCAAGTACTGGCTCATCAAAAACTCGTGGGCCATCTGGTGGGGCGAGCGCGGCTACTACCGCATCGTGCGAGGCGTGAACGCCTGCGGAGTGGCGGACGAGGTCACGGCCATCATCGTCGGAGACTCGACCGTGTCTTAACCCCCTTTTTTTAATTTTGCAAGCCACGCTTTTTAGGGACGAACTAACTACGTACGAGTACTCGGAAATGGCGCCGGATTTTTTTTTTTTTTTGCTGCTCTCGCGATAAGACTGAAGGCGCACACCGTGGTGTATAGCGGGGGGGGGGGGGGGGGGGGGGGGGGGGGGGGGTACTCACGTCACGCATGCATGAGGGTAGTCGTATGACCATGGGGGGGGGGGGGTATACTCATGGCATCCATATAGCGGCAGTTGTATGGCATGACCTTGAGGGGGGGGGGAGTGCGCTGCTTTGTGAATTCTGGTCAGAGTGGGAAGAAAAATAGTCGGGATGAGTAGACACAGGAACGAATGTTACGAAAACGGTCAACATAAGCCTTGAGCCTTGAGGTATAGCCGTGAGCCTGCCTCCTCGTGGTGAGAAACATGGCGCTTTGTTTGAAACCCCTCCCACGTTTTTTTTTTTTTGCGGACAAAACGCTTGGAATTAGTGTGGGATCATTTTTGCAGGCAGTGCGTGTGATGAGGGTCGCGAACACAAAACTTCTTTTTGTATGATCGGTTGGCTGATCGATCGATCGAGTCACTGGTTGATTTTGTCCTCTGCTCGTGTTGTGGGTTTGAGCGATGGTGTCAAATGCGACTAGAGAGGTTGGACAACAGACAGTCAGGCGTTTGTTGTGCTCGCGTGTACGAGACGTACGATACGTGCGTGTGTGCACGAGAAATGCGCGTGTGTGCACGAGAGACGTACCTACGCTCAGTTTTTTCTCGTATTATATCGTAGGCATCTCCTCTTTTTGCCGGTAGTATATTATTTTCACGCGGAAATCATTTTTTTTTTTATTTCACGTGTTGGGTTTTCAGTTTTCAGTCGGCGTTATAGTTTTATGTCGTTCGCGTGAGCGAGGGGTTGTCCCAATCTACCGTTGTTTGGACGGGAAGAACAAAAATTAACGGCTGGATCTTTTATTTCGCTGGGTGGAAGTAAAAATTACGTCCTGACCCTGTTTGCAAAAGTTGGAAAATAAGTTAGTGCAGTATGATTTTTGTTTTTTGCAAAAGTTGGAAAAAAAAAAAAAAAGTCACGGCCTACGTGTATGTACGACCTTTTGTTTTTTCGTGTTTTGAGACAAAGGACACACCACGCACGGCTCGATTTTTTTTTTTTTTTTTTTTTCGCTGTCGAAAAAATATCACGTCCTGATTTTTTGTTGTCGTGTATTTTATTTTTTTTGTTATCGCAAGGCTACAGCGGCAAATCGTTTTTTTTTTTTTTCGCACCCCGCTGCCGCATGAAAAAAAAATAATCGTGCTTTGGGTAGGGCACGTACCCGAGTATTCCGGGAGGTATTTTCTCGGTATTTTCGCGGTAAGGTTGGGTACGGCCTCAGTACCCTACCGAGTTGCCACGACCGGAATGGTACGGTACGAACTCGGTACTGGTACCCGACACTTTGGTTGGTGTATTCGGTTCGCCCGCCAAAAATACCTCGGGCACCGTTATAACCTATCGAGAATGCCATTGGAAATACTTGCGTGTGCTCTGTGCTGGTTTCGATTTTCGGCTGGTTCCCTACTACTGCTATCGATGGTCCCCCCCCCCCCCCCCCCCGCCGCCCTCGACTAGTCCGGTATTATGTTCAGGTAGCTGCGTGTGTGATGTTTGTGTGCCGCGTTGTGAGCCATGAGCCCCTGAGGGATGACAGTTGTCTCGTCTGGGTGTACGCGTACTGCCTCGTACCCTCCGGATTATGGGTGCATTGGATTGGTTGCATTGATTGGATGTGTACTCGTACGAGTAAATACCTCTGGGCACGTATCAGGCATTTATTTGCTTTTTTTGTAACTTTTTTTTTACTTTTTTTTTTGTCAAGTCTCGGTAGGATTTATTTTTTTTGCAAAGAAAGGCGGAGGGGGCATCAATCGGTCTGAACGCCCGTTCTGCGGACAGGGCCACGCTGGAGGCCGGCGGCAGCACTACTCTGCTGCTGCTGCTGCTGCTGCTGCTGCTGCCTGCTGTTTGTAAGTACATTACGAGTATCAACAGTTTGCTCCGGAACAGCAGCTGGGTGGGGGCGCCGAAAAGCATCTACTATTCATATACCCAAGAAAAAAACAGTTTTCGAAAAAATAGGATCAAGCATGTGTTTTTGCCCCCCGAGGTTTGCGCTGCTTGGGGATGATGCCGTATGCCTGCCTGTCTGTCTTGTAATAATATCTGCCCTGATGCAGTGAATCAATCGTGGGTTACCCCCTGCCTCTCTCCGTGGATGCAGTTGGTTCAATCGTGGGTTTCTTTCTGTCTCTCGCTGACGTGGTGAACTCCTTCGTGCGGTTTCTCTCATGACTCTTACGTCCTTCGTCCCCATGTACGACGTGATTCCAAGCGCTCAACCCACAGATCTGTCTGCGCTCAACGGTGTTTTTCTCTTTTTTTTTTTTTTGTGTCGCAATAGGAAGCATGGTTGGTGTCATGTTTCTTGTGTGTGTCTGTGTCGTTCCTTTCCTTTTCTTCGTAGGGGCGCTCGAACGCGCATAAGAAGAGACGTACCTCAATTAGGGGCGCTCGAACGCGCACAAGAAAAGAGACGTACCTCAATATCAACATCAACCATGCGTACAAAAAAAGCGGAATCTTTGTTTCTTCGGCTGCATTTTTTTTTGCTCTTCTTGTGATATGCTATCGTATACATACATGTTGCGACTCGAGCTATGTGTGCAGCTGCACCCTGCACAAAGTTTTTGTGCAGGATGCAGGTCTTCTTATTGGTCAAGGCGCGGGTCTTTCTGCCGCCCGGCTTTTTTTTCGAAAAACACCCATCACCGAAACACGCGGCGGAGCCGCGTGACTGCCCCTGGCGACCTCGAGCCCCCCAAAGGATAGAGTTAGGGTCAGGGTCAGGCCTGGGGTCGGGTTGGTCTGGGTCCACGTGCAAGGTTGAAATTGACGACACGCGTCCTGCCCGAAGTTTTGTGCAGGAAGCAGCTGCACATATAGCGCGCGCAATCGTATGTTGCCGGGTTTCGACAAGAGAGATGGAAAAGCTTTTTCGGGCCGAACGGTCGGGGAGGAGAGCCGTTTTTGGCTGCGGTTCGGTCGCATTTTTCGCGTGTATAGTAGGTGGGGTCCATAGTTAATAGGACCTATGGTTTATATAAAAAGCTATATATTTCCCTATTTTTACCGACAATATTTGGTCCTATTTACTATGGACCCCCGTAGTAGTAGTAGGTGGGGTTGGAGTTGGGGTTCGGGTCGGAGGGCCGGCTTCAGGCGCCAAGCGCACAAAACCTCCGTAGAGACTCTCACTATCATAAAGGTGTAACCACACCCCTCCCTCCCTCCCTCCCTCCAGCAGTCCAGGGTTGACGGTGAATAACTCCTGAGGCAGCTATTTAGGCACTCTGATTGACCGAGGGTGTACTTTATGCGTCTCAATCAACCTATATTTTAGTAGTAGCATTACGGGGGACCGTAGTAAATAGGACCTACGGTACACACAAAAACCTACTTATTATTTCCCTATTTTTACTAACAATGTTTGGTCCTATTTACTATGGCCCTCCGTCGTAGTAGAAGAGTCATCCCCACAGCCACAGCCCACAGCATATCCTCCCGAGTCCACAGCCGGATCAACGAATCGAAAATCTTTCCAAGCACAACAGCATCCCAGCCGGCCGAGTCAAAACCTAGATCCTAGAGTCTTTCTTGCCTACGGTAACCAACCGCTGGCATGTATGTATGTAGGGTTCCGGTCAGAGAAGGTCGCCGCGGCTTTAGGGGCCAAGCACAAAACCTCCACAACAACAAAGATTTCACGGTTACTACGTACCTGGTACGCTGTCAAGGTGCGACCACTCCTCCCCCGTTTTTCGTGCTGCTGGTGTGATGCGAGGTTTCGAGAAGAGGTGGGAAGCTTTTTTTGGCCGAACGGCCGGGGATATGAGCTCTTCTAAAAATAACTATATATCTTCGCAACAAAGAGAACTAAACCTACACAGCACGTGCCGTAGGAATTAGCATCGGATCCACCTTCTTTTTTTTCAAGGACGGCATATCATACCCCCCCCCCCCCCCCACACGTTTTTTTCGGGGTATATATACAACGTACTTGGAATTTGTGTATTTTTTTTTCGGTAGTTAGTGCATACGTACGTATCAGGATGACCTGGGGATGGAACGTTGATGAGGAGAATAGGATATATACTATACCGGTAGCTAAAATGAAATGATGTGGGGAATGGAAATTTGGGAAACGGCTGGCAGACGGAGAAGCGTATGAGGGATACTACACTGATTCACGGAAGGATGTTCGGTTTTTGTAGGAACGGTATCTACGCTTATATCGTCGGAAGGCAAGCATTATAATACCAGGAAATAATTAGTCTAATGGCCCCCGTTTGGGACCCCGAGATACTACACAGCAGAAGCGACTAAAACAACGACAACAATGACCTTGGCTTGGTGATGTCTACCAAAACCGTCTGCGAGCAGCGTGCTTGCTGGTGAGCGCCCGGGAGTTGCACGGGCATTATTGCGGGGGACCATCATGATAATAGTAAATAGGACCAAATATTGTTAGTAAAAATAGGTAAATACCAGGTATACACCAGGTAGGTTTTCGTGCACACCGTATAGGTCCTATTTACTATGGTCCCCCGTAATAGGATGGTGTTTAGCGCGCCCGTGCCGGCATGACTCCTCGTTGCATTTTAACGGAGAGGCACATCATCACCACCATCGTCATCAGATCAGCTTCGACCCCACCCTCCACAAGCACACCACGCAGTTCTATTATAGTTGTCGTTGATGCTGGCGCCGCGTTTTGCTGAAATTTCGTCACTACGACGTATACGTAGTTTTTTTTTTCTTTTTTTTTTTATCGTCAATTTTCCCCCGTTTATCCCAGAGGAGTTGAGAAACTGCCTCATCAATCATCATCTGTGATTCAGCAGTTACTACGTGGTATACGGTTCGAAGACGAGGGTTTACTTATAATATTGCTTGGAACAAAAGATCGGAAAGCTTTTTTCCTGCGGTTTATGTTCACGTATATTATACTTCGTACGTATGTGTGTGTGTATGTATGGAGAGAGGGAGAGAGGGTTTAAACTTGCTCTATTCTAGTATCCTGTTGATTGATGGAGAATGAATGCGTTTCATTTACATTTTTTCAGCAGGTGTGCACACGTGGACACTCGGCAGTGTCGACACCCTGTGGAGACCCTGTGAAGATCTACCCTCGCTGGGGGTCTGGAACCCTGTTGAGGTTATTATGTGTTAGCACCCTGTCAGGGTAAGTGGTCGAAGGATGGAGAGAAAAAAAGGCCTAATCTTTCCATTTTGATTTTGATTTTGAATTTGAATTTGACATGATTTCGATTTTATTTCGATGTTTTTTTCTGCAGTGTGGCTGAAGTGCTCCTACTATTCAATGTGGTCTATACTCACACGTAACGCGTAGTAAGCGTTGCGGTAGTAAGCGACAGCACGCATGAGAGTAAGCTATAGCGCAAGTACTTTCAGCTCAACCCGCAAGCAAAACGGGTGCAACAGCAGTGGCCAGCCAACTCGCCCCCGCCGCTCGCGAGCGGAGCCGAGCGGAGCTAAGGTATTATTAGTAAAGGGACAACCACGTTTAGTTCAACCCGGGCAAGGGTGCGACGGGGCCCGGGCGACTCCCCCCCCCGCCATCCATGTGCAACTTCGCCTCACGAGCGGCTCGTAGTAGGATGCAGCTCAGCCTTTTCAGGCGACTCGCCGAACACCTCACGGCGCTTCGCGCTTGGTGCAATAAGCAATGTCTGCCTGGTCGGTGAACACCCAACGTGCAATCCGTCCCGGCATTGTAGTAGGGATATGCGAGGGTATATAATCGCACGACTGCGGCCGTGCATGGTATCGAGCCCCCCCCCCCCCCCCCCCCCCAATCCCCCCGGCCTACCGCATGAGCGGAGCCGAGCGGAGGTATAGTATAGCGGAAACATGCAAGTATGGAAGCAGACACAACAAATGTTTTTCGCAACGGTATAACGGGCGGCCAGAAAACTCCCCCCCTACACCCCCCCGAGAGCGGAGCCGAGGGGAGCCTCCCGCCCCGTTCATGCATGCGCTCTTGCCTGCCGCCGCGGCTGCCACCCCCGTAGTACGTACATAGTGTCGGGCGCGAAGGAGTTGGGGGGGGGGGGCGTACTCATTTGTTGCTTGCCTTAGTCATTTGACCATTGACCACGCATCCCTTTCGAGACGGAGCACCGTTCCTACTCCTAATAGAGACACCTCCAACAATTGGGCGCTCATTACGTTGTTTCCATAAATTACATAGAAACTTTTTGCTAATCTTATCCCCTTCCTGTTTGGCCTCCTGTGGCCACCATCTATCTCCTAGGATAGCGATCGTTTTCTCGCTGCTATTCATTGTATCAAACTCCTCCATGTCACATTCGTCTATTTTCCTCATCTCCTCTTCTAACACATCCCGTTCCTCCTTGTATATTTCACATTCTCCCACTATGTGAGTACTACTCTCTATTGCTTTGCCACACGGGCACATGTGTGCGTCTACTTCCTCCTCTTCCCGGCTACTGGTGTACCTCTTTCTTCTTTCTGGCAGGTCCAGGTCCCCTACACGAAAGCGCTGTTTCAGCGTTTTCGCGAAGTCCATTGGGCCATGCAAATACGTTTTCATTCCTATTCCTTCCCTCAATCCCCCGTATATCTCCAAGTGTTTTTCCGATTCCACCTTGTTTCTTAGCGCTAGCCTTTCCCTTCTTTCTGTCCTTTCTTCTACTTCTGCCTTGTACCTCCCAAACTTCCCGGCGGACATCATCTCTACTTGGTTTCCCCCTAGATCCTTCCATACTTTCTCAACTACGCCATCCCACCTTATTCCAGCTCGTCCTTTTGATACTTTCTCCCGTACAGCTCTATCAACTATGGCTGGCAACCTCTTTTTTGGCATGTTCCTTACTTTATATTGCCAGTTCAACTTTCTCATGTCTCTATTTGTCTTGAGTGGGCGCATTCCCAGTTCTGCTCTTAATACTGTATTACTAGTCGTACCTGAGCATCTTAGGATTTTTTTAGCTGCTGTCATTTGTACTGTTTCCAACTGTTTTACGAGTTTCGCGTTCCCTTCCCATACTTCTCCTGCATATTCTAGCTTTGGTACTATCACATTCATCAAGATACATCTCTTAATCCTGGTGTCAAGGTTCGGGTCTGTTAGGATCGCATCCATCTTGCCTACTTGTGCCTTACCCTTTCCTATTACTTTTGCTATATGTGTATCCCAAGAGCAGTCTTTTGAGATCTCTACGCCAAGGTATGTATACTGGTCTACGATCGGCAATTCATCTTCTCCCCACTTCCAACTGAAATTTATCGGGTTTACCTTATCTTCGTTGCAAACAACTACTGCGCATTTCTTGACGTTCGCCGTCACCCTCCATTTCCTGGTGTATTCTAGCGCCTTCTCTATTTGTTTCTGCAATCCTTCGGGTGTTTCTGATATCCCCACGAAGTCATCCGCAAACATCAATCCCGACACCGCATCTTCCCCTACCGTGACTCCCTGCCTTGCTCCCTCGACTGCTACTATCAGGTCGTTAATATATATCTTGAATAAGTTAGGTGACAACGTACATCCCTGTGCAACACCTTGTAAAATATCAACATACTTCGATATATTTCCCCGTCCAGCATCACAGCACTTCTCGCACATTCCGTCATCTTTTTCATCATTCTCCGCATCTTTCCTCTGATTCCTATTTCCCACAGTTTTTTCCACCTTCTCCATACTGTGTCGTAGGCTTTCTGTACATCCAGAAAGAAACAGTACGTTGTTAGTCCCGCGTCTTTCCTACCTTGAATAATCTTACCTAAGGTGTACACATGGTCTACGCAGCTACGGTTTGGCCTAAACCCTGCTTGTCCTTCGCTTATTTTGTCTTCCTTCTCCATCATCGTTCCCATTATATCGTCCAAAATCTTACAACATGTTTTGCCTACTGTGCTTCGTAGCGATATCCCTCTATAGTTCCCCGGGTCAGCCTTATCTCCTTTCTTGAATAAATTTACTACTACTCCTTCTCTCCACCTCCTAGGTGCGTACTCGTTGTTCCATATCCAGTTATACAACACAACCATCATGGTAAGCATTCCTTCCCCCCGTACTTCATAAATCCATTCACTATTTGGTCTGCCCCTGCTGCCTTTGTATTCTTAAGTTTAGCTACACACTTCTTTACCCCTTCCCTTGTGAACTCTCTCTGTAACCCTCCCGAACCACTGTCTTCCCTTTCTGATGTATCTACGTTCGCCTCTGCCCACGCGTTGATTTCGTTCTCGAATTCTGCATCGAACGTTTCGTTGGCTGTGGGTGTTCCTAGCTTTCGGTAATGCTCTACTAGTACCTCCCTTTTCCCCTTCGAACTACTAACCATTTTACCGTTCTGTGCTCTTAGGGTAGCTATTCCCGTGTCTGCCTCTCCTGCTTGTCTGCCAAGTATCCCTTTTATCCCTACCCACATCTGCTTCATCCCGCCCTCAAAGTCTCCATTTGTTATATTTACTACGTCTTTCCATATCCCTTTCTTCTTCTTCTCTACCATCTCTTTTACTTTCTTTCTAGCTATAGCATACTCCTCCCACCCTGTCGAAGTTTTACTCGATGTATACCTTGCGTGTCCGCCTTTCTCCTTGCTCTTATGGCCTCTTTCACTTCTTCATCCCACCATTTTACCGCTCTGTTGCATACTATCAACTTATTCCCTGCTACTTTACTTGCTGTGGTAATGACCAACTGCTCCCATCCTTCTATTATCCTAGCTCCTGCATCATCCCTTTCTATATCGTTCCTTGTTGTACCTGTTCTTTCCAACAGCTCGGAAAATTTCTCTGCATTTTTGGCCATCTCTTCTTGGAACTCTTCCCGTTTCTCTTTTACTTCTAGTTTATCTATTCTCCATCGATACAATTTCCTATCTCTTCTATGTTTGATAACTCTCGTCTGTTGACTGTCCATATTAGACAGTGATCCGTAGTTCCTACGTCCGCTGCGCATACATGTAGTTCCGTTTCCTTACCACTCCCATTTTCTACTACTATAAAGTCAAGGATAGAGCTTTCTCCCTTTTGTATGCACTGTCTAGTCCATTCCGGTCCTGCCTTTTTTACCCTGTCGTTCAACGTTTTCATCTCGTTGTGCTTGAGGAACTTCAACATCTCTTCCCCATTCTTATTCTTAGTTACTTCCCCATACTGTCCAATGTTCTCATTCTGTTTGCTTGCCCTCCCAATTCTTGAGTTAAAATCTCCCGCTAGTACTGCTTCTCCTTACCTCTCATACTTCTGTACATCTACTGCTACTTCTCCGAACTTCCTCTGTATATCTTTTATCGTATTCTTCGACTCTGGGGGCATATATATGTTTCCTAAGAAGTAATATTTCGCTCCCCGCTCCCCTGGAATCTTAATCCATATGCTTTCGTCGAATTTAGTGTCTTTGATCACCTCTATTATGTCACACAGGTACTCTTTGACTAGGAACCCCACACACCCCCCCGCCCCCCTATTCTTGCTATTCTGTCCCTTCCTCTTTTTCCCTGTCCATGCGTACTCTCCAACTTTGGATCCTATCTCCCCTCCTTCTTTCTCCTACGACTCTTGAATTCCCACTATGTCTAGGTCGCGCTTACTTACTTGTTCGGCAATTTCGATTCTTTTGCGCTCTTCCGTGGCGAAGCCACATACGTTCCATGATCCTATTCTCAGCCTCCTTTTCGTTTCACTATCCGCTCTAATCTTGTCTGTCGTTCCTTCTCCGTTGTCGCTACGAGTATTTCTGTTATCTCTTCTTTGAGCATTATTTTCGTTTCCGTTCCTGTTCTTGTCTGCTTGTTCTGCGCCCCTATGTTTCTCCCCCATTCCCTTTGAGCCACTTGCTGTTTCCTGCCTCCCCCTACCTTCGTTCACCCTAGGGCTACGTCTTAGTTTCGTTATTTCATTAGCTATACGTACTCTCCATCCTAGTCTTCTAACCCATGCCGACACTTTTTCTGTCTCTATCCTCTGCCACTCCGTGCTCGCTTTCAGCTTCAGAGTGACTCGAAAGTGTTCTCCCTCTCGTTCTACGTTTCCTATTGCAAAGCAATACAGTCCTACTTCGTCGCACTTCCTCTTGAACTCAATCCTTGTCATGTCGCAAGGAACTCCAAATACCAGCACTACTAGTACTTTACCCTGCCAATCTTTCTTTCTCCACCCACCCTTCCTCACCGTCTTTCTCCTAATCTCTTCCGAGAATATCTCCAGCTTGTTTGTGTTCATATTGGTAGTGGGAAGTGTTCAAGTTACTGGGACTTCCCCATCCTAGTACTCGTTGAGGGTCTGGTGTCTTTCAGTTCTTTTGCCGGCGCACCACACGAAATAGTGTCTCCAACACGGGCTCGTAGCCTGGAGCCAAGTTCAACACCCTTAACACAAGTACCCCCACGTTTGTGTCAGGCGATCTGCATGGGAACCGTCCTGGCGTCCCACGATCGTATCTTCTATCTTCTTGCCCCGCTGCTGTACTGGTTACTTTCCTCCAGGGAGGTCATTTTCACCGTGCAAGGTTCAAGGACGGCTTGCATAACACAAAGTCTTACTCACACATCGGGATGCCCCGTACGTCGCTTTCTCCGTCATATGTACGTTTCACCATGGGTAACTACCCCACAAATGCTCCCGAGTAGACCTTCACTGCCGAAAGCTTGGCCAACAATCCCCCCACATTTTGTACCGGCTTCTATCCTTCAAGATATCAAGATATCTACGTACCGCTTGGTGCTCCTTCTCTTAGGTCATGTGGTCGATCAAATGTTGGGGGGGGGGGGGGGGGGGGGGGGGGGGTTATTGGGTTTGTTTTCATCCCGCACAGACAGACGGACACAGACCGGTGTTAGGTGTGCGTGCGAGGGAAATAGTATCGGGTGCCGTGAGCCAGTTACGAGTAGTTAGTTGTCAACGTTTGCTCTAACATAACTAAAAAATGTGTACCTGGTACAGGCATATATCAGTTTTTTGCCAGCTCTACAAGAAGAGATGAAATAGAGATTGGTTGTAGATTGTGCTGTGCTATATCCATGATGTGGTGTGCCTCTCTCAGTGAGCCGGGTCTCTCTGGATGCGCCACAAGCAGTCACACAGCTTGCCGTCCGAATGTCATTTTCATGATACGTACGCCCTTCTTGAGGCGTGTATGCCTTGCAGGGCTAGCGCCTAGTTTTTTTTTTTTGATCGTAGTGTAGCAGCTCTACACGTCTGACTTGTGGGGGTAGCACCTAATTTTCTATTCGATTGTAGTATATGAGCTCTATACCTCTACATGTTCTGTTCAACAGGTAACAGACTGCTTCCAAAATAATCTCAATGAAAAAATGTTGAAGCCCTTAATTCAAATCCCGTTACAAAACTCGCAACAGAGTAGTATCAACCAATTTTAATTAAATTGGCTTTATATTCCTATAGAAAACATTACCATTAATACTTTCACGATAAATACCTACCAGGTATATCATTTTTTCTCTTGTCAAAAACTAACTAAAACCGGGAAAGAACCCCAAACCTGTCCAGGGATGCAAAGTGTTCCGACCTCTGATCTTGGCACGTACCTGGTATATACCACCAGATTTTTCATTTGATTTTAGTGTGGGAGTTCTATACCTCTGTCTTTTTTCAGTGGTAGTACAATTTTTCATTTGATTTTCGTGTAGGAGCTCTATACCTCTGTCATACAGGAGTGTAGCACCTAATTTTCAATTCGATAATATTATACGAGCTCTATACGAGTAGCTAGCCCAAAAGATGAAATTGAGAACAGCTAAAACGGCAACCCAAAAGACGATTTTGAGAGTATAGAGCTACGAGAGTATCTCACGAAATTTTGTTGAAGAACACACTACTTGTTGCTGTTATTCGAACGATGTTGGGCAATGATGAGCACGGCCGGCCAGGAAAAATATGTTGGCCAAAAACTACTTTTACGGGGGTACATAGTTAATAGGACCTATGGTATACATAAAAACCTATATATTTACCTATTTTTACTAACAAAATTTGGTCCCGTTAACTGTGGACCCCCGTAATACTACTGTATATACCCGCTATCGTCGTATAAAGAACGCCTCTCTCGCTATCCTCCTTGACCCATTTAGGACCGCAGTACCGTCTACAGCACAAATTATCTAGAATTTGACTATTAATACTACGGGGGGCCATAGTAAATAGGACCAATGGTATACATAAAAACCTATATATTTACCAATTTTTACGAACAATATTTGGTCCTATTTACTATGGTCCCCCCCGCAACAGTTGGTCCCCAAAACGGGACTGCGGTCCTAATTTTTTTTTTTTTTTTCAGGTTTCTGCACACTGCAGTACTAAAAGGGTTTTCTTACGGGGGACCATAGTAAATAGGACCAAATATTGTTGGTAAAAATAGGGAAAGGTGTAGGTTTTCGTGTGTACCGTAGGTCCTATATTTACATTGGGTCCCCCGTAATACTACGGTTAATAGTAGCCCGAAAAAGGTGGGCCATTCACATCTTCTTTCTGTGCCCTTTCCTTCTTTCTCGTGGGTGTTATGAGGCTTAGATTGGGTAGGCGATTGATAACAACACATACACACGGTAAACCATTAATCGCAAAATGTGTCACACATACTGGAGAAAAAAAAACCCAAGCAATCGTTGCAAGAACGCCCACAAACCTAACCACACCGTCGCACGTTATTCAAACTTTACGACGGGAGGACGTCTCACATTCGAGGTGCATTTGGCACGTTACGAAAGCGTTGCGGTATACGTTTTTCCTGTCGCCGCAACGTGCTAAGTAAGGTGATCGTTGTGGTTCCGCCTCAGCGGTCCCGCAGCGTACCCAAGTGGCCACCTGTGTGGTCAACCTTGTAACCTTTAGCCCAACGGACTAAGACCTTAACATGGGCCGCCACGACAACAAAAAACAGCTCTCTCTCTGAAATGACAAGCACGGTGCCTATACACGCAGTACGTCGTCGGCGTGCAATTCAGGCAGTGTACAACAACGATCAGCAGATGAGAACGCCTGTATAGATACAGGGTTGGCACAGAGCGTCCATCCAATAAAAAGGGGTACCCATTTTGTCGTTGTCAATCGTCCTGTTTGTTTTTGCTGTCATCACCCTGGTATTATTGGAAAAAAAAAAAAAAAAAAAAAAAAAAAAAAACGTCAGGAACAAGAAAAAAAAAAAAAAAAACGCCTACTGTGAGATCGAGGATTCCGTCGAAACTCATCCTTGCAAGCTATTTACCGGGGGGACCATACTCGTAGGTAGCAGTGAATAGGACCAAATACTCCTGGTAAAAAAAGGTTTTAAAAAATATATATCAGTATGTTTTTGTGTGTACCGTAGTAGGTCCTATTTACTATGGCCCCCCGTAATACTGCTGCGTGATGGTGATTCGCGTTATAACCCTTTCAGTACCGCAGTCCTGTTTCGGGGACAAATCACTTGGAATTAGACCGGTTTTGTCCCCAAATCGGTACTGCGGTACTAAAAGGGGTTAAATGGGCTGATGGTGCAGTCCCGTTTCTTGGACAAACCACTAAGTCAAGTTCTACCTAAGTGGTTGGTTTGCCCCCAAAACGGGGGGCTACTACTGCTACCGTGACTGCAGCACCTAAAATGGTTGTTGATAATATATTAATATAATATCAACCATCGTTAGTATTCTGGTGCGGCCACAACGTGTGTTCGTACCGCGCGTGGCATTACGATTTTTTTGCTCGTGACCTCCCACCTCTCCCACCGTATTTTTCCGCACCGCGTGATCGCTCGCGAGCCGAACACGAAACACGTGGCACACGATTTATTTCCAGGTGCCGACACGTGACACGAAACGTACACCATAAACAGCTGTTACGGGGGGGGACCACAGTAGTAAATACGACCCAATATTGTCGGCAAAAATTGGAAAATATATACCTGGTAGGTCTTTGTGTGTACCGTAGGTCCTATTAACTATGGACCCCCGTAATATTACAGGGGCCCTGATAGTAAATAGAGACCAAATATTGTTAGTCTCAATAGGGAAATGTATAGGTTTTTGTGTACACACCGTAGGTGCTATTTAATTACCATGGTCCCCCGTAATATTATTGCTGTTTTTTCGGGTGGGTGTGGTGACGAGAGGTGTTGCACTCGATCGCCCCTAAAATGTACGTACGAATCGTGTTCGCAATTTTCCACGCCGTCACGAATTGTACTGCTGTAGCTGTAGCTGTACCAGGCGCACTTCCTGACATTAGATCATTACTACCAACACAGCAGTGGGCATCTTGACTACACACAGCGCTCTTATCTGTGCAGTGGGCAATAGATAGCTTTTAGTTAGTACAAGCGGGAAATGCCGATTTGACCGCTCTCGAATTCCCGAAAAATCTCTTAAATCGGCACACCCAATGCATTTGTTTCACCGGGTTCACACCAGTAGAATATTCTCGGCAATAATACCTGAAACAAAACCCAGGTGAACCCATTGTGATTTCACGCCCAGAGGTTCGGATCCTGCCGTCGACGCCAGTGTTAAGTGTACCAGGTAAGGCAGTATGGACCTAGGGACCGACTGCTGCTATTATTACGGGGGACCATATAGTTAACAGGACCTACGGTACAAACAAAAACCTATATATTTACCTATTTTTACAGACAATATTTGGTCCTACTGTTTACTATGGACCCCCGTAATAGCAGGTTGATGCTTTTTTTGGCTCTGCTCTGGTCGCTCACACGAGGTGCTTGACGATGTCAGAAGCTACAAGCGCTTGTTTGTGTTAGTTGCTGCTTGCCTCGCCACATGTCTTCTGAACGAAGGGGCGAGGCGCTCATCAGAAAAGCACAGGCGATAACGCCTCTGCCAGGTTATGGTGAGGGGGACGATTGCTACAAAAACCATAATGCCGCAACAGGGGAGAGGGGATACCACAAAACAAATGAACTAAATCTGTACATACATGCGGCAAAAAAAAAAAAAACAAGAATAAAAAAAACCTATAAATTAATACTATATACTGCTGTAATCCCGTCCGTTGTTTTTCGCGTGTGTACGGCGAAAGACGGTATAGAAGGTGAAAAAGAAAAAAACTTTAAAGGACGCGTACGTACGTTCGGCAAGCCACACCTCGGGCTACAGAGAACAACAGTAATATACACAACTATTAATAACTCTGCCTACTACTATTAATAATACAACGGGTTGACAGCGCAACATTTCACCACTTTTTTTTTTTTTTTTTTTTTTCGGTATAACTCCGGTACCGCGGGATCCTGGTTGTGTCGGACGTTTTTCGGGTGAGGACGCGAAAGCACGGTAATAATCGTAAATAGTGGTCTCTCTATCAGATATAGTGCCTGTATGTGTATGCATGCGTGCGCCATCCAACAATACCGGTACTATTTTATACATTTTTGAAATACGTCAGCTGTGAGTTCGACTGATTAAATAGTTGATACTCAACTTTGCAAGCTTGTCAAAGATATAGGCCAGCGGCTCGGCACTATTTTATAAATTTTGAAATACGTCAGCTGTGAGTTCGACTGATTAAATAGTTGATACTCAACTTTGCAAGCTGCGTAATACGCCGCCTCGTCTACATTCCATTTTTACCTAATGAATATTTATAGCGTCAACCAACCGGCACTAATCCCTCCGCACATTCTTCACCACACTGGATCATCCCATCTGTGCCAAGCGAATAACACAGGCACTAGTATACGTATATAGCGCGCATAAGGCCCTATGATACTCAGCCGGCACTATAGCCACTGCTGCTGTATTGTGTGTTGCATTATTTTGTCCGCTATTATCTCGGGAGGGGCTCGTTTGGCCAATAATAAATGTGCGAGACAAAATATGCTCACTCAAAAGCGCGCTTCCAACATCACGTGGACGACGCCCCTCCTCGATAGCCAAGCGATGTCGCGCTGACTGTTATGTACCCGGTACTCCGTATGCGATACCTCAAACACTACGTCGCACCAAGGTACTACACAGGGTAGCACTGCCAAAAATATCCTACCCTTACTCGGGAATTCCAAATACGTTTTTGTTTTTGGTTGTTGTTTTTCAATTTCATCATCACTCTTACTTTCCAGCTCAACTCGCAGGAGGTTTTACCCTCAGCGATCCTCTGGGGGTAAGCCGTGGTCACAGGTGTCGTGGCCCTTCCCCCCCTCCCCCCCGGGTCGTAAAAGCCTTCATTTTCATCCCCCATAGGAATCAGCATTTCCCACTGCTCGTCGATTTTCCTCGAATGTTGCTACGAGACGTACGTAAGTCTCACGTCGGTGAGATAATGATCTATCTATTTACAGATAGATCAGATACATCAGATAGATAGTCTAGATCCTAACCTGCCGACACGGTATGCTATGCAGGATCTGCACGGTACAGGTCAAACCCAGAGGAGACATGTGCTAGATCGTGTAGATTTACACGGCTCCCACCCTAAAACAACATGGGCTACATCAGGTAGATGTGCTCCGCTAAACGCATCTCTCGAAAATGTTTTTTCAGTTAGCCCCGAACCCCCCCTGACCAACGCCAAACTGAAAAAAAATCTATGGGGCCCGGGTACCCGGGTACATACCCGAGTATGACCAAAACCACCGGGTATGGTACCCGCGGGTACACACTCGAGTATGGCCAAAACAGCCAGTTTTGGTACCCGGGTACCCCATGATATATGCCCTGCTAAAAAAAACACCCTTGGGGGAAAAGAGGTCAGTTAGCCCCGACCCCACCCTGACCAATGCCAAACTGGAAGGAGATCTTCCGCGCCTCGAACGCCCCGCGCATGTTCCCGTCTCTCTCCATGACGGTGGTGTACGCCTCCCAGGCGCGGCCGCTGGTGGGCCGCTGTAGTCGACGCTCGCCCACAAGCGTCCTCGCGATGGACTGCGACAGGCGGCGGCAGGGGATAAGGATAAGAGGTAGATGGGCATACGAGGGAATGAGGAAAAGGGATAATTATGACATACATACACGACCAGTATTGGGGACACGGTCTACGATATATTGGGGTGCACCTGCGTACAGTACTTTCTTAGGGGGCTTCCTCGCCTGCGGGCCCCTGTGCTACTACGAAGCCATTAGTACGGAGGGCCACAGTAAATAGGACCTACGGTACACACAAAAACCTATATATTTCCCTATTTTTACTAACAATATTTGGTCCTGTTAACTGTGGTCCCCCATAATAGTGAAGTCAGTCGTGAGCCATGAAGTCACTATAGGGGCATTAATGCATTTGTAAGCTTTTAGTAAGTCATCGAGTCATTCGTAAGTTCTTACTAAGTCAATATTACGGGGGGGGGACCATAGTAAATAGGACCTACGGTACGCAAAAAAAACTATATATTTCCCTATTTTCACTAACAATATTTGGTCCTATTAACTACGGTTCCCCGTAACAGTAAGCCTTCCGTGAGTCATCATCAATAGTAAGTAATTACGTACGTACGTCATTCCTAAGTCGCCCAGAAACTGATTTTTGAGAAAGCACGAAGAGCGTGCGGCGCGATGGCCCATGTAGGTCTGACGCACAAAATATAACGTGTGACAAAACATAAATGGTCTTCCAAACGATAAGGCATGCATGTGCCTTGCTGGATAGATACAGTAGTTCCTCAGTCAAGGAGCCACAGCACGTCAGAAGCGACTTAGGCTAAAACAAAAGGTATATACCTGGTATGCACCCATCGCACCAGGATATATATCCTAGTCCCTTCGTATAAGACATTGGTTGGGAATACGTTTTGGTCCTACCGGCTTATTTATATGGCAGAGTCTTCCACAGATGGATGGCCCCCTTCACCTACCCTCTTCTGAGCGACACCAGGTATATACACCTAGGTTTATCTCGTACTCCTACGTCATTCCTCACGAGCCTCTTATGACGACTTGGGATTCAAAAAGCAAGTAATACCTGCCTACATGGCCCAAGAAATTCTCAACACGAGTACACCCCTGAACCCTCCACACCTCGGACAGATCAGACAGACCATGATCTATCTATCTGCAGACAGATCATCTAGTTCCTCATCGGCCGTGGTGAGAGAGTTGTGCAGGATCTATCTGTTCATAGTACAGATCATCCAACCCAGGAAACATGTGCTACAGTAGATCATGCAGATTATACAGCTCCCACCCTTAATCAACATGAGCTACTGCCGAACATACAAAATCGGTTATTATAGAGATACATGCCTTGAAAGATCTAGGTCGTGAACTGTGGGAGTCCATGATCTAGATGATCTACTCAGGGGGGACCATATTAAACAGGACCAAACATTGTTAGTAAAAACAGGGAAACATATGGGTTTTTGTGTGTACCGTAGGTCCTATTTACTATGGTCCCCCGTAATAAATGATCTAGATCATGATCTGTCTGTAAGAGCAGTGAAAACGCTCAAGACGACTACATAGACGCATGCTACAGCAGGGGTGCACCTTTTTTTTCTGGGGCTCCTTTCTCACTTGACGTTAAGGAGCTCCATATTCCTCACCCGAAAACTGACGTCACCAAAAAAGAAAATTGCAGCTCGATGGATAATCCCATGGCCCACGTATAGGAAAAAAAAAAAAAGTCATTTTTCGAGACATGAATGGACATTCCGGCGGTTTTTGGTAGAAGGAGCCCCCGTCACTCAGAAAAAACAAGATGGCGGAAATGCGCTACTTCTATCGTAAACACGTCACCTATACCTCTTACCAAAACCAAACCCTCCCTCCAGCACAGGATGGCTTTGTAGTGCGGCCCAAAGAAAAATAATAAAATATTCTAACGTATGTGATACATGGAGAAAGCGTACGAACAAGCGCCTAAATGTTGGAGGTGTCTCTATCCAGGAGCGGGGACGATGCTCCGTTTCGAAAGGGATGCGCGGTCACGCGGTCAATGGTCAAATTACTCAAGCCAAGCAACAAATGAATACGCCCCCCCCCCCATAAGACTACGCCCATGCATGAAAATGACTACGCCCCCCCCCCCTCCCCCCCCCTCCCCCGGCCTCATTTTTTCACGCGCACCTGATCCGGGAGACGCAGTGCAGCGTCGATGAGGGTGATGTTGACGACGTCTTGCTGCGCTTTGCTGCCGCCGATGACATGGACATGATATCGGAGGGGCAGGAGTATGTCAACCGTCTCCTCGAAGTTTCCCTGGGTCAGTTACAAGCGAGGGGCACAAAACGGAGGAAAAGATGAAGTAAGTGCAGCTTCGCAGAGCCTCACGCAGAGCTTGGCAGAGCTTGACAGAGCTTCGGAGAGCTTCGCAGAGCTTCGCAAAAGCTCCGTAAACCTTCGCAAAGCTTCGGATCGAGCTCAGCAAAGCTTCGCAGAGAGCCTTGCAGCACCTCTAGCAGAGCCTCAGAGCATCGCAGAGAGCGGTTGCAGAGACTCTTGCGGAGCTCCACAAAGAGCTTCGCACAGAGCTTCGCACAGAGCTTCGCACAGAGCTTTGCGGAGCCTCTTGCAGAGTTTCGACCAGAGCTTCGCAAAGACAGTGCTTTGGCCTCGACATCGACAAGGATTTTCTACAGCGGTTGTACAGGCCAGTTGAGCTCCAGCACGGCACCCCTAGAAACCCTCGTGTGCATGGCACCTATCGAGAGGTTGGCTTGCCGTTGCCACGCTTGTGTAACCCCGCCAAAACAATGCCCCTCCCTCCCTCCCTGAAGAAATCACGTGCTACCCCCCCCCCCCTTCTCCCCCCCCATCTTTTCAGTGATCATCATGGTCGACGCAACGTTTCACAATTCGGACTGATAGATCATGATCTATCTATCTATCTATCTATAATATATGTACTGTAGATCATCTAGTTCCTCACCTTCCGCTGTGAGAGGTGGTGTGCAGGATCTATCTATTTGTTCATAGTACAGATCCAACCCAGCAGGAAACATGTGCTACTGCTGTATAGATCATACAGACCGTACGGATCCCACCCTAAAACATTACCTGCGTGCTGTTGTACATCATACATAAACTATCGAGAACATATGTTCCTTGAAATATCTAGATCATCTAGTGGGAATGATCTTCAGATGATCTGTACATGATCTGTAAATGATCTGTGGATGATCTGTAGATGATCTGTAGATGATCTGTAAATGATCTGTGGATGATATGTACATGATCTGTAGATGATCTGTAAATGATCTGTGGATGATCTGTACATGATCTTTCCGAGGCGTGCAACGTTTTTTACCACGGCACGGTAACCCCCCCCCCCCCCCCCCCCCCCCCCCCCCCCCCCACTAAACACGCCCCTGAAACCCCCTATCCGCTCACCCCTCGGTATGCCACCATCGCTTCGCACAAGGGAAGCCCCACGTGCTCCGCCACCCACAAGTTATCAGGCGGCGGTCCCTCTCCCCCCCCCCCCCCCCTCCGCTGCCGCTGTCCCCTCCCCTGCCTCCCCCACCACCCTCTCCCACGCCCCCACCCCGACCCTTGCCCTCGGTCCCAGCGGCTAACCCCCCCTTACCCCCGTCCCCCGAGCCACGGCCGGGGGATTTCGAGCAGGGAACGAGTGGAGTTGCACAACCCTAGGAGGGGGCGTTTTCAGGGACGGGGCAGGGGACGGAGACACCTTGCGATTTTCCTGGAGCTGCTGCGGCGCCTGCGCCTGCTGGGCGGATGACGATGGCGACGGAGGGGTGCTGCGGTAGTCTCCAGTGTTGGCGTCGGGGTGCCCTGTTAGCGGTGTTGGTGTTGGTGCTGGTGGCGGTGGCGGTGGCGGTGGCGGCGAACGTGAACCGCCGCTAGAGACGTACTCCCTCATGGACAGGAGGAGGCTCTCCGCCCGGGAGCGCCAGAGGTCGGCCTCGGCGTCGTCTTCGACCCCGTTGGCCATGGCCGCGAAAGCCATGGCGGCGTGCATGTCGTGGAACGCGGACAGGTTGCGCGCGTGCCCGTATAGCAGCCAGGCCTGAGCGTTGCGTAAGAGCCGGCGAAAAAATAATCAGAACCTATCAGCTCGTCCAGCCCCTATATGGTAATGATGCAATACTTTTTTGGGGGGGGGGACCAAACTTGGATTAGTGTAGGATACGTTTTGCGCGCTTTCCCTCCCTGGCTCCCCCTCGAGTACACACCCCCCCCCCCCGCCCCTCCCCCGCCGCTCCTCCGGCGCTTCGCGCTTGGTGCAAGAAATGCATGCCTGCCTGCCTGGTTGGTACAAACCCTACGTGCTCCATCCCGGCATTGTACGGATGCGAGGGTTTATCATCATACACGACTACGGCCATACATGACATGAGTATACATCCCGCGACAAGAGCCATGCACAACATCGAGTACACCCCTACCACCACCACCACCACCACCACCACCCCCGCTCCCTCCCTCCCCCCCCCCTCCCTCCCTCCCTCCCTCCCCTCCCCCCTCCCCCCGCCCCCACCGCAAGCAGGCAAGGGTCACGCTTACGCCTACGTTCGGCAGGTGGGGGTGTATCACGCCCCGCCACCCACCACCTTGCGCGCAACAATTCATAGGCATGAGGCTGTGGGAGAAAAGCACAGCCCAAACAGCCGAACGCAGTACCGGTGCTCAACACGCTGTCCGACTTTTTAAGGATCGTTAGGTTCTACATTGTATTACGGGGGAACCATAGTAAATAGGACCCACGGTGCACACAAAAAACCTACATGTTTACGTATTTTTACTAACAATATTTGGTCCTACTTACTATGGTCCCCCGTAATAATACCCAAACAATCCGCACGCCTCCGGACATCGCGGTACTGTTTTTTTTTTTTTGTGTTACTCCGTTTTTGATTTTTTTGGGGAGGTGAGGGATGATGTCTTAACCCCACGTCGAATCTTAACGTTGTTCCGTGGGGGAGGGGGTGCGGGGGGGGGGGGGGGGGGGGGGGGGGGGGGGGGGGGAGGGTGTACTCATGTCGTGCATGGCCTTAGTATTCACGGGGGAACATAGTAATAGTCAATAGGACCTGCGGTACACACAAAAACCTATATATTCTCTTTTTTTTCCCAACAAAATATTTGGTCCTATTTTCGTGTATACCGCAGGTCCTATTTACTATGGTCTCCCATACTAGTATGGCCGTAGACCCTCGCGTTCCTACAATGCAGGGAACCGGACCACGTCGGGTTGTGACCGACCAGGCAGAGATCGCTTGCGTGCACCAAGCAAAGCGCGAAGCCAAACGTGAGGTGTTGGGCGAGCCGCATGAAGGGTGAGAGCTGCATCCCGCTAAGAACCGCTTGTGAAGCGGACTTTCTTGCATGGCATGGATGACAGCGTTGAACTAATTGGTGTTGTTTTCTGGGAAGGGGGGTGATGTCAGTATCGAACGCTGATCCTACTAACCCTCACGCGGACATTAGCACCCGTTTTTTTCGTTCTGTGGGAGGACTGATCCTCGGACCGTTCTTCGCGGTGTGCCATCAGCAAAGGAGACTCAAGGAAAGGAAACGAAAGGAAACGAAAGGAAAGGAAAGGAAAGGAGAGGGAAATAACTAAGACCGGGAGAAAAATAACTCTGCTTGTGGGCTGTGATCCCCCCCCCCCCCCCCCCCCCGCAGCCTCGAGTCTACCGTTACTACAGACAGTAATAAGTACTGAAAGCTCACCTCTGCTACCGCGCGCCATCTATGCGCTCCCGTCTCCACGCCCAGAACGTCCATCCTCCAGAGCAGGCTAGAGGCGTCGGTGAGGGCGAAGGAGGGAGGGGGAGGCAGCCGAAGCGCCCCGTCTAGCGTACGCCCCTCCTGTAGAAGGCCAATGGGGACCGGAGGGAGGCAGGGAGGGACGGAGGGGATATGATGGGGGTGACGGATGCAGTATTGCGGGGGACCACAGTAAACAGGACCTACGGTACACACAAAAAACTGTATATATTTACCTATTTTTGCTAACAATATTTGGTCCTGTTTACTATGGTCCCCCGTAGTACAGCAGTAGTGTTTACGACTTCGCCCAACTTTGATAGTTCACACTAACTCATCATTGCACCCTATTAGAACATTCCGAGAAATTTCGCAACAATTTTCCAGTCTGTCGATGTTAGGTTTTGAGTAAGTGCAGGGCTAGCGGTGTCAATTACGTATGCGGTCAGGGGTATTTCAAGTTAAGCGTATCAGCATCAACCATTGTGTCCAAGCCGAGTCAAGGTCTATTGTATGCAGCTTGTGTGGGTGGATTTTTTGCTTCTAACCAGCTCAACTTGTGGGAAGTTTTCGTCAATACCCTCAGCGGCAATTTGGACAATAAGCCGCGTTCATACGCATCTTCTTCCCTCCACCCCCCCCCCCCCCCCCCCCCCCGGGCATATTCTTTTCATTTATATCGCGCAGAGGAGCATTCCCACCATTGCTCCTCGATTTTCATCGAAAGTTGTCTTAACTCACACGCCGTCGTGCTTTTCCCGCGACGAGAAACCGAAAAAAAAATACATTATCGACTTCCAACCATTGTGTCCAGCCAGAGAGCCAAGAGGTTAATACGCGGTCGTGGTTTTTGTTGTTGTTGTTGTTGTTGTTGTGTTTCGTCGTTGTTGTTGTTTTTTTTTTTTTTTCCGGTCACAACTTACAGTAGGGCAAGCGGCGATTTTTTTTATTTTCTCTGCTTACCCTTGGGGGAGCGAGAAGCGTGTCGAACACCCTCTGCGCGCGCGCCTCCTGCCCCCTCTCCAGGGAGAACAGTCCCAGGTGCCAAGCCATGTGCTGCTGCAGAGGGCCCGCCTTGTCCTCCCACTTGTCCCTGCAGTCGTTCAGGAAGGAGCACCCCTCGCTAGCCCTAGCCTGGGCACCGTCAAACAGAAAAAAGAGGGAAAACAGGACAACCTAAAAATACAAAAAATATATATCATTGATCATAATACCTGGTAACCAACAACCAAAAAAAAGCACGAACAAAAAAAAACACAAAAAAAAACGAGAATAAGTGGCCTAACTAACCAAACCTTTGGAACTGCACCTCTGCAGTTTTAGGGACATTTGGTACTCGGAGGAAATAGTGTGGGCTGATTTTTGCAGGGCTGTTCACGGGTCGGGTCAAAACTTGCGCGGGCTATGTCTGATCGGGTTGGGAAAGGGTGACCGGACCCGATCCGTGAGAGTTTGACAACCTAGCATCTCCTGACCCGACCCCCGACCCGACCCGACCCGACCCGACCCCACCCGGCCCGACCCGACCCGGCCCGTGAGATTTCAAAATCTTCCTCAACGGACCCGCGCGTCGGTTCGCGACCCGTGAAGATCCCTGTATTTTTTTATTAATCGTCGTAAAAAACGCACCAATCGCTGGCCCTCAATGCATAGCCCAACTTCGCCAAACAATCAAAGAAGAGGAAGAAACGAGAACCAAAAGAAGAATGTACATCGGCTCCCCGAGTGTCGGAGCGATGGAGATTTTTTAAAACCGCATATCGACAAAAATAGGACAAGTCTCACGTATGGAACACAGCAGTGCGCAGTCTCTTTTTATCACCCCGCGCCACAGTCTACTTCCTAGCATACTGTTGTAACATCGCGTCGTAGGTTAATTCGTACCAGTATGTAGTTCGGGAACAATGACAATGAGGTCTCCTGTTGCGACCAGCCGGAGACTTTCACCCCAGGGTAACTATTCCCGCGTTTAATCGTACCGGCCAATCAACGCGGCACCTCGTCGCAGAGACTAGGTACCCCGGTAAAATAAGCACTAACAAAACTGATATCGTTGTCGACGGTGCACCTCGCTCGCTACCAACGATGGGCGGGCGGGATGGTCTGTTCTTTCCTATTACGGGGGTCCACAGTAAATAGGACCTACCAGGTATGGTATACATAAAAAAAACTACATATTTACCCATTTTTACTAACAATATTTGGTCCTATTTACTATGGTCCCCCGTAATAGCCTCTTTCTACTTTGTCGTGCTGTTGTAGAGCTGCGATATCGCTCACGGAGTGATACCTAAATCACGGTCACCCGGTACAACAACGAGGCTTCCCCGAAAAGGGATCCACCCTGCGGGCGTCCCCTCTCTTCTGTTTCGGATTATTACTGCTGTAACATCGCGTCGTAGGTCAATCCGTACACAATTCGGGATAAATGAGGTCTCTCTCTGCTGCGGCATGATATCGCACCCACACTTGTCGACCCTTCTCTTATCTCAACATCATCGCTCGTTCGACTCGTATCCTTTCTGCGGGCTCCTTCTCTTCCTTATTTTCCCCAACCTTCTAGCCTAGCTGTTTCGGGGTTAGGCTACCGTCGGTTGTCCCGCGGGAACGTCGTGTACGATTTTCCAAACCCCTCCGACATCGATTTTACGCTTACCCCATTTAGTACTGCAGTCTCATTTTGGGGACAATCCACTCAAAGTTCAAGTAGTTTGTCCCCGAAACAGGACTGACTGCAGTCTGCGCTAACAGGTCAAGGTACGCGATCGCGGCGTGAGGCACCCGGGAACTTCTTTACCTGTTTTGTTTTTTTTTTTCAATTTTTTTTTTTTTTTTTCAATTTTTTTTTTTTGTTTTTTAATCCTCCGGCGGATTGGTAATGAAAAATAAAGCTGCTCAAGGTCGCCGCACTTAGAGCCACACACTTCCACGTTCCAATTTCGCGTCGTGTGTCAATTTAGCCCATAGCTCTCTCCCGTTGGCTGCTGTTTACCCCTGGAGCCTGGCAGTCAGCACGCAGCCTCTGGTGGCGCGCGCCCCTGTGCGGTTCTTTCGGGACTAACACACGGCTCACGTCGTGCTTGCGGGGCGATAACGGCGGAGCTTTATATGTGGGTGGTCTCTCAACACTACCTTTCCCCAGATGCCGCAGCCCGCAACCCACCGTAGCTACCTCACGCTTTCACCTGACGAATCACGTTGCTGTACGTACGCACTACAGTTTAGAGGTTTCGAAACCAGATTCCCACGGAGCCTGGAGGTCGTCCTCGCAATAGTTTTCAAGTACTACGGGTGACCATAGTTAATAGGACCTACGGTACACACAAAAACCTATATATTTTCCTATTTTTACTAACAATATTTGGTCCTATTTACTATGGACCCCCCCCCCCCCGTAATAGTAAACGACGTACTGCAGGTACACATCGTTCATGCTGCTTGCTGCGACACGCGTCCATTTTTCTTTTGGTCAAAAATTTGGTGACGTCCTCGTTCATTCTTCTTGACCTTGCCAATGCAAGCAGTACACCCGGGAGCAGCATGGCAACGCGTGTGGTGTTCGCGTGGCACTACAGGAAAAAAAAAAAAAAAAAAACAAGCTTGTACTGGCAGGTGAGAGCATTCGGTGCCTACACATCTGTTAAGAAATAGGCCGTATGTACATAGCCTATTGAGTCAATGCTTCGTAAGTTGCGGTTCAACTAATTACACCGCATTATGAGTAACGGGATATTTAGATGGCCTTTCAGCAGTTCTTGTAGTCGACGAGTTGCAGCGACAAGCCGCCGATAGACGTTGCTGTAAGAGGCCATCAAGACTGAGGAACTGGAGTGTTCGCACACCCCCCACGTTCACTCGTCAAACCGCATCTGAACTTACCACGGTTCATCGTCCTAAGCCTTTATTGCCCTCAAGCGGCCTTTTTCAAGAGTCATCCATTCTTCACATCCTGGACACACAGCGTGTCTGCTCGGTCAGTTTAACGACTGACAGCGCCAACCTTTGCAGCCTACTGTGCAGGAGTATCATCGAATATTCTTAACAGGTTTTTGAGCCATCGTTTTTTCAGCGCGGCGCGCGCATCGGGAACCTTCGTGGACCCGGAGCAGGAGCAGCAGCTGGGGATTTTTACACAAAGCTTCTCAGCTTTATTTGGATTTTACACAAAGCTCCTCAGCTTTATTTTGATTTTTTCAGCGATCCGACGACACAGCTCGGTTCCGCCATTCAGCGGCCCAACACAGACTCGGGCGAGTTTGTCTGTTGGTTTGCCTGTTCGTTTGTCTGTTCATTTGTTTGTTTGTTTGTCTGTTCAGGTCTGTTTATTTCTTTGTTTCTTTGTTTTTTACAGTACAGCGACCAAGACTCGGATTCATCTTTTATCTACTATATCGTGTGCTTCGAAGGAACAGATCCGCTTTAGCGTCGAGGGGTCGCCATGGAGGGCGTGGCGTCCAACAACACCCAGGCGGTCATCAAGAACTGCCCCGTCTTTGCCGGCAGGAACAAGGAGTCGTTGCTGCACCCTGTCCGCGGCCTCGCGGTGGGACCGATCGTGAGTGCCGACCCATCTTCCGTACTGGTGACGCCCCCAAAGACTTCGGGCTGTCCATAGGTGTTCTTGACCATTCGGGCATAGAGGGAGTTGCCAAACGAGAGCCACAGATAGTGGAGAATAGCCACCATCACTAGAGCACGGGTCACGGCCGTCAAACCCCCGACGATGTGCTCTCGGAATCCCAGTTGATGGGCAGGTTCTTCCTCGACCATGAAGGGCGACTCACCAGCCTCTTCTCCGCTGATGCCGCCGAAAGATCCGAACAGCCCACTGGTGTCGACTGGTTCATCCGTGGGGCCGAATGGCCAAAATGCTTCCTCCTCCGTCGGCGCTTCCACTGCGGTGAACGAGATCGGGTGGTCGATGTAGTTAGCGGCATAGTTGGCGTTACCGGCGTTTGCACTGCCGACACCATGCTGGGTGCGGCAGTCCGCATCGCTATGCGTAGTGCTCTTATGGAAGGAGCACCACTGATTTCTATCTCCCCCTCTCCTCGCGTCTCCTGATCCTGCTTTTCCGTGGCGAGGAAAGTGCTGTTTTCGCTGATGTTGCTGACCCCCCGGATTGGGCCCACGCCGGTGGTCCTTCTTCAAGATGGCGCAGTGCGTTACGTGAAGAAGGACCACCGGCGTGGGCCCAATCCGGGGGGTCAGCAACATCAACGAAAACAGCACTTTCCTCGCCACGGAAAAGCAGGATCAAGAGACGCGAGGAGAGGGGGAGATAGAAATCAGTGGTGCTCCTTCCATAAGAGCACTACGCATAGCGATGCGGACTGCCGCACCCAGCATGGTGTCGGCAGTGCAAACGCCGGTAACGCCAACTATGCCGCTAACTACATCGACCACCCGATCTCGTTCACCGCAGTGGAAGCGCCGACGGAGGAGGAAGCATTTTGGCCATTCGGCCCCACGGATGAACCAGTCGACACCAGTGGGCTGTTCGGATCTTTCGGCGGCGTCAGCGGAGAAGAGGCTGGTGAGTCGCTCTTCATGGTCGAGGAAGAACCGGCCCATCAACTGGGATTCCGAGAGCACATCGTCGGGGGTTTGACGGCCGTGACCCGTGCTCTAGTGATGGTGGCTATTCTCCACTATCTGTGGCTCTCGTTTGGCAACTCCCTCTATGCCCGAATGGTCAAGAACACCTATGGACAGCCCGAAGTCTTTGGGGGCGTCACCAGTACGGAAGATGGGTCGGCACTCCACGATCGGTCCCACCGCGAGGCCGCGGACAGGGTGCAGCAACGACTCCGTAAATGTGCTGGTGGACAGTGGCGCGTCAGGACATTATTTCGACGACGCCATCATCCCCGGATTTCGGGACAGACTGGAAGAGTACAAGGTGTTGGACGTGCCACAAAAAATCTCAACCGCCGGGGGGGGGGAATTGAATGGCACTGCGCAGGGAGTGCTCCGGGGCCACGTCATCGACGACAAAGGAGTGCGACGGTTAATTGAACTTTCGTGTCTGATTGTGCCTGACCTAGGACGTAACCTGTTCTCTGTCAAGCAAGCTGCGCGTAACGGTGTGGTGTCTATCTTTGACATGACCAACCCAAGGCTGGAAACCCACAACCACATATTTCCGCTCCAAGAGCTGGGGCACGATCTTTATTCTTTCTCGCTGGACCTCGCCGGCGGTGGCAACGGGCCGGAGCTGGCAATGCAGGCTGCGGCAAACGCCAACCTGTGGCATCGGCGACTAGGACACCTCAACCGCAAGAGCTTACAGCTTCTGAAAAACCTTGATAACAACGGGGTGAGTTTCGACGGGCCTGTGCCAGACTGCGATGTGCGCGCCGTGGGCAAGAGTCACCAGCTGGCTCATCCCAAGACCGCCGACCACAAGGTTAAACTCCCTTTCCAACTCGTTTTCGCAGACCTGATGGGACCTTTAACCCCAGAGGCCCTCGGGGGCTACAAGTACATCACAAAGATTTCCGACGAGTACACCAAGTGGACGGAGACTTATTTGCTGAAGTCCAAGCACGACGCTCTCAGCTCATTTCAGGTATTAAGTGGTTTCCGCGTCGAGCGGTTGAGGGTGGACAAAGGAGGAGAATTCATCAGCAAGGAGTTCCAGGACTACTGCCTTCAGACGGGGGTGTTGCTCGAGTACGCCAGCACCAATACGCCGCAGCAAATTGGCATGTCCGAACGCGTTGGAAGAACTCTTGCAGCTATGGTGCGGTGTATGCTTGCCGACAGCGGACTGCCAAAGTTTCTGTGGGGAGAATTGATGTTCACGGCGGCGTTTCTGGGCAACAGGGCGCCGCACTCTGCGATCGGCATGCAGTCTCCGTACAAAATGCTACACGGAACGGAGCCGGATCTGAGTCTTTTTCGAGTCATCGGTGCCCGTGTTTTCGTGCATATTGAGACCTACTCCAAAAAGCTTGAACTCAAGGCGGTGGAAGGACGATTGGTTGGGTACAGCAACAACAGCAAGAGCTATCGAGTGTACAATCCTGCCACCCGGCGCATTATGGAGAGCCGGAACGTCATCTTCATCGAGACACCATCGCGCCTATTCCCGCCACCGTTGGAAGAAACTTCGCAGCAGATTAATCCGCCAAGCAACGGCATGGACGACCACAACTACATCACAGACGACGACTTTCTGCGCGATCTTCGCGCATTACACTTCCGTGTTGGAACCGCTTCCCGGTGCTTCTGCTGACCACATCGCCGTGGGCGGCCTCTCAGACAATCCACCGGTGGCTGAACTCTTGGAGCGGATCAGCGAGATCACTAGGAGGGACACACTGGACGGAGGAGCTGCAGGATCACCGCAAGAAGGGGCGATGCCCGGGGGGGAGCCTATGGACGGAGTTTCGCAGGAGGTTGTTCTTGAACCACAGGAGCAAGCGATGTCACCCGCGGGAGCGTCCCTGGAAACACCACTGGCTGGATCACAGCCGCTTCAACAGCGGGGACATTCGCGCCAAGAAGCGACTCCTGCGGTTACGCGTGCCGGCACTGCAGCACAATCGTTTGCGAGGCGCAACACTCACAACCGTTCAGATTCTGCTCACCTAGCGGCGATCGCCACCGGGCCCGCGCTGTCTGAGCTCCGAGGGCTGAGGCTCTATACCAAGGAAACCCTGCCGGATATCGCGCATGAGACGTACGGAGCAGACTCTGCCGTTGAATACGCCTACGCCGCGACGACCATTCAAAGCTGTTCGGCCGGGGAGAATGCGGAAATAACTCCTAACACCTTTAAAGAGGCCATGACTCTACCGGCTAAAGCACAGTGGAAAGCGGCCTCGGACAAGGAAATGGCAAGCCTGAAAAAGAACAATGTCTACACCCTCCTGCCGGCGACCTCTGTCCCCGCGGGACACAAGATTATCGGCAGTAGATGGGTTTACAAGGTCAAGGCGGACAACTCACACAAGGGACGCGTTGTTGTACTAGGATGGGGGCAATTGCCGGGCCTTGATTGCGGCAGCACGTTTGCCCCCGTCTGCAGGCTCCAGAGCATCCGCATGGTGCTGGCAATAGCGGCGGAGTACAATCTGGAGTGTTGGCAGCTAGACTACAACACCGCGTTTCTGAACGCCGATGTCACAGAGGAAGTGTACGTCAAGATGGCACCCGGATACGAGCAATTCGACGAAAACGGAGTCCCACTGGTAATGAGGCTGTCGAAAAGCCTATACGGTCTCCGCCAGAGCCCGACTAACTGGTGGAACACGATCGACAAACATCTGGTGGAAATTGGCTTCAAAAGTCTCAAGTCGGACCCGTGCGTCTACACCTACTCGGAGTGCGGTGCCGTTTATATCCTGACCCTGTATGTCGACGACGTTCTCTTGCTCGGAAAAGACGTCCTGGTGCTGAGGCGGATCAAGCAGAAGCTCATGAGTCGTTTCTCAATGACGGACATGGGAGACGTGTCACTCGTGCTCGGGATGGGTGTTACCCGTGACCGCGAGAAGGGGACGGTGACCATCACCCAGGAGAAATATACCAAGTCCCTGCTGGAGCGGTACGGTATGGCAAGCTGCAATTCAACGTACACGCCTGGTGTGGGAAAAGAGCTGTCGCTGGACCAGCCGGAGGAGAGGCTTCTAAGTAAGGAGGAGAAACAGCGTTTCCAGGCCATCACGGGCAGCGTCATGTACCTTGGGCAGGTGACTCGTTACGACATCTTATACGCCGCCAATCAACTGGCAAGGGCGATGTCTAAACCATCCAAAGCTCACATGGCGGCAGCCAAACATCTACTCCGCTACCTGGCTGGAACGGTGGATTTCGCCATCACGTACAAGCAAGGTGGCTTCAAGTTGACTGCATTCTCCGATGCAAACTGGGGCAACAACCCGGATAACGGCAAGTCAATGTCCTCGTATATTGTCTTCCTTGCGAACGCCCCGGTTAGCTTCAAGGTGGGACTGCAGGGGCTGACAGCGCAATTCACTATGGAGGCAGAACTCGTGGCCGCAGCGCTAGCGATGAAGGAAGCGGTGTTCTGCTCTAACATGATGAAGGAACTGAGATTCGGCACGCGCTTCGACAGCGTACCACTATATATCGACAACACCTCGGCTCTGCACGTCGCCGGAAATCGGACCTACAGTTCGCGAGTTAAGCACGTGGCTCTACGGTACTTCTTCATCCAGGAACTAGTCAAGGAGGGCAGAATCACCGTGAAATATGTGAAAACAGAGGACCAGCTTGTTGACATTGGCACGAAGCACCTCAGTAAGCAAATGCAGCGCTACCTCCTCAAGTTGATCAGCGAATTCAGGGCCTGAAAATGAGAAGTTAAGACGATCAAACCGTAGGGGTTCCTTTTTGCTGGTTGTCTTTACTTGCTACTTTCGCGGGAATGGGGGAGTTACACTACACAAGCTTTATGGTTTTGTATGCATTATCAGTGTTCTAGTAAAGAAGTAGCGTTGCTTCCAACAAGTGCTGGTGATCGTTAGCCATGATCGGCGCTTTAGTATTGTTTCTATCGCTTCCAACAAGTGCTGGTGATCGTTAGCCATGATCAGGACTTTAGTCATGTTCTATCGCCCTGGGACATTCATCGTTTATGCATTGCGACTTGCATTGAGGGGGAGTGTTAAGAAATAGGCCGTATGTACATAGCCTATTGAGTCAATGCTTCGTAAGTTGCGGTTCAACTAATTACACCGCATTATGAGTAACGGGATATTTAGATGGCCTTTCAGCAGTTCTTGTAGTCGACGAGTTGCAGCGACAAGCCGCCGATAGACGTTGCTGTAAGAGGCCATCAAGACTGAGGAACTGGAGTGTTCGCACACCCCCCACGTCCACTCGTCAAACCGCATCTGAACTTACCACGGTTCATCGTCCTAAGCCTTTGTTGCCCTCAAGCGGCCTTTTTCAAGAGTCATCCATTCTTCACATCCTGGACACACAGCGTGTCTGCTCGGTCAAATTAACGACTGACAGCGCCAACCTTTGCAGCCTACTGTGCAGGAGTATCATCGAATATTCTTAACAGGTTTTTGAGCCATCGTTTTTTCAGCGCGGCGCGCGCATCGGGAACCTTCGTGGACCCGGAGCAGGAGCAGCAGCTGGGGATTTTTACACAAAGCTTCTCAGCTTTATTAGGATTTTACACAAAGCTCCTCAGCTTTATTTTGATTTTTTCAGCGATCCGACGACACAGCTCGGTTCCGCCATTCAGCGGCCCAACACAGACTCGGGCGAGTTTGTCTGTTGGTTTGCCTGTTCGTTTGTCTGTTCATTTGTTTGTTTGTTTGTCTGTTCAGGTCTGTTTATTTCTTTGTTTCTTTGTTTTTACAGTACAGCGACCAAGACTCGGATTCATCTTTTATCTACTATATCGTGTGCTTCGAAGGAACAGATCCGCTTTAGCGTCGAGGGGTCGCCATGGAGGGCGTGGCGTCCAACAACACCCAGGCGGTCATCAAGAACTGCCCCGTCTTTGCCGGCAGGAACAAGGAGTCGTTGCTGCACCCTGTCCGCGGCCTCGCGGTGGGACCGATCGTCAGTGCCGACCCATCTTCCGTACTGGTGACGCCCCCAAAGACTTCGGGCTGTCCATAGGTGTTCTTGACCATTCGGGCATAGAGGGAGTTGCCAAACGAGAGCCACAGATAGTGGAGAATAGCCACCATCACTAGAGCACGGGTCACGGCCGTCAAACCCCCGACGATGTGCTCTCGGAATCCCAGTTGATGGGCCGGTTCTTCCTCGACCATGAAGGGCGACTCACCAGCCTCTTCTCCGCTGACGCCGCCGAAAGATCCGAACAGCCCACTGGTGTCGACTGGTTCATCCGTGGGGCCGAATGGCCAAAATGCTTCCTCCTCCGTCGGCGCTTCCACTGCGGTGAACGAGATCGGGTGGTCGATGTAGTTAGCGGCATAGTTGGCGTTACCGGCGTTTGCACTGCCGACACCATGCTGGGTGCGGCAGTCCGCATCGCTATGCGTAGTGCTCTTATGGAAGGAGCACCATTGATTTCTATCTCCCCCTCTCCTCGCGTCTCCTGATCCTGCTTTTCCGTGGCGAGGAAAGTGCTGTTTTCGCTGATGTTGCTGACCCCCCGGATTGGGCCCACGCCGGTGGTCCTTCTTCAAGATGGCGCAGTGCGTTACGTGAAGAAGGACCACCGGCGTGGGCCCAATCCGGGGGGTCAGCAACATCAGCGAAAACAGCACTTTCCTCGCCACGGAAAAGCAGGATCAAGAGACGCGAGGAGAGGGGGAGATAGAAATCAGTGGTGCTCCTTCCATAAGAGCACTACGCATAGCGATGCGGACTGCCGCACCCAGCATGGTGTCGGCAGTGCAAACGCCGGTAACGCCAACTATGCCGCTAACTACATCGACCACCCGATCTCGTTCACCGCAGTGGAAGCGCCGACGGAGGAGGAAGCATTTTGGCCATTCGGCCCCACGGATGAACCAGTCGACACCAGGGGGCTGTTCGGATCTTTCGGCGGCGTCAGCGGAGAAGAGGCTGGTGAGTCGCTCTTCATGGTCGAGGAAGAACCGGCCCATCAACTGGGATTCCGAGAGCACATCGTCGGGGGTTTGACGGCCGTGACCCGTGCTCTAGTGATGGTGGCTATTCTCCACTATCTGTGGCTCTCGTTTGGCAACTCCCTCTATGCCCGAATGGTCAAGAACACCTATGGACAGCCCGAAGTCTTTGGGGGCGTCACCAGTACGGAAGATGGGTCGGCACTCACGATCGGTCCCACCGCGAGGCCGCGGACAGGGTGCAGCAACGACTCCGTAAATGTGCTGGTGGACAGTGGCGCGTCAGGACATTATTTCGACGACGCCATCATCCCCGGATTGCGGGACAGACTGGAAGAGTACAAGGTGTTGGACGTGCCACGAAAAATCTCAACCGCCGGGGGGGGGAATTGAATGGCACTGCGCAGGGAGTGCTCCGGGGCCACGTCATCGACGACAAAGGAGTGCGACGGTTAATTGAACTTTCGTGTCTGATTGTGCCTGGCCTAGGACGTAACCTGTTCTCTGTCAAGCAAGCTGCGCGTAACGGTGTGGTGTCTATCTTTGACATGACCAACCCAAGGCTGGAAACCCACAACCACATATTTCCGCTCCAAGAGCTGGGGTACGATCTTTATTCTTTCTCGCTGGACCTCGCCGGCGGTGGCAACGGGCCGGAGCTGGCAATGCAGGCTGCGGCAAACGCCAACCTGTGGCATCGGCGACTAGGACACCTCAACCGCAAGAGCTTACAGCTTCTGAAAAACCTTGATAACAACGGGGTGAGTTTCGACGGGCCTGTGCCAGACTGCGATGTGTGCGCCGTGGGCAAGAGTCACCAGCTGGCTCATCCCAAGACCGCCGACCACAAGGTTAAACTCCCTTTCCAACTCGTTTTCGCAGACCTGATGGGACCTTTAACCCCAGAGGCCCTCGGGGGCTACAAGTACATCACAAAGATTTCCGACGAGTACACCAAGTGGACGGAGACTTATTTGCTGAAGTCCAAGCACGACGCTCTCAGCTCATTTCAGGTATTCGTACAATCTGTGGTGATTCCAAGTGGTTTCCGCGTCGAGCGGTTGAGGGTGGACAAAGGAGGAGAATTCATCAGCAAGGAGTTCCAGGACTACTGCCTTCAGACGGGGGTGTTGCTCGAGTACGCCAGCACCAATACGCCGCAGCAAATTGGCATGTCCGAACGCGTTGGAAGAACTCTTGCAGCTATGGTGCGGTGTATGCTTGCCGACAGCGGACTGCCAAAGTTTCTGTGGGGAGAATTGATGTTCACGGCGGCGTTTCTGGGCAACAGGGCGCCGCACTCTGCGATCGGCATGCAGTCTCCGTACAAAATGCTACACGGAACGGAGCCGGATCTGAGTCTTCTTCGAGTCATCGGTGCCCGGGTTTTCGTGCATATTGAGACCTACTCCAAAAAGCTTGAACTCAAGGCGGTGGAAGGACGATTGGTTGGGTACAGCAACAACAGCAAGAGCTATCGAGTGTACAATCCTGCCACCCGGCGCATTATGGAGAGCCGGAACGTCATCTTCATCGAGACACCATCGCGCCTATTCCCGCCACCGTTGGAAGAAACTTCGCAGCAGATTAATCCGCCAAGCAACGGCATGGACGACCACAACTACATCACAGACGACGACTTTCTGCGCGATCTTCGCGCATTACACTTCCGTGTTGGAACCGCTTCCCGGTGCTTCTGCTGACCACATCGCCGTGGGCGGCCTCTCAGACAATCCACCGGTGGCTGAACTCTTGGAGCGGATCAGCGAGATCACTAGGAGGGACACACTGGACGGAGGAGCTGCAGGATCACCGCAAGAAGGGGCGATGCCCGGGGGGGAGCCTATGGACGGAGTTTCGCAGGAGGTTGTTCTTGAACCACAGGAGCAAGCGATGTCACCCGCGGGAGCGTCCCTGGAAACACCACTGGCTGGATCACAGCCGCTTCAACAGCGGGGACATTCGCGCCAAGAAGCGACTCCTGCGGTTACGCGTGCCGGCACTGCAGCACAATCGTTTGCGAGGCGTAACACTCACAACCGTTCAGATTCTGCTCACCTAGCGGCGATCGCCACCGGGCCCGCGCTGTCTGAGCTCCGAGGGCTGAGGCTCTATACCAAGGAAACCCTGCCGGATATCGCGCATGAGACGTACGGAGCAGACTCTGCCGTTGAATACGCCTACGCCGCGACGACCATTCAAAGCTGTTCGGCAGGGGAGAATGCGGAAATAACTCCTAACACCTTTAAAGAGGCCATGACTCTACCGGCTAAAGCACAGTGGAAAGCGGCCTCGGACAAGGAAATGGCAAGCCTGAAAAAGAACAATGCCTACACCCTCCTGCCGGCGACCTCTGTCCCCGCGGGACACAAGATTATCGGCAGTAGATAAGGGTTTACAAGGTCAAGGCGGACAACTCACACAAGGGACGCGTTGTTGTACTAAGATGGGGGCAATTGCCGGGCATTGATTGCGGCAGCACGTTTGCCCCCGTCTGCAGGCTCCAGAGCATCCGCATGGTGCTGGCAATAGCGGCGGAGTACAATCTGGAGTGTTGGCAGCTAGACTACAACACCGCGTTTCTGAACGCCGATGTCACAGAGGAAGTGTACGTCAAGATGGCACCCGGATACGAGCAATTCGACGAAAACGGAGTCCCACTGGTAATGAGGCTGTCGAAAAGCCTATACGGTCTCCGCCAGAGCCCGACTAACTGGTGGAACACGATCGACAAACATCTGGTGGAAATAGGCTTCAAAAGTCTCAAGTCGGACCCGTGCGTCTACACCTACTCGGAGTGCGGTGCCGTTTATATCCTGACCCTGTATGTCGACGACGTTCTCTTGCTCGGAAAAGACGTCCTGGTGCTGAGGCGGATCAAGCAGAAGCTCATGAGTCGTTTCTCAATGACGGACATGGGAGACGTGTCACTCGTGCTCGGGATGGGTGTTACCCGTGACCGCGAGAAGGGGACGGTGACCATCACCCAGGAGAAATATACCAAGTCCCTGCTGGAGCGGTACGGTATGGCAAGCTGCAATTCAACGTACACGCCTGGTGTGGGAAAAGAGCTGTCGCTGGACCAGCCGGAGGAGAGGCTTCTAAGTAAGGAGGAGAAACAGCGTTTCCAGGCCATCACGGGCAGCGTCATGTACCTTGGGCAGGTGACTCGTTACGACATCTTATACGCCGTCAATCAACTGGCAAGGGCGATGTCTAAACCATCCAAAGCTCACATGGCGGCAGCCAAACATCTACTCCGCTACCTGGCTGGAACGGTGGATTTCGCCATCACGTACAAGCAAGGTGGCTTCAAGTTGACTGCATTCTCCGATGCAAACTGGGGCAACAACCCGGATAACGGCAAGTCGATGTCCTCGTATATTGTCTTCCTTGCGAACGCCCCGGTTAGCTTCAAGGTGGGACTGCAGGGGCTGACAGCGCAATTCACTATGGAGGCAGAACTCGTGGCCGCAGCGCTAGCGATGAAGGAAGCGGTGTTCTGCTCTAACATGATGAAGGAACTGAGATTCGGCACGCGCTTCGACAGCGTACCACTATATATCGACAACACCTCGGCTCTGCACGTCGCCGGAAATCGGACCTACAGTTCGCGAGTTAAGCACGTGGCTCTACGGTACTTCTTCATCCAGGAACTAGTCAAGGAGGGCAGAATCACCGTGAAATATGTGAAAACAGAGGACCAGCTTGTTGACATTGGCACGAAGCACCTCAGTAAGCAAATGCAGCGCTACCTCCTCAAGTTGATCAGCGAATTCAGGGCCTGAAAATGAGAAGTTAAGACGATCAAACCGTAGGGGTTCCTTTTTGCTGGTTGTCTTTACTTGCTACTTTCGCGGGAATGGGGGAGTTACACTACACAAGCTTTATGGTTTTGTATGCATTATCAGTGTTCTAGTAAAGAAGTAGCGTTGCTTCCAACAAGTGCTGGTGATCGTTAGCCATGATCGGCGCTTTAGTATTGTTTCTATCGCTTCCAACAAGTGCTGGTGATCGTTAGCCATGATCAGGACTTTAGTCATGTTCTATCGCCCTGGGACATTCATCGTTTATGCATTGCGACTTGCATTGAGGGGGAGTGTTAAGAAATAGGCCGTATGTACATAGCCTATTGAGTCAATGCTTCGTAAGTTGCGGTTCAACTAATTACACCGCATTATGAGTAACGGGATATTTAGATGGCCTTTCAGCAGTTCTTGTAGTCGACGAGTTGCAGCGACAAGCCGCCGATAGACGTTGCTGTAAGAGGCCATCAAGACTGAGGAACTGGAGTGTTCGCACACCCCCCACGTTCACTCGTCAAACCGCATCTGAACTTACCACGGTTCATCGTCCTAAGCCTTTATTGCCCTCAAGCGGCCTTTTTCAAGAGTCATCCATTCTTCACATCCTGGATACACAGCGTGTCTGCTCGGTCAGTTTAACGACTGACAGCGCCAACCTTTGCAGCCTACTGTGCAGGAGTATCATCGAATATTCTTAACAACATCCACTTTCGAACCTCACCGTTTTTTGTGCGGAAAAAAATAATTGGAACGAGAGGAGGCTCATTTTTGCAGTCGGCAAGGGGAAAGGGTCAAACCCTGCAAGTTGTTGCTGTTGCTGTCATCGCTCTTGTCGCTGTCGTTGTCGTCGCTGCTGCCGCTGCCGCTGTTGCTGAT
Organism: Macrocystis pyrifera; assembly: GCA_031763025.1. Classification (NCBI taxonomy): domain Eukaryota; class Phaeophyceae; order Laminariales; family Laminariaceae; genus Macrocystis; species Macrocystis pyrifera. The sequence goes on from JASSKH010000023.1 coordinate 10,000,227, forward strand.
GTTGGTGCTGTCGTTTGGAGTTGTTATTCAGTGGCGTTTTCTAGATGACCTCATCGGCACAGCCTACATATTAGCCCGTGGGCACACGACAGCCTCCGTTCATTTTGGACTTCTGGAAGAAACAAAGGCAAACACATACAAAAAAAAACTAGAAACAATTCAACAAAACAACAAAAAAACAAAAAACATAAAACAAAATACAAGATACAACAAACATCAGCCGTGAGAACAAGAATTTCGTCCAAACTCATATTTGCAAGCTGCGTACCACACTGGGTGTCTGTTAATATAAGGACCGCTTGGTCTTCATATTAAATTCTAAACGCTCCCTATGTTTATGGCCAAAGCGATATCATAAATCGTTAGATAAGTACTTCGTACATAGTCTATGATACGAACAGTACTTTTACAACTGCTGCTGTATTGTGCCCACGTCTTGCGAACACAAAACGAAATCGCCGAGCGGGGGGGGCAAACAATACAGTAGTGGTGCGGGACTGACAAACAAGTAGAGGAAGGCTCGAACCCACCTCCATCTCGTAGACGTGGGCCATGGCGTGAACCGCCCAGATGTCCTTTGGATGCAGCGCGAGGGCAACCTCCGCTCGCTCTTCGCCAGCGCCGTACGCCCCGTTTTCCACTAGGCCGAAGGCGTGCATGCCGAGGACGTTACTGTAGCCAAACGAGGCTGATGAAAAAGAAAATAAAAAACGAAAACGAAAAAAGACAAGCACATAGTCCAAAAATAATTAAGGGTCAACGACACCTTTAGGGTCCGTCTTAACGAGAAACCTTTTTCATGATAATCAAATAGGAAAAAAAAAAATTGATTTGATTTGGATAGAACTTCGTGAAAAATATGCCTTTGGGTCCCCTATCGAGGAATAGCGTATTTGACAAAAAAGCGAATAACGCACAAGGGCCAACGAACACCCGAGGGCAACCAACGAGGGGAGCGACGGCCCGCGTCCTCCCCGGGGCGCCACGGTCAGCGGCCGATTGTTTCTGCCGGCACCGCCGAAGAGGCTATCGCTCTTGGGACGTCTTCGGTGGCTGGCGCAGCCCCGAAGCCCCAAGTAGGCGGCAGCGACGGGGATACAGCGATCGAACTTCTGGGCGAAGTCATGACCTGGTCGGTGCTCGTGTGGTTTGCGAGGCAAGGAGGGATGGGAAACTGGGTTTGCGACGGCCTTGTAAGTTTTTGAGGCGCCGCGGATGGTCTACTCTGTGCTAGGCTAGGGGCCGTCGAACCTCGCACTGCGGCTGCTCCCGTGGCCCTGTCTCTCGGGAATGGTGGATCTCACCTGTGAAGCAGTCCACGACACGGCTCAAGTTTGCGTGGCTTGCTTCGGTTTCAGGCACATGCCATGTCGAGTTGGACAAACTCCCCAAATTGAATAACACGAAGAGCAAAAGAAGTCCTATCGAAGTCGTTTTTTTTCGTTTTATTCGAATCAAAAGTCAAAATGCCTGCTTGGTGATTCACTTTCCGACCAATCAGGCCCAAATCAAATCAAACAAAAAAATTATAGGCGGAGTATCATGAAAAAAAGTTTCTCGTTAAGATGGGCCCTTAGGAGTCGACGCGTAGCTGAAGAAAAAAGGATTTTAGTGAGACAAGCACAAAAAACGAATCAGGGTCAACGATATCGTTGCCGAAAATCGCTGATGAAAAACGAAAATGCAACGTGTAAGTAAAACGAATCAGGGCTACAGTCTGGCCGCACGACTTTGACGATAAAACCGAAGAACAAAGAAAAAAAAAAAAACGAAAAACCGTCGGAAAGCACAGAAACGATATCTGCAGACTGAGTCTACAGCATTAGCAGCAGCAGCAGCAGAACCAACAGCAGCAATAACAGCAGCACAAACAGTAGCAGCAGCAAATAACAGCAGCGGCAGCACCAACACCAACAGCAGCAGCAGCAAAACCACCACAACCACCACAACCACAACCACCACCACCATCACCACCAACAACAACAGAAACAACTCTCATCCGTGAAAAAAATACAACACCAGCAGCAGCAGTAGTAGCAGCAGCAGCACTCATACACAGCAGCATCTTCTCTTCGGCTAACCTCAAGCTTCAACAGCGGCCGTGTCTCACTTTCTGGCCAAAAGGGGAGGACTCTCCCCACGCAGTCCCTCATGTTCGCGCTGTCGCCCAGCGTCAGATGCGCATCTTGAGCGAGCTTTAGAGCCGGGAGGTCGATCGGCGAGGACATGAGCCAAGTCTCGAGGTACAGCGCCCCCTGAAAGGAGACAGCATAGGGGTACCCCAGCAAACGCGACCACAAGGGAAAGGAAGCATGGGGGAAGAGAGGGAAGGAGGTATGGAGAGATGGAAGGGGTGGGGGGCGGGGGGGGGGGGGGGGGAGGAAGGGAGGGAAGGAGGTATGAAGAGGTGGAAGGGGTGGGGGGGGGGGGGGGGGGGGGTAGGGAGGGAGGGAGGGAAGGAGGTATGAAGAGGTGGAAAGGGGGGGGGGGGGGGGGGGTAGGGAGGGAGGGAGACAAAGAGGGAAGGAGGGTGGTGGGGACGGAGGAAGGGTGGGAGGGTAGGAGCGAGGGACATAAGAATGCCGCGATCGCTGCCCCTTTCTCGGTCGAAGGAGGCTACCCCCCTGCGCGGTCGACCGAAAAACCCCATCCTCTTTCTGGAACAGCCAGGCCGAATCCCTCGAGCACCTGGGTACATTTGCCAGCTTCGCAGAACAGGTTCTGGTCCAATCCCAAGCACGACCGTTACGTTGGTCTGCTACCCGCTGCTACTAAACCAAGACAGATCACCCACTCAATTGCGTACACACATTCCCAATGGGATAGGCGCTCCATCAGGCGTTGCCTGTCTGGCGTGGGCGGGAGGCGCGGACAGTAGTTGCTCGCTCGGGGTGTTTGTTGACGCGGAACACGAGTTACCCCGTACGATGAATATTCCGGAGCTAGGAATTTTCCTGAGCTGGGAAGGAGCGAGTAGTCGCGGGACGGTCCTCTGCCTCCATGCGTGCTCAATATTTTCGAAGGAAGCCACCCTGTCCGTAAAAAGATAGAGGCTCTCTTGGGTATTCATGTTAACACCCACACGTTCCTTGCACTTGCGGTGCCTGGTATATACTGGCATATGTCAAGTGTTAGCGGGCAGGAGTCCCACGCTACGCGTGCGAAGTTGAGGATCGGTTGGGTCTGCAGCAGCAGCAGGCATTCCGCCGCGGATAAGAGAGCGCGTCTATTTGTGCAGGAGACGGGTTGACTCCTTTGAGACCCAGAGATAACATCAATGGTTGATGGTTTCAGCAATGGTTGATGATATAAACAATGGTTGATAAATTTGGTGATAGCTGCTGCAGAAGGGCATGCAGTGGCGAGCGCTGAGCAGAGGTTCGGGTAGGGTAGGGTAAAAACAGGGTGAATTATTATCTCACAGCACAGGCGCGTCGAAGCTGCCCCTACTGACTGTCTCATATCCAAGCACGCAAACCGCCATACCACACAGTAACAAAACCCAATATCGTATCCTGAGTCGTTCTCGCGCTACAAAAAATATTGACATCCTGACACTATCAACCATCTACGATCAACGTGAGCGCCCACCAGCATCAAACGGGTCGGATCACGTCTGCGCCCGTGCCCCGCGACTGACTCTCTCGTTAAACAAAGTAACTCGGACATCCATTTCCATCATCCCCCCGAATTAACCAGTGGAAGTTGCCGAAACCGTCACTTTTTTTTTTTTTTTTTTTACCGTCTACGTTCGCCTCTGACTTCCCAAGAGCGTTGATTAACCTACACACCGTAAAGAAGAGCGTTGGGGTCGCACAAGGGGACGTGGTCGTTTTTCAGCCGCTCGATTTTTTTACCCGAACGGGAAAAAAAAAAAAATTCGGCAAATTCGTGAGGTGTTTTCGGAAAGAGCCTTCCGATTTTTTTTCTTCTAAAATGACGTTCGACTTTAGCACCCGTCGCCGTTGTCACCTCTTTTGGGACTGCAGTCCCGTTTGGGGGAAGAATCGCGCAGAATTTGACTGGCGTGTCCCCAAAACGGGATTGCAGTTCTAAAAAAAAGGGCCAAAATAAAGACGAGCGCTGAACAACGACCGCGCGAGTCTGCGCGAACTCAACGCTCGCCTTTACGGGCACAGCCCCTTCGGGATTTCAGAGGGGAGGGGAAAAACAAACATGTCGGGAAAAAAACAAGTGACTCGATAATAGTGCAGCATTGGTCACAGGTTGGCGGTCCGGGCTGCGCTGGGGTAGAGAGGGGATAGGGGATGGGTCCGAACTGCGACGAATGGAGGAGTGTACAAGTATCGTTCCCCCTTTCTCGAAAAAAAATAATTAAGTCACCCTAACTCGAGTCATCGATGCATTAGTCTATTACGGGGGACCGTAGTAAATAGGACCAAATATTGTTAGTAAAAACAGGGTATTATGTAGGTTTTTGTGCGTACCGTAGGTCCTATTTACTATGGTCCCCCCCCCGTAATAGTTCACTTTACCCTACTTACATTGCGATTTTCAGTATATACCACTATGTCTCTCAATGTAAGGATATTTTGCATACTAATATATAATAAAAAAAAAAGGCTCCCAACATTTGTGATAGTAAAATGTAGAGTCTAGGAGGCCACTCTACTTGTTTTTTTTTTTTAAGCACCCTTGTACTCGGTTTGCCGCTGCACGCTTTTTCTCTTTGGTAATAAGCAAAATACCACACTTTTGTTGCTCTTTTAGATTCGTTGTTTTTTTTCCTGGGTCCCGCCCAATAACAGACGCGCGTTAGGGCAAGGTTTTTCCTGCGCATGGCTTGTAGAAGCGAATCCGGCTCGCGGCAGGCAACCTCACACCGCTACGGTTGTGCGTCGTACGGCGTCGTGTGCTGCACGAGGAATTTGGTAGCAGCTGCCTGCACTAATCTTGTCTGTCCCGTTTTCACCGTACCCGGTACGATGGATGACATACTGCAAACACGAACTAACCAAGCATATTTCCAACTACTACGGGGGTTCATAGTTAATAGGACCTATGGTATACATAAAAATCTACATATTTACCTATTTTTACTAACAAAATTTGGTCCCGTTAACTATGGACCCCCGTAATAATAACATGGTAGTGTGTCTCGCGGAAATGTAGGTACAGTTTACTGTAGGTCTACCAGGGGTTTGATAAGGTTGGCGCTCCCGAAATCGCAGGAAGCGTCGGCATCAACGAATCGCCACCGAAACACGCAAGGCACACGCACGCGCATTGGGACGTTGGGGCGAACTGCAAGTGGCAGTACCAATCCCACGCAACCGCCCCCCCCCACCCCTTCCTCCCCCCGCGCCCGAAATAGGCCCATCAGAGACGGATGGGACAGAAAAATTGTCCCCGCCCCCCCCCCCCCCTCCTGCCCCCGCCCCCCGTCCCCTCCAAAACATCACCGAAGACAGGCGAGACGAAAAAAAAAGGAAAAAAAATCTCCTCCCTACTCCCCACCTCACGCACATGTTATACACACCTCCCGCCATCGGCCTCCAGACCATGCTCTGAGCGTAGCTGCGAACACCCGTTCCCTTCCCCCCTCCCCTCCTTCCCGGCTTCTTCCACCTTCCACCGCATTGGGGCCAAGAGCCGCGAGCTCCCTCTCTGCGGCCTTGAGACACGCGGAAACTGTGTCCGGGTCTCCTTGGCCGAGCGCAGCTAGGAGGCCTCTGAGGCAGTGAGCCATCACGCACGCTGGGTCGGCTTCTATGGCTTCCTGGGTGCGCTGAAAGGGGTCTCCACTCAGGTTGGCGTACTGGATGTGTCAAGCATGCGGCGGTGGTGGTTGGTGGTGGTGGTTGTGGTGGTAGGGGAGGGAGGGAGGGAGGGAGAGCATTACGGTGTGTTGATCAGACCCAGCCCGTCGACCCCGCCACAGCTCTCTCCTGGCAACTGTGAATACGCTACAAGCGCTGTGTCATAATTAGTACTACGAACAAGGTTCTACTGCCGTATCATAACCACTTACCTGGTACAATAACTGGTACAGCTTCTACTGCTGTTGTACCAGAAACTATGAATATTAGCAGGTTCTACTGCTGTATCACACCCTTTGTAGCTCGACGCCTCCTCCGTGTTCTCGACCCTTTCAGGGCAAACTGCGGTCCCGTTTAGGGGGACAAACCGCTCAAATTCCAAGTAGTTTGTACCCAAAACGGGACTGTCACACTAAAAGGGGCAACAAAGATAATGTGCGATATATACCGGTATACCGCGCCCGCCAAAAAAAAAAAAAAAAAAAAAAAAAAAAAAAAATCACACACACACACATACCAGGTACCTAAAGCAGCGGCATCATGCGGCATGCGCTGCACTTCACCTATATCAGCAGGTGGGCAACTCCAACCCCTGTATCTCTACTGTCGACCCGCGAGTCGGTAGGAGTTCGCGATATATAATTGATCGGTAGGTGCCGCCCGCCAGCAACCTGACTTTAGTCGGTAAGCCGGCCGAGGAAGTCAATCGATATGGCCAGCCGACTCGCCGATTTTTTAAGCCACAGGCGAGCCAAAAATCAGCCCTCACCCGCCTAAAACAGATAAAAAAAGGTATTCCGCGTTTCACCAATCCTTCCTGCAAGCATGGAAACCCAATACCGGTAAGTCGTATAGTCGGCAACTCCGGAAAACGACTAACTATTAGGCCGAATGGGAAGCACAGCGTAGTACTTGGCAGGTTGGTGAAAGCAGTCGTAATCGATTCACAGCTCTGCCTATCTCCTGTAAGACTCCTGCCATACATTGGTCGATAGTAGACGAAGCACTTCGCATACGCTCAAGTACAGCCTGCTGTGGTAGAAACGGAGAGGACTGAGAGGACTGAGAGCCACGAACATAATCGTGGGTACGGATCATGACCCGACCTGTGGTACGGGTCAGGAGGTCTTCAAAACCTCACGGGTCGGGTCGAGTCGGTCCAGGAGGTACTCGAAACATCACGGTTCGAGTCGGGTGTCGTCGGGTCGGGTTATGTGACCCGATCCGACCCGACCCGCGAGTTTTGACTGGACCCCTGAGCACCCCCGCAAAACATGATGGATGCATGCTCGCGGCAACCGACCGCGCGCTTGTGCTGCGCATCCTCGGACCGGAGGAGCGCGCATTGCTTGTGTGGGGGAGTGGGGAAACATTACAAATGTTCCCAAGTCGGACAGATCATGCACAGATAGATTATCTCACGATCAGATAGATCCTCTACAGATCATCTAGATCCTAGCCTAAAGTTAGTTATGCTATGTTTGGTTATGCTATGTTGTGCGGGATCTGTATAGTACAGATCCATCACAGGAAAAATGTCACACTGCTGTAGATCATGCAGGTTTTACAGCTCCCACCCGGGAACATGAGATAGATCATGCAGACCAGGAATGCATCTGCCCTGAATGGTCTAGGTCGTGAACTGTGTAGGCATCGCTTAACTGCTACCGTAATTTACTGTGTATGTATGGTCTTCAATGTGGCGATGCAAGTGATCGAAAAGAGAGACGGAGGCCATGCCCCCTGTGTTTCTAGCTCTGGTACAGACAGCAGTAGCACACTCCAACACAAACAGCAGCAACACGTGCGGCGGTGGTATATACTGTAGTACACCGCGAGGATTCTCGCATTGCAGCAGTACTCGCAGTCTACTGCTGTGGGCAACGAGCCTTCCGTCAGTCAGTGCACACCGCGTTGCTCGTGTGCTAATGTTACGCTCTTGCTCCTCCTGTTTGCCGTACATACCAGTACATCTACGTACATCCAGAGCACCACAAACACGCCGGGCTTCACCTCCTTGTAGGCCTCGTCAAGGCTCTTGATGGCCCTCCAACTCGAGGTCACCACCGGCAGGCCACATATATCAGGAAGTGACGACAACGACCTCCTTGAAGCTCGACAGAGCAGGGGCAGCGGCAGCGGCAGCGGCACCAGAGCACCACCTCTGCCACTACTGCCGTGAGGATTAGTGCCTCTCTCCGAGCCGCGATGACGTGCTACCCGCTGCAACGACATCATGGACCTCCGTGTGGCGGACACTAGGCGCACCATTGACCATCGGCTGTTCGCCATCCTCGTGTGTAGCATGGTGGGATAGCACGCTCAGCACGCGGCTGACCACTACTTGCTGTAAGGCTACTGCTGCCGTGCCGTAAGTGGACCAAGCCTGGGCCGCTGCTGCAGCTGTGTTCCGCTGCCAAAATGCGGCGGCGCAACCTTCCCGAAATACAGTAAATTTGATTGGTCGGAAAAAACAAAACCAAATAGAGAAGGATCTCAAGGTGCCTATAATCGCATCATATGGCCCAACAGCGTCCCGATTCAAGGACCGGGGTTGCTCTTGGCTGCGTTGGTGGTGATGAGAAGAGCTCGACCTTCGAGGCGACTATTCCCATCTGCCGACTTTCATCAGAGGTAGCGCGCCAACACTCGCACCAGGACTCGCACCAGGATCAGCAGCACCATAACCAGCAACAGCAAGTCTGTACCGCAGAGCATTGATTGCGTGTGTACCAGACTGCATTTAGTGAGAGCATGGTATCAATATCTTCACGTATTTTTTCAAACTGTTCACACCCCAGACAGCTCATGACGTCAAGATCAAGCCTTGAAAAAATGTGCAGATGAGCTACCGCCTAAGCTAGCCGGGGGAAACATATGTAGCTCCTATAGCTCATCTCGAAGGCAGATGAGCTAGCTCGTGTAGCTCCCATAGCTCAAGCTTTGAAAACATGTGCAGATGAGCAATCGACTACTGTAGCTCAAGCCAGGGGAAACATGTGTTACAGACTGTAGCTCATGTAGCTCCTATAGCTCATTACGGGGACAGTAGCTCATGTAGCTCAGCCTGGGAAAATGTGTGTAGATGAGCTATCCTCTATAGCTCAGGCCTTCTAAACATGTGCAAATAAGCTACGTACCACCTATAGTTCAAGTCGGGAACATATTTGCAGATGAGCTATCGCCTATAGCCCACGCCGGGGGGAACATGTGCAGATGAGCTACCGCCTATAGCTCAAGCAGGGAAAACATGTGCAGATGAGCTATCGTCTATAGCTCACCCCCGGAGAACATAACCATAGCTCATGTACGCAGCTCATTGTAGCTCTTTTTCGTCAACACATACGTGCAAGGTAACTATCTGAAAAAGCCCACCCTCCGGGACAAGTGCGAATGTATAGGAATAATATGAGTTGTACCAGGTACAGCTAATCATGCATATCAAACTTCAACGACGGTACGAGCGACAGCAATATATACTGGTATATATTTACCGTAGCATTTATTCCCATACTCATACTTGACTCACCTAAAATAGCATGAACATGATTAATATCGCTACTACTGCCAACGGTGCGCTGCAACGCCAGCGAAAAACCAACCCGCCAACCCACCCACCACGTATTTTATATGAATCACAGTATCATCTGAATCCCGTACATGCCGTTCCTTAAACACGACTTCCTTGGCTGGAGCCTACCACAAGGTGCAAAGAAAAGACAGAGAGACAGAAACAAAAACCTATCTACATCGCCAACAAAACACGCAGACAACAGATGGAGTCTCATCGCAAAACAAAGCACAAAGGATCCGCCGTTGCCCCCGTTTATCCCTAAGGCATCTACGTGAAGCTTGGGCTTTTCCCTTCGTACTCGTCGAAGACGTCCTCGTCAGACCGGGTAGCTGTTTGCCGGATACGGCACGTCGCCTAAACCCGCTTGGTGGTGGTTTGTCAAGGTAAAAGCAAGTGAAATACCAACGTACCGGGTACGAGCACACAAGAACGAGCGAAACCAGAGAGAAGTTGGTCTAAAAAGACGAAATACAAACAAATTAAAAAAAATGAAATTATACAGAATACGAATACGAATGACGCAAGAAGATCAAAAATGCTGCAAAAAGGAAACGTACGACGTCCTGAAGAGGAACATAATAACTGATGCACGGACGAAGGCACCCACCCGAAGAAGAGGAATGTATCGGCATAGTAACGGCGAGGAAGAAAAAAGGAAACAGAGAGAGAAAAAGGCAAAACAAGAAAGGATGAAAAACATAAAAGAACAAAAGAAAATCGGGCTCTCAGGCGGTGATGGTAACATGGGTTTCCGTCTCTGCTACGAAGCCGATCCTACGGGGACCTCACCACACCATCTGCCATCTCCTTCCTTCTCTCGTCGGCAGCGGCGTCAAGTGTCAGTACTGCCGCTGTCGCGCTCCCCCTACTGAACATCTCTACAAGACCAGACCAAAATCAACCAGAACTCACGGCTATAGTAACATATGCTCCATCTATTGGTCGAACCGGTTCCTTGTCACACGATCTACCACTCCGTTTCTGCGTTCGTCGACAGCTGCATCAGTACGGCTGCCCCCCCCCCCCCCCCCCCCCCTTCCCCTTTCCGATAATCTTGGGGTCCTTTCTCTGCGTGGCGTAGCCAACTCTTCTCCGCCTCGCCCCTGTGCCATCTCGCCATGAAACGGTTCGCCGCCTCGACGACCCCCCGATATAATTCTTTATTTTTATATGAAACGGTTCGCCCGTAGCACCGTCTCTACTCCGAACGGCAAAGGGGAGTTTTCCGTGGGCCCGTCGGTGACTTGGAACACCTTCAGGGTCGTCTGCTATTACGGGGGACCATAGTAAATAGGACCAAATATTGTTTGTAAAAATAGTTAAATATATAGATTTTTATGTATACCATAGGTCCTATTAACTATGGACCCCCGTAATAGTCATCGGGCCCAGTTATTGGAAAGCTCTATGACGTGATACATCAGCCCATTAATACTGATGTTGCCTAAATAAGGTTATGTATCTGAAATTGTAAGCGATATGTTGACGTCACGTCAGGCATCTGGCAACGGTGTTTTGAGCATCGTCGGCGCTGCTGTCGGAGGAAGCTCTCTACGCTTGGGGACCGGTGTAATGCCAGAAATGCACCATTCGAGTAGATAGTGCAGGCGGTTTTCGTGGGGGAGAGAATTTGCGTCTTTTAACTTGGAACCAGCCTGTAGTGATATCTGATAATCTGCTGAGCTATACACTTGCTCTGCACCAGGTGTCTGGCGGTGATGCTTTGGGCAACATCGGCGATGCGGTCGGAGGCGGATCTCGACGTGTCGGCGTCCTCGCGGCACACCAGCACTCAAGCCAGGGCCAGCACCCCAGCCAGGACCAGCAGCAACAGTACCAGCGGCAGCAGGTCGGGAGCATCAGCTGGGCCGGGGATGCGGTGGGGGGCGGCGGCTCTTGATGTTCCCGTGATGCCTCGGCCGCGACGGCCGGTTGGCAACGACCAGAAGAGGCGGTACAGAAGCAGCAACAGCAGGTCGGGAGCATTGGCACGGCCGGCAAAGCGGTGGGGGGCAACGGCTCTCGCTGTTTCCGCGACGGCTTACCTATGAACTCCGTTTGCGACCGCCGACAGAGGCGGTACAGCATCAGCAGCAGCAGCAACAGCAACAGCAGGTCGATAGCACGGCCAGGACCGACGATGCGGTGGTGGGCGGTGGCTCTCGATGCTCCGGCGACGCCGCGGCCGCGACGACCGGTTGCCGACGACCAGAGGAGGCGGTACAGCAGCAGCAGCAGCAGCAGCAGCAGCAGCAGCAACAACAGCAGATCGGGAGCATGGGCAGGATCGGCGACGCGATGGGGGGCGACGACTCTCGATGCTTCGGCGATGCCGTTGCCGCGACGCCCGGTTGGCAGCGTCCACACAATATGCAGCAGCAGCAGCAGCAACAACAGCAGATCGGGAGCATCGGCTGGACCGGCGAGGCCGTGGGCGGGGGCGGCTTTCGATTCCCCAGCGATGCCGCGGCCGCTGCGTGTCTGGTTCGTTAATCCGTTCTGCCGGCGGCGGGCTGCGACCGATTGCCCCCGCACTCCCGTCGGAGTGGATTGGTCTTCGTGGAGGCCAAGCCCTCTACACCGTTAGGGACATCCCCCCATGGTTGCCACGGCAGCGATGTGACCAAACTTGTATTTGCCTGGCGGAGCAGGAGGGGGCGGTAGGGGTGTAGGGGGGGGGGGGTCAAACCTTACGGGTCAAACCTACCCTAGTACCCGTGTGCCTGCTGATGTTCCCCTTGGAAGGGAACTCCACGCCAACCCCTGGTGCTGTGGTCACGCCACCAAGGTGGTGGGGAAGCAAGGGAAGCCTGCGCTGCTTTGCGGCTTGGAGGCCTGCAAGAGGTGGATGTTGTCACTCGTGCCGCGACGCGAGCCGTCGCGGCGACGGATGCTGGGCATTTGTGTGCTGCGTTTGCGTGCCGGCGTCGGGAGAGTGCTGGTGTCTCAGGTAAACTCCCCGATTTATTTCTTACAATGCTTCCCCGCTCTGGCCTTCTGTGGGTCCATACAATCTGTTTTGGCTGCTGTTGCTTGTTGAAGCGATGAATAGTTGCGTAAACGCAAGCGTAAAATGGTTGGGCACGCTGGGGGGGGCACCATCAAGTAGTGTTTTGTTTTGCTCTCCGTCACAGCAGTCTATTCGGCCTTGACCCCAGGGGAGGACGAAGATTTTTTTTTTTAGCCCCCCCCCCCCCCCCCCCCCCCCCCCCCCCAGGGTGTATTGAAAAACGAACCAGTGGTTGAGGAGCGGGTTGGAATTGGTACGATATCAAACAAGCTTTTTGTTTTGGTTCCATTTTTCCTGAACAATATTTCGTTGTTTTACAGCCCCCCCCCCCCCCTCCCCCTGGCCAACCTGTCTGGGTCTCGAAAAAAAAAACGATGTTGCCGTTTTTTTTATGTTCGTGCTCCCTGCAGACACAAAACGTGCATATAAGATGCGCGTAGGGACACGGTTCGTTGTATGCTGAAGTTATGCATACCGGTGCGAGCGCTACCGGCTTCTACAATATTTTTGGGGAAAGGAATTGGCTGAAGGCCATGGCGAGCGCTTTTAACTGAGATGCCACAGCCGCAACCCCCCCGATACGCTCCGTTTCGTCCTGGCTCCCTAATCGTGTTTTGGTGCAGCTGCCGACAGAACAAAGCGAGAACCGAGAAGAAGGCGGCCGATGCGACGTCGGGGTCCGACGTGCAAGTGCCCCGCGAAAGTGCCGCCAACAGCAGGACTCCTAATCGTGCGTTCAGACTCCCACCTTTGGGTGATACTCAGGCGTTCTCGGTTTCGACGACCTTTACGTTGCAGCGTGCGGAGGTGTTCTTCGAAAAGTTGAAAATTGGCGACGAGTCGATTGACGTCATCAGCTGTACGGACACGAAAAGGAAGAAGAGAGTGTTGAATCGTCTTTGTAGGGTGTCCGACCTGCGTTTTGCATGTTTTTCATGCCCTCTGGGGAAAGTACTTTTTTTTTCCTGAGCTGAACGAGTACCTAACTTACATGCACGCCTACATGCATGTTTTTTTTGTAATCGGCAGGGTGAAGCCGGAGATCGTACGAGCAAGAGAAAATGTAGATTCGGAGATCTGCGTGGCCCGGCCGAAATGTCCGCTTGTATTTTGTGTAGTGCCGCAGTGAAATTATTTCGTATGCGAGAGGTCCTAGCGAGAGCGATGTACCCTATATGTTTTTTGGCCGACGCAGCCCCACATGCAGAGGCTAACCCTCGAGGGTCAGCGTACGCGTCGAGTCATTTGTGTCACACCAAACGGCAGCGCAAAGCGCCGATCGTCGCAAAGGACGGGTTTGATTTTTTTGTTTGTTGGGGAAATAGCCAAACCGGGGGTATACCCCCCCCCCCCCGGTTTTCAACCCGAAGGGCATATAGGCAAGACACGTCCGCGAGAGGCGCGCTCCCACGTGCTCCCACCTGCCTCATCAAGCGATCATCATGTTTTCCTTCCGACAGTGTGCAGGCAGCGTTTGTGAACCGCGAAAATAACCGAGAAACAAGTACAGTTCCGACGCGTTGGCAAGCCCACACTTTTTTTTTTTTTTTTTTTTTTTCGGGCGCCGTATTAAGGCTGGCGGTATCGTCGCGGAAGGTTCGCAAGAATTCTTTCTTTTGAGTACAATTCGGGGAGTATGCCCCGCAATTCTACTACCTTGATAAGTGTTGTCCCTGCTTGACTGCCCGTACCCCCGTACCCCCCCCCCCCCCCCCCCCCCCCCCCCCCCCCCCCCCCCCCCCCCCCCCCCCCCCCCCCCCCCCCCCCCCCCCCCCCCCCCCCCCCCCCCCCGATTAACAGAAAATATACCGCCTATTTTAAAGTTTTGTGTTTCTTCGAAATACCTGTGCTAACCTAGGCTCGACCGACCCACAGCATAACATGAGGCGTGTAAGGTAACCGCGGTCTCTTCTGAAAAAGTTTCACCGCGCAACTTTAAAGCCGAGGCCAAAAACGGATGAAAAAGAAGACGAGGAGTCTTCACTAGGGGACGTGGTCTACTTTGCGTACTCGTAGGCTTTTGGCGTCTTCCCAGCTCTCGTCCGAATGTGTGCCCCCCCCTTTCTCCGCGTATTGCCCATTGTACCGGTTTTACGATGTGAATGCTCCCTGCCCGCTTTGCTACACCACTACTGAAGGGGGGGGGGGGGGGGGGGGGGGGGGGGGGGGGATGTACTCATTCTCATGAATGGCCGTAGTCGTAGGACTATAGACCCTCGCATCCCTACATTGCCTGGACGGAGCGCGTCGGGTTTTGACCGACCAGGCAGACATTGCTAATTGCACCAAGCGCGACGCGAACCGTGAGGTGTCCGGTGAGTCGCATGAAGGGTGAGAGCTGCATCCTCTGCTGAGAACCGCTTCAGACGCGGATTTTCTTGCGTGTGGATGACAGCATCAATTGATTGATTCAACTTCTGGTGTGACCACTTCCAGAGACAGCAATGGGTTTACTATGTAACTGCCTCGTGGGTGTCTCACCTTGTACACACTACGTGATACGATCATGAGGGTGGGGGGGGGGGGGGGGTCTGTTTATTGTGTCCACAAATCCAACACTACGTACGGTACGCTGACGTGCACCAGGTATCAGATATTTGTCCAAACCTGAAGCAGGTTGAAAATATTCTGGCTTGCCCTGAGTGCCCGGATTGATACTTGATCCACGAGCTAAACTCGAGGTCACCCCGATGCCGTTTGATCTGTCGCCTGCACTGTTTTTCGCTCGATTTGCGTGGTCCTTGTCTCCTTCCTCCTCTCGCGCAGCGCAGCGTCGGTTACGCGGAACGGCAACAGGTTCTAGACCGCGAAAAGAATGCGTTCGAGGTGGCGCGTGTAAGCACGCCCTAGTCGTCCTCCATTCCGGCGAAAGATTCAAGGAAGCCACCCCAGAAAGCGTCTCCAATTACCTTCGGCGAAAAACGGGGTTGTGGGACTTGCCGGAAGCCTGGTAGACACTGGGTGTTTGGGCGTAGATGACGTGGCAACCGGCTCGAAGATCGACAGACGAAGCGAAATGAGTGCGGTCCTGAATAAAGCTATCTCTGTGGAAGCCCCCGTGAAAATAGTAAGAAGCCGCGGGGAGAAAATTTACAAAAGAGCGAACCTTTCGAACCTTTTGTTTTCTTGGAGTAATAATGTCGTGGGTGCATTTGACATTATCGCCTCCCCTTCAGTTTGCGTGTATAGCCTTGCACAAGCAAAAAAACACAAAAAAAAATGGACGAGAAATCAAGAAATCCGCAAGTCTACCAAAAAATGTGAAGGCGTTTGGAAAATCGTGGGCGTCGGGTTTTTTATCCCCGGACTTTGCAGACAGACGCGGGCGTCCGTCACGACGTTTTTCCAGTGTGCCGGGCAGCCACGAGCTTGCGTAATCTGCCGTCCTTATACATGCAAGGTCTTAACAAAACGGGATTGACTTAAAAACCGCACTGACTGAGTAATCCCGCTTTGGGGATGCATTACTTGGAGTTGGGGTCATACTTCGTATACAGACAGGATTCTGCACAGGGACATTAGTACAGCAGTAATAAAAAGGGGTCCTCACTGTTTAGCAGATAGAGTTGTATCCCGTTCGTCTACTACCATGTTACGGGGGGCCAAAGTAAATAGGACCAAATATTGTTAGTAAAAATAGGGAAATGTATAGGTTTTAGTGTATACCATAGGTCCTATTAACTATGCCCCCCCCCGTAAGTATTACCCGCCGGTTTGTTGCCCGGACCTGTCACTACCCGTTGGGGTACAAAAGTAATACCCAATACCCGCCGGGTAATTGGAGCCGGGTACCTGAGTACACCAAACACCGGGTATACCCGACAGGAACCGGTACCCTGGTAAAACCTGTGCCCCCGATTCGATATGCACCTCTCACCATACGTCCCAAAAACTGACCAACCAATATTTGACGAGTTCTACGATAGAGGAGAGGTAGCACATTTTCGCTAAAGTGGTTTCTGAATGACTGGGCTCCTTAACCCGAAATCGTCGGAATGCCATTGTTGTTTCTAAAAATGACGTTTTTGTATACTTGGGGGTCATGGGATTATTCATCGGGATGCAATTTTGATTTTTGCTGTAGTCAGTTTTCGGTTGAGGCATATGGAGCTCCTTAAGGTCAAGTGAGGAGCTTCAGAAAATTTAGGGTGAACCTCTGTTGTAGAACGTCTCTGTTGACGAACAGAAAATGCCAGGATCCTCAACACGCACGCACAATCATTTTTTTGTTGAAAAAGGTGGAGAGGGTTCACACCCGGATCACACCAGGATACCCAGGTACCCGACATGCGCGGGTGCCCGGGTATCAGAGATGAGCAGATATATAGATGTACCTGGGAACCGGACACGAAAGGGTATCCGAGTAGTCGAGTACCCGGATACCCCTCACACTTTCGTCCGGGGTTAGGTGTGTGTTCCGCATTGATTCCGTACTCTGGCGGGGGACCATAGGAAACAGGACCGAATACTGATATTACGGGGGTACATAGTTAATAGGACCTATGGTATACATAAAAAACTATATATTTACCCAGTTTTGCTAACAATATTTGGTCCCGTTAACTATGGACCCCCGTAATAGTAAAAATAGGGAAATATAGAGGTTTTTGTGTGTTACCGTAGGTCCTATTTACTACGGTCCTCCGTAATACTTGATAGACATCATCGTGCCGGTGTGAAGTTGTGGTTCTGTCCTTCTTGTCGTGCCGCTTTTCTTTGTACAGTTATTTTTGTACGGTTTCACCCGTCAACAACACTTGTATGCTGTCCGGGTACACACGGGTACGCTTATTTCGTCCGATGTTTTTAAGCGAGACTTTTTTCGTTTACCGCGTCAGCAGCAGTACGTGTGTTTCATTTTTTTGTTTTATTTTCAGCGTTTTTACCCCCGCACCACGAGCCCTGGGCAAGGTGTGCCCCCCCCGCCAGGGGGCGCCTAGGGCCGTGTGAAGGTGTAGGCGACGACGCCAAACGTGAAGGTGTTACCTACTGAGCTATAGGGGTAAGAGATCGATCAATTACCCAGCCCAGGGTAATTAACCCTTATAACAGTCGCCGGAGTCCGCTGCCCGCTTTTTGACCGCCGGGGGCCAAATTTGCAGGGCTTTTTGCGGGTCGGGTAAAAACCTCACGGGTCGGGTCGGGTCGGGTCGGGTCTGATCACAGCAAACCCGACCCGACCCGCGAGATTTTGAAAGCCTCTTGATCCGACCCGACCCGTGAGATTTGAAAATCTCCGTGACCCGACCCGACCCGCAAAATTTCAAACCTCCTGACCCGACCCGATCCGACCCGCTACCTTCCGATTAACCAGTCAGGCACGGGTTTCATGCGAGTCGGGTCACCTTGACCCGCGAAACCATTATCTTGACCCGCAGGTTCGACCCGTGGATCTGGCCCGTGGGTCGACCCTTCGAAAACAATTTAATACTCATTTTGGTGCCCCGCAGCGATATGTGGCCTAGCTGTACGTAGTGGGTATGGATGGATGCCGGCATGTGTATATGAATTTGAGGGTGTTTTAGTACTTGAATACGATGCCAAAGAAGTATTATTGAGTATTGGTACGAGAGAAGCCTTTGGGTAAGAGAGCGGGGAGCGTTTCAAGTGTCGGATCCGCGAGCGGGATGCGCGGGTCCGACCGGCGGGTCAGCAGAAATTATCCCGCGGGTCATGCTGGCCCGACCCGCGAGTGACCCGCTTCTCGCGGGTCATGACCAGACCCGACCGTGAGCTTTTCATCACCTCTTGACCCGACTTGATCCGACCCGACCCGAGACCCGTCAGATTTGAAAAAAAATTGATCCGACCTGACCCGACCCACGAGATTGAAGACCTCTTGACCCGACCCGACCCGACCCATGAGATTTTAAACACTTAAGTACTTCCTGACTCGACCCGACCTGACCCGTGACGTTTTGAACACCACGTGACCGGGTCGGGTCATGACCCGCGAAAAGCCCTGAAAATTTGGGCATATACGCGTGAATTATTACTCAAATGTGCGTCCGGCAGATGTTTTGAACTAAAATCCACAAAAAAAAAAGGCATGTGTTCTTTGTGCCAAAAAGCATTTCGGCATGGACATGTCCGGTAGGAAGATGGCAAAAAGGTGCCTCAAACGGCGAAAATATCCTTATATTTTTTCGCTTGAGGCGAAACCGACTCGATTCCCACGCATCGTTTTTCGCCAAAGCTAAAAAAACGGGATGACATGTGTGGCAAAAGCACTCGCGCACAGCCTCCGGCGGATGTGGTGCGCTTCGAGCAATTCTGAAAACTTTTGTGCACCAGCGCAATATTTCACCTCCTACTTATATCCCTGGTATACACACACCCGAAGATGCAATCAGCGATATTCCAACGATTTTAGACCATCGTCATTTTTTGCGGCGATTTTACACGAACCGCAACACAACAAATTAAGAGTAAGATAACGAATAAAAATATGACTTTTTCTGACGGACCTGCAAGGTAAGGCCGGTGTGGGCTTGGTGTGGCGTCGAAAACGGCCAGACAGACCCCTTGATCGCTTGTCTTTTTGTGTCTTTTTTTTTATTTCCATCACTTGTCCTTCGTGTCTTTTTTTTTTTTTTTTTTAAATCTTCCGGCGGAGCGGATTGGTAAAAATAAAGCGCAAGGTCACCACACTTCCACGTTCCAATTTCGTGTCGTGTGTCAATTTAGCCCATAGCTCTCCCCCGTTGTGTCGGGGTGTAATGCCTGCTGCCGTTGGAGGCAAGGAACCCCGTCGGGATAGCGGATAGTTTGAGGCGTGAAACGCTGCCTGGAGTGGAACGACACAGCCCGATTGTAAGGTTGGTATATACAGCATGGCATATATATATTTATATGGCGTTTTTGCTGAGTAGGGGCTGGCTGGTGTGACGGCATCATACCGCAGTCCCAGTATGGGTCCTGTGACAAGATCCCGGGCTTCTAAAAAAAATCGCCCTTATAAGATCTCCGCCGCAGATCCCTCTTCTAATAATAGAGAGGTTTAGGGATTGGAATTAGCGGGCGGAAAACCTATAAAAAGTAAACTCTTCTTAGTTAGAAACAGAGACCACATATAGGTAGATCTATTCGCGTGCTGTTCCCCAAGTAAGTGTGTGTCCGTTTTTATTGTGAAGTTGTCCCCTGACGACCACAGGTGGTGTCGGGTTCAACCAACGCACGAAGGCCCGACGAGTAGGGTAAAAACAAGCAAAACAAAAAAAGGCGATTTACTCTTAAAACGATACGTAGTTCTTACTATTATTATTTAGACCGCGTGTTTGCGCGTTCCAGGTGAAATCGACCGAGCGGCGGTACGGCCGACAGCGCAACCGACAAATAATGCGGCCCAAGGCCGACAAAGAAAGAAAAAAAAAAAAACGTGTCCAGAGCGAACGGTGCTGTGATGGACGGCGACCGGCTGTATGTACGAGTGCTATTAATACTATGGACTGGAAGTGTTCGACCCCCAAGTGCCCCTACCATTCAATTTCACTGCTATCATTAGCTGCTTGCTTCAACGTCCCCCTCGCCCGACGCATAACTATCGTCGGCGCAAAAAACAAACTTTCCGGTCACGGCCTTGAAAGAGCGTTAGGCCTTCCCACACAACGAGTTCCCCGTTCTTACTGGCCCGGCCCGTCGCTGCAACGTCAACAGTATTACTGCGTGTGCAATCATCACCTCAACATCTGCTGCTGCTGCTGCCGTCGCTGTGCAGCATTCACTCGTGTCCACATACAATTCATACGTACCTACAGCCACCTCTGCCAGAGCAGCCATTCTACGTTATGTTGCTGTGGTATATTGTATGAGTACGATGAACGCCCTCCAGCAGGAACTCAATTTGTGATCACTCGTCGTAGTATTATACGGAAACAAACACAAAAACATCATCGAAAAACTCAAGAACACCACCAACACAGACGGGCAACAAAAAAAAAAAAAAAAAAAAACGATTCGTACGAAACAACAAAAAAACGCGTTTTATTTGGGCAGAACCTCCTCAGTCCCAAAAAGCAAAAGCTGCAGCACGTGCTCGCCCGGCCCGACACGGCACCTCAGCTTTTCGTCCTGTGGCGGCAACAGGGTGTGTGCGTGCCCTCTGTGATCCAATCCAGATCGTCGGCAGCAAAAAATTAATGTTATCATAATCGCTCACCACAAAGGAGACGCCGGACCGACGGAGAACCGCGTGGGCGAGACATGTTTCGGTTCATCACGGCAAACCACCGGAGACGGAAAAATGAACAAATGAACAGCGCTTATTACTTTTGAAAGATTTTGAGTGTTGTACAAAAAAGTGTAAAGCATAGCACTGCTACCTACTGGACGCAGTACAATGTCACCGGTACATAGACCATTATTAGTAGCGTAGTGAACCAAGATGCGCACTACGACAGCTACAACAAAAAAACGGCGACGACGACCACAACCACAAAAACTGTAGTACCATAGTAATAGCGTTACAGTCAGACTGTTCCGTAAAGCCCCCATATCGTATAAGAGCCTCGCTCCCGAGGGGCGGTGCTATGTACGTAGGTACGATATATACGTAGCGTCGTGTGCGCAGCCGGCTTCATCAACCCACCTCGAATCACAGCCAACGAGAACCGGCAACCAGTGTCCGAACATACGACGAAAACCCGTGACAGAGAAAGAAAAAAAAAAAAAAGGCTGGGGGCGGGGGGTGGGGGGGTGGTGTGGGGGTGGGGGGGGGGGGGGGGGGGGGGGGGGGGGGGGCGGGGGGGGGGGGGGGGGGGGGGGGGGGGGGAGGGGGTAGGGAAGACCGGAGCAAAGAGAGCAACAACAACAAAGAGGCTCACGATTCAAAACGAGGACGGAGCCAAGACTTATCACCTTCCACCTCCCTCCCCCGAACATGCTGTGCTCACACGGAGGGTTAACAAAAAAAGAAAGCCCGAAAATTCGTCAAATTTATCCGTGGCCAGGCCGAGCAACAGCCAGCAGCGCAGACTACTCCACCACCACCACCACGACCACTACCGCGCGGAGGCCTTCGCCACAAAAATGGAGTTTTCAATCAAGAACGCACACCATGTGGCACATCCTTGCTTATAGTACTTCCGGTGGGATCTACCATCAGCCATACGATGTACGAGAGGACCTACAACCTTTCAGAAGACGAGCTATAGGTACCAATGCTTCCGGGGAACCATCAACAGCTTTTTTTTTTTGCGTCGGAGGGGTATATATATGTCCGCACCATCTACTAGAAAATCGGTAGGAGATCTACGATCCACGAGCGAGTACTCCCTCCGTTCGTCCGAGACGAAAAACGAAGCAAAAAAAAAAAAAAAACACGAGCATACGTACGTACTACGCCTTTTTTTTTTTTTCAGCCGCGTGCTCGGCATGTTTATTTTTTACGTACAAAATAC